>RXPK01000083.1:2294120-2422642 GCA_004143645.1 Protaetia brevitarsis | reverse complement strand
GGCGAAAAGGTCATGGATTCAAATTATTTTATCTCATCTGGGTAAATTAGAATAGACAAAGAAAATATTTTATTTTTACTACATATTTATATATGTTGTTTCTTGTGAGCACTTTTTATTGTATATTCTTTATTTGTTTATATCTATAAAATAAGAATTCTTTACTGGTTTAGATAGAAACTCTTTTAAATACTAAGAACTAAATTAACAGAAGTTTCAGGTCTGGATAGTGTTACTTACCATATAATATATACACAATATTTGTTTTGGTGATTTTCCGATTGTGGAAAACTGTATAAAGTGATAGCTATACTAATGGTATTACTATTGCTGTATAATAATACAGGTATGTGGCGACCCTGACGCACTTCCAACAGGATACAGGCGGGTATACATTGGGCGTAATGTCAGGTAAAGTACGCAAGCGAGTGTAGCCGATACGTTTCTTTGTTTTTAGGTAAAGGAGTAGGGGCCTCTCTTGCGTCATTGCGCTTGCGTAAATACATTTAATTATTTTCTCTAGTCATATCGGATTTATTGGACGATACTTATGCAAGTATAGAGGCGCTCTGCGTAAAGAATCAGTGTATTTTGGGTTTTAAAAAAAAACAGTTTTTGCAGCTTGAACAAACTTGCATCTTTCATACATTTATTCTACATTGATAGCGGGATGCAGATTTGTGTGCGTGCGCTATGCGATTTTGTACCTGTTTGAGAGGTCCCAAGAAATGGATGCATTGCGAGTTCATGCCTGTTAATTGTTCTTATATTGATTACCGTTTTTGTCTAGGCTTGCTACTTGAAAGCTATAGAAACACGACCAGATTTTGCTGTTGCATGGAGCAACTTGGGATGTGTTTTCAATGCGCAGGGAGAGATCTGGCTAGCTATCCATCACTTTGAGAAAGCTGTCGGTCTCGATCCAAATTTCTTGGATGCGTACATAAATTTGGGCAATGTGCTAAAAGAAGCTAGGATCTTCGACCGGTAAGTACCCACTTGTTTCTTTTTATATATAAATAATTAAAATGAAAAATATCGTCTATTGATTTCTGCAAGTTACTGATTATAGTGGATACTATCGAAATATTGACATTATTGTAATTTATTCATATGCACAGTGTGCACCCAGTCAGCTTGTCGATGAGTAGTTTAAAATACCTAGTTGATTGTACGTAGGAAGGGCTACGTTAAACTACTAGCGCATCGATTTAATCATGCTGGTCTAAGAGATATTTAGAAATATCCACGATAAACATCTATTCGATTATAAGGGCCTGTTATCTCTAATTTCCTGTACAAGTACTATTATTCTGATAATAAATTATATTAATAAATGAAAAAGGCTGGTTTATTTGATTTCAAATGATCCTTGTGGATATTGTGTTCACTTCATTATATTAAAATGTAGATTCTATGCGAGCAATACCGACAAATGGCATGACTGCATTGTGAATTGGTAATTTTGTAAGACTGTTGTCAAATTCGCGAGCAATTTGTTGAAATGACGTAGTAGGATTTCATCCTACCAGAGTACGTATTTGAATTTCTAAATTACTTAAATTCTTATATTTTACATTGCTTTTAAGTGTCGAACCGTATTACAAATAGTACTTGAGTTGGGAATATGGTCCTCGAGATAAAAGAATAAAGAAAATAAAACTAGTTATTTTCGCGGAATTATCAGAATAAAATGCCTTTAGATAGTTTCTGTTTTAGTGTATGATAATTAAATTTCAAATCGACCGTTGCCCACTCAGGAAGCGGTTTAACAAAAAATATGTCAGCGAGGAGTGAACGACTACATAATGTTTAATGTACACAGTTCAAATGCGCATGTTGATATCCGATGAATATTTACTTATCTTTTTTCTCTTTACTTTACCCCCAGTTCCTACCAAAAAAAAGTGACGCGAATAAAATTCATTAGTGTCTACGTATATTTTTATTTGTTTATTGCCCAGGATTTCTTATTTTTATGATGTAAGACACACGTGTGTATTTAGCTTGACACAAAGTTATGATATATTCCTTGGTAAAATGGAATTTTATATGCTCTTATTGGTTTATTAGAATATCATTTTCTTTTTGTTGTACATAGCGGTAACTGATTAGCAATTTTATAAAATAGCATTTTTAATAATTGCAAATTATATAGAAAAAAAACATTCCTGAATTTAAAAATTGTTATTATATCAACATACATTTGTAGGATAATATATGAATATCTCAATTTGTATCTTATAGTTCTCCTATTGGTCGAATTCAAAGGGCGTATTTCAGTAGATGCTTGCGATATATTTGCAACCTAGAAAAGATTTTTATTAAAAAATGAATGTAAATATAGGATAGCGGTAAGCTACTGACATTTCAAAAAGACGTATAAAATATGAACTACTTCCTAACTATTTATTACTTACTACATTTTTTCAGTTTCAACAAACCTTCATCAGGAAGATTTTACTTTTTAATTAAAATATTTGGCAAGTGCTTTGTACATACTTTACACGTCTAATTACATAACCTAATTATGGACTTTCAAAAGTATATACAGTAGACGCCCTCTGGTTCGGCTTCGGTTGGATCGGCCGCCGGATGGTTCGGCCGGTCTTGGGAGGATGAGTCACATCGCCGCGGACGAATGACCTGCGGCAGGAATCAACTCGAATGTTTAGTTTCCGGCCGTAGTAGTAAACAAACAAAACAGTATAATACAAGATTGTTTTCAGTAGTGAACGTTGTGAGTTTGTTTACTGCGAGAAAAAAGTTTTCTAAAATGAGTGTAAAACGTAAAAATACTTGTGTGACGATGGAACAAAAACTCAGTATTCTAGAGCGTCTCGATAAGGGCGAATCGGTCCAAAGCATTTGTAGAGAATTTAATGTCGGTAAAAGCACTATCAATGGCTGGCGTCGAAACCGGAAATCTATTGAGGCTTTTTGTACACAAATTGAAGCTGAAAAAGTGTTGTCTACCCGATGTACTTTAAAAAAGCCTAAACTTGAACAAGTTGATGATGCCTTATGGCTCCGGTTTATGCAGGAGCGCGGGCGAGGCACACACTAAACGGTCCAATTTTAAAAGAGAAGGCAATCATTCTTCACCAAAAACTTGGAGAAAAAGGTACATTCACAGCAAGTGATGGGTGGTTGTCAAGGTGGAAAAAACGCCATGGGGTACATTTTATCAGCGTATGTGGAGAAAAAATGTCAGCAAATCAGCCGGCAGCAAGTGACTTTTCAGAGAAATTGAAGAAGATAATTGATAGTGAAGAATTAAGTCCAGAACAAATTTATAATATCGATGAGACGGGACTCAATTTTAAACTGTTGCCGCAGAAAACTTTCGCAACCGCACGAGAAACGTCAGCCCCAGGGCACAAAAAAGCAAAGAGAGAATTACAGTTGCTTTGTGCTCGAACGCGTCAGGGTCACATAAGATGCCTCTGTTTGTAATTGGAAAATCGTTAAAACCAAGAGCCTTCAAGAACTTGAATACGAGTTGTCTACCAGTGTACTACAGGGCACAGAAATCTGCCTGGATGGCTACATATCTGTTCAAAGAATGGTTCGTCACCGAATTTGTGCCTAAAGTTAAGAAACATTTAACGTCTTTAACGTTGCCGATTAAGGCGCTTCTCGTGCTTGACAATGCACCTACACATCCTGAAGAAGACCTGGAATGTGATGGTGAAATGATGAGATTCCTTCATCCACATTTACAAAGTCTTGGAAAAAGGTCTGGCCAGATGTCGAAGTAATCGTTGAGAAGGCCCAACAAGGTAACCCGAAAGCTGATGAAACCTCTATTCAAGTGTCGGAACCATATGACAACCAATCTTTGTTATCAGATCTACAACGACTGCCTAACTCTAATGATCTTGTAGAGAACGATGTTACGGAGTGGATTGTAAACAACGATGATGAGCTTGGCAATGAAATATTAAATGATGACGAAATTGTCCAAGCTGTAATGAATCAAAAAGTTAATGACGAAGATGAGGAAAAAGATGGGGAAGAAGGAAGTAGCGTGGGGTATTTAAGCCATGAAGAGGGAAGGGCTGCACTGGAACGTGCGACGATGTACGTAGAGCAACAAGCCGCTGCAACAGTTGTCGACGTGATGTTTATGAGAAAGTGGCGTGACTATGCTTTCAAAAACACTCTTAATCAGAAAAAACAAAAGAAAATTACTGATTTCTTTTAATTTTTTAGGTTATGAGGCAAATAATATGTGTAATTTCCTAGAATAAATATTCAGTTTGTTTTTTACAGTATGTATAATGTGTTTTTCTGATGAGTTAAATCCTTATCGGTATTGATTTTTTAAATATGTGTTACAAAAACGTATCTACGAATGGAACAACATGACAATTCAACGAAGAGATGTCAAAAACTTCGCTTTGATAAGTACATAATGTTGTAAAATAGTTATACTACGATATTTGTTGATTTTAAGACCTAGGTAATTTAATAGGGTTACTTAAACTTTGATAATACATCCGGTTAGTTCGGCCATTTTGTAGTTCGGCCGGTGGTCTGGTCCCGAAGTGGCCGAACTAGAGGGAGTCTACTGTATTTCAAAAAGTCATATATACGGAAGCAAGGAAATAACAAGTAAAAATGTCTATAGATTCGACGAAGTGTGCTATTTATTTACCACACATTACAAGGTTATTTTTGGAAAATTATCAAGCAGCATGGCATCCATTTGCATCAATAGCTGCAATTTCGTCAATAATAGCTTGCTTAAGTTCTTCTCTCATGATACGCTTCTGAAATGCACGGTCTTTCAGGAATCATTAAGCGAGAGATAACAGTTAACAATATTTGACGAATTACAATCGTACTGTTTCGCGCGGTGTCGGCTGGTGCTCTCATCCTGCTGGAAATATAGGTTGTATGGTTAATGCCAAGCTGTCATAACTGCGGTTCAACAAAGCCTTCCAACATAGGGCGTTCTTCTTGGGGTTTACTGGTGACCAGTATCGCATGTTTTTTTTGTTTACGCCGCCAGAAACATAAAAATGTGTCCTTCGTCGGTTATTGGCAAGTTATTGAGACTTCTACTAATGCCTAAAATGCGAGATCGTTGCACGCCGAAGGGTGAGCACAGCGTTCAAGAGCTTCTTTCACTGTCTGCAGGTTCTCTGACGTCCGCACTGTTCGTGGAGCTCCATACTTTACGTCTAACACGTTACCAACTTCTTCTATTTATTCACCCAAGTCAATACGGTATTGCGAGACGGTACGTGACCATGTTTGTCGTCGATAGACACGCTGCACTACGATGTTGCAAGTTCCAACGTTCCATTGCGACAGATAGTTTGATTTGAGATAGCGTCCTCCCCTGTAACATTCCCCATCCTGTCAACCACGAAAGCTGTCGGCCAGTCTGTATGTAGGAAAGATTAAGCATGATATTAATATTGCTAATCCATAATTACTCATCACTATCTATATAAATTACCTTGACAGCAAAAACATATTACTTAGAATACATGATATAAAATGTAAATCGCTCAAAGACAATTACAGAAACACTTGTTTTATATCCAAATGGTATCATTTAAATTATCGACTTTGATCGCTATCCATTTGATTCTATATAATTTACCATTAAGGGTATGTAGGTTTTATGGCTTTGAAATAACCAATCAGAAATTAAATCTTATTTTCCCGGTGATACCCACATATTCCAAATGATTCCCCAACAAAAAATAACGAAAACAAGATTTAATTTCTGATTGGTTATTCTTCTGATTATGGTTCTGACTGGTGATGCAGTTTTTATCATTTGTATGAAGATTGTGAGAATGCGCGATTAAAACGACTAAGTTTGTAAAAGATGAGTGCCGACTCAGAAAAAAATGGGATCATTAATAAATCATTATATTATTTTTTCATTTCAATTTGATTAATTTAGTAAACCTAATAAGATCACTTAAACAATAAGTATTGTTCAATTAACAAAGTGGGTATTATTAAAAAAAAAAGGATTAAACTAACCAACATTGCTACCAATACAATGTAATTACCTTAAAATTACCGTTTCTCAAATCTAACTCTTTGCACTTTTTCCTTTTATTATGACAAAGTTCTACCTATATAGCAGCAATTACATTAAATATGTTGTTATAAGTACAGAAATTGCTGTAAAGATGACAACTCTTCTATCTCATCACAGAATAATAAAAAGCCACATTCCGTTGAAATTTTCTGCATGGCAAACAGCAATGAAATATTTACATATTTATATTATTATTATATTTATTTTCCAGGTAAATATTTTATAGTAACTGTACTCGTCAAAAGGGCGACTTTCATCGCTCCATGGCGGGTTGTTCCTTTCTAATCAATACCAATCTCTCATAATGTTGTTGAAATGATGAACAGTTAATTTTTGACATGTGTAAGTTTACGTTCACGAAAAAACATGCGGGCGAATTCGTGGACAATGCTATTTTTTATACACATGCTTAACCCATTAGCACTGTGCTTATATGATTACGGTAAATACTTAAGGGTAAAAAAAAGTTTAAAATATTTTTTTCCATCATAAAACCACCCTCTACAAGATTTACAGGTTTTCAAAAAAAAGTCTAGCATTAAAGGGTTAATGAAATGCTTTATTAATTTTCAATATTTTCGTTTCTTACAATAGACTAAATATCGTTTTAAATATTAATGGTAGAGTTATAATGCTTTATTATTCCAACAAAGACATTTTCCTATTGGGCAAATATCAATTGTTTTAAAATGAAAGCTATATTTTTTTCGTATAAGGAAGAGATAAATTTGTTCCGAATAATTTCTTTCTTAGCACCTAATAAATATTGCTTTGGCATTATTTAAAAGAATAATTTCTTTGGAGTAATGCATATTTATTAACGACAAGGAAATCTTTTTCTCAGTGTGCTATATAATGACTAAAATATAATTATCTAAGATAGTTCATAGTCACAGAGTTCATCTCGCGGAAAATCTATTTAATTAAAATGCGGACTTGGCGACATCTATTTGTGACTGAACGTATTGCTGTGTACTGATTAAATTAAATGAGAATGCTAAATGAATTTTAAAAAAGAAAAAAAAATAAATTAGCTCAACGCATAAAATGCTAAAGAACGCAAAAAAACTATAAAACTCCGAGTTACCCTGGCGAATTAAAACTTGAATCTAACCACGAAAAGTAAAATGTGGGTGAATGAAATCAGACTTTCTTAATTACCCGAAAAATTGAAAAGGTTTAATATAAAAATAAAAAGAACAGATTTTTTAACCCAAATATGCTAATTAACAATCAATTTTATTTCTCAAAAAGGGTTAAATTACAAATAGTGTAGAAAAAAAACCGCGAACTGAAGGTTCTGGCCTAAAATAAGAACTGGACTTGGCTGAAAATTAAAATAGGACGATGCTATTTCCTATGCAAAGCGAAAATTAAGTTTGTCCAGGAAGATAATCCAAAATACACAACTTTTGAATTTTTTACCAAGTGGTTTCACAAAACTAACAATAAACTAAGCGTGGACAATTACTAGAAATTTACAAAATTGAAAAACTAAAAACAATAACAAAGCTTCTACTCACCCAATCGAGGTGATTGATAATTAAAAATGAAACAGCAAAATTGAAAACCGATAATTAACTCTTTAAACTATAATGAGAAAATAAAAACTAAAAATTATCTTCCTAAACAAAAAATAATAATTGATCTTATATCTATATAGTGCACACTTCAATATACTAACAATTATTATGATAAGAATTCCTTGATTGGCTATATAAAAGAAAATTAGAAATGTTAAATTTGCTAAATCAAAATGGATAACAGAATGGCAACAAAGAATGAAAAATACGTCTACTCACGTTAATAGTCGAACAAGGAACTCTCTCACAACACTCTACAATTGTTTTTCTTACGAAAACCCTCTCTCAAAACCGTACAACGCAGTCGTATAAACAATACGCCAATATTGAATAGAAAACGCATGAAATCTACACTAGCGAACAATAGACATTTAAATGAATGGAATTAATTTAAAAAACTTAACACTTAATTAATTAAATCATACAATAACTCTTTAACTAAAATTTATACAAAATAAAATTATTGTGAAAATTCTCGGAACATAGAAATCAGACGAACGGAGTAATAATAACAACAAAACTATGCAACTTAAAATACACTCAGCGGCAACGCGGGTAGTCTAATCATAGCAGTATGTATTTTGTCTTACGCACAATTTAGCACTCAGACAAATTTAGCGTAAAAATATATGTAGCGGTTGAAAGTCAGGATATTGATTATAATCTATATTATTCAAAAAGAATAAACACAGATTTAGTATTATTATTATTACTATAATTTCTGAAAATCATAGTTTCTTTAGTGCTAATGTCTTATTTAATTGTACATCGAAGAATAACTGAATGCAGAAAATGTGCCTTTCTCCATATTATCAGTTAAAAATATCAGCTTCTTTTAAACATTGTACCTTAAGTGTTAATTTAATCTATTGCCAATTATACATTGGAAAATAAATTCTACCAAGTTTTTTTTTGAATAAATATCAACTTAAGCTATATTTACCATTGCGTGCATTGGAAACTGCAAGTGTATTAACTGTTTTCCAAATACATATATTTTTGGTTTCTATATGTATTTACGATTTTTAAGACACAACTGATTACTTATTCATCACCACTGACGTATGTTGTTATAAGGCCTGTTCCAACACGCAGTTTGCGTACGGTACTTGATCACGTGAACCAATCATATAAAAGATAGGAGTTATCTGATTGGTTTATGTGATCAAGAACCGTATGAAAACTGCATGTTGGAACAGACCTATAATTATATAAGGATATAATCATTTACCATGTTTGAAATGGACATAGCAGCCTCTAACCTTCATAGCATAGTCATTATTTATACAGGTAGATACATATCGTCGAGAAACAGGCGTAAGTCCTAGTCTTTCCAAAACTCTACGTTTTTTTTTTCACTGTTTGAAAATAGAAAGCTTAATCTTTTGAAGGAGACTTTTTTGCCACTCTGTTATACGTTTACATTTCATATATAATAGATATTTGACATAACACACACATTTTATATATTTGTTTATCTCAAAATTTACTCTGGTAGAGCTCATTTTAGTTGTATTATATAGTATCGCCCAAGCTTTAAAATGCTAGTTTTAGTAACTTCAACCTAGATATTAAGATAATATAACTTATTTACACTAAAATAATTATTGTATCGGTAAGCGCCGTTTTACAGCTAGCTATTTATTGGCCAATTTAAAATTTTATACGTGTATAACACGTATTTAATCCATGTTATACATCCGTGTTATATCCGCGTTTTACATGGCCTTAATACAGTGTCAGTAACTTCATACATTAACGTTGAGGTTACTAAAAATTTGTTACTTGGTTAGTAACTAGTGCTGCAGAAATCGCAGGATGGTTAAAAACAGATTAATACATTTTTGCTTAAATCTGATCCATTAAAACCGATTAATCGTTTTTGAAACCAATACATAAACTGGTTTATAAACCTACTGTTTATGATTACTTATAAACCTATAAAAGAATTACGATTCTACCAGTGAACCTCTGAAAGTATGCCAGCTAGTGGGTAGGTGGGCACTATCGATAGCGACTATCGATCGTTTTAACTATCGATAACTATCGATAGTCTTGACTTTAGTTTTTTTTTAGTTTAGTAGTTAGTTTACAACGCAGAAGGATATCGATAACTATCGATAGTTGGTCTGACTATCGATAGTACTATCGATAGTTGAAAATATCGATAGTGCCCACCACTAATGCTAGCTTTTTAAAATACATATTGAAATTTGTTTTAACCTTTTTTCTTAATGTTGTTTTCGATATCACTATATTTACAAGCTACTGATT
Organism: Protaetia brevitarsis; assembly: GCA_004143645.1. NCBI lineage: Eukaryota > Metazoa > Arthropoda > Insecta > Coleoptera > Scarabaeidae > Protaetia > Protaetia brevitarsis. The sequence continues at coordinate 2,412,715 of RXPK01000083.1, read as the reverse complement.
TGATTTGCGACCTGTAAAACCGGTTTTTAAAACCGACTCCACAATTTTTGGTTTGGAGATGATTAATTGTCAAACATGTCAATAAAACTAGTTTGATATAAAGCTAGCTTAGATTTGCAGCCCTAGTAGTGACTGGTTCTTCGCTGTTAGGTTGCTGGACCAATGGCAACTGGATTGGACGTTACAATGTTTAAAGTTATCCTTATATATCGCTTTACTACTGCTGATATGGCTACCGGACGCGCTTATTTATCAAATAGCTAGGCAATGCGTAACTTGGTAATGTGGAAAAAGAATAGGGATCTGCTTTGGTGACCATGACAATATAAACACATTTAGTCTAAGCAAGAGTTGTTTAAAAGTAAGGTACTGTATATCCTACACCCAGTTAAACCAATAAATAATTAAAGTGAGTTAAGATTGTTAACAATTAAACGTAAACAAAAACATGTAATCATTCAAATAAATGTTTATGTCCACACTGGTTATATTGTGGCTACACTTAGGGCAGGTTTCGATTACTATTAATACCAGCTCTATGTGATTCATTTTACGTTTATATTTTCACAATTTAAATAATAAATAAAGTCTTTCGGCCTTAGAAGTAAAATGTAAAAATGCCAACTGCTAAGTTGGATGTTTAGATATATTTCCGATACGCGTTCAAACTTTCATCGAATCACAAGAAATTGTTAGTATCTTGTATTATTTTTTTTTTTTAATGTCTATTGATCTCTTTTTGTTCTGGAAAAATTATTGTCTAATTTTGTATCTGGTTCCGAAGTGTTATTTTTTTACATTATTGTATTAGTCTATTTATACTTTTATGTGCTTTTTGAAGGAAGTCGATTTCCAGGAAATTAGACGTTTTTGAGTGGTAATAATAGTATGTACATAATACAGGGCGTGTCGCCAAGAGTCTAATCGATTTATATATGGATATTTTGACCCACAAAGTGTGCTTTATAAAAGAAACAGTGACATGAATTTCTGTTCATTAATTAGGATAGTGGTTACGGTTACTTATATGTAAATTTCTTCTGATTTTGGGTTTCTTAAGTTAATGAAATCTAAGTGGTATCCTTTGTTTTCTTATGCATAAAACAGGTTCAACTTGTACAGCTACAATTATTAAATTCTGCAACATTTAACCGCAAGAAATATAGAAATTCTAGTTGGTGTATTATATTTTTATTAAAAAATTTATAATTCCGTTGCGAAGTGCACGTAATTATTTATAAAATAAATGTGAGGATAAAATTAAGGGTTTATTATGAGATTATGAGTAAGCAAAAATTAGAGGACGGTGTCAATTTTTGTTTATAGATTTTTTATTTATTTCAACATGAATGTTAGGAACATAATAATTGCTATGTATATTTGTTTTGTTTAAAAAGCAGAGAAGCATAGCAGTCATAGAAATAACATCAATGAATTGCGCAATAAATGTAGTACTTGTAACGACCTATATATCGTGTACGCCTGTGTCTGTGACGTTCATTCCAGACCCCAGCTAAAATCGATATTCTTTCTGCCCTCTTCGTTTGTTTGTACGACTTCAATTCCGTTCAATTTTCGAAGGTCGCAATTTTTTCTCTTAAAATACGTACTACAATGGATTTCCCATGTAAGATCTACTTTTAAAGTCGTTCTAAACGTGGTAATAATAAGGCTTGCTAATTTTAATTTTAATTTCACTTATCGGAAATGTATGACTAAAAAGTAGTCTTTCAATAATCTTTAACAGCTGATATTTGTTAATAAAAATTTGTTACTGTTGTGTTTGGTATAATTACGCGAAATAGGTGTCTCAAGAATGTGTGATTACGTGCGCGCAGCCTCCGGTATCATGGCAACCATTCTGACAAACCCGGCCCCTGCTGGCGTTTTCATCCAGTCTTCACTTTACAACAGTAGCGACTCGAGTAGCTTAGTTCCTCTATTAAATTATTTACTTTAATTCGCCATCATGTGGCTCTTATTAATGAAAATTACATAAATACGTAATTTATCCGTTGTTTCCTCTTCAGGTCAATTAGAGTTATGTTATCTTTAAATTTAACCCCTTCTTTTTCTAAACTGGATAACATATTCTTCTATCTTCCTATTATACGAAGCGACAATAAACAGGGATCATCCGAATTATAAGTTTTCATCGCAAACGCAATCTACAAATACACCGCCTCAAGAAAAATCCATGCGCAACCGTTTCATTCTGGGATTAATTTTACGCTCGTCATTCCTAAGAATATTTCCAACGAGGCCGCTTTCATCACTGATCACCACTGGTATGTCATTAATTCATAGTAGTAATCAAAATAAACCGTAGAAACAAGAGGTCCGCGTGCGAATGAGGTAGTTTTAGAATCCGCGGCAATGTGTGCGCTATGGAGCTTCAGTGCGTGGTCGTGTATACAGTCATTGACATACCGGAGCCAAAACCACTGCCAGAACTTGTCGGAAATAAATGTGCAGCAGGCTGCCTCGGATGGATCAAAGATCAGATCAAAAGGTGCCGTCTCGCTTTAAGAATTTCTTTAAGAATTGTCTGCCAGACAACAATGATTCATTGCACTGTATTTATAATAAACCTGTTGCTTTATTGTTTGGGGAATGCATGCAAAGCTTCTTACTTTCATATGTGTACGCGTATTTAAATTATAAAATTCTTATAAACAATTAACACCTTCATTGGTTAGGTACATATTTTTTTTTATAGTGAACGAAATTTTCTGTTTAGCTATGCGTGTATTTACGACTTAATTGAGTGAAGAGTTAAATGGTATTCTTTTTAAACTATTGAGCAAATATATATTGTATAAATTGAGGATAGATCATTTTTTTGTTACTTTCCTTTGAACGTATGAAATGTTTAATTTTATGACTGATTATCAGTCATTAATTTAATATTTATATAATTTATTAACCATAGAGAACCATGGAGAAACAGAAAAGAGTTAGTAGTTTCAGTTTAAATCCTAGTTTTACTTTTAACCTAGTGACGTTAATTGCATCGATTGAGACGAAAATTCCTGTAGTACTACTTTACGTATATTCTATTTTTAGATGGTTTATATGTTATACTCATAAACCTTTTAATATTTTTTTGAATAATCGTTTTTTGGCGCGACGTTTTAGTATCTGACGTTTTAAACGTTTAAAACGGATTTCATGTTTTTTGTTTTATTATTATTTTAGTAAATTAATTTAAAATTACAAAATCTTTTTGAACATATGTATATTGTATGTTACAGGGCGTAGCAGGTATTTGCGTGCTTTAAATTATCACCGAACAATGCAGTCGTACAGGTAACCTTGCGTGTGTCTACTATGAACAAGGCCTTATCGACTTGGCAATTGATACTTATAGGCGTGCTATTGAATTACAGCCTAATTTCCCAGATGCATATTGCAATCTGGCGAATGCTCTTAAAGAGAAAGGTCAGGTAGCCGAGGCAGAAGAATGTTATAACACGGCTTTACGTCTGTGTCCATCTCACGCGGATTCACTAAACAATTTAGCCAACATTAAAAGAGAACAGGGTTACATAGAAGAGGCCACTCGTCTATATCTTAAGGCATTAGAAGTTTTTCCAGAATTTGCGGCAGCGCACAGTAACCTCGCATCAGTTTTACAGCAGCAAGGAAAACTTACAGAAGCTTTAATGCACTACAAAGATGCTATACGTATTCAACCAACGTTTGCCGACGCATATTCCAACATGGGTAACACACTTAAAGAGATGCAAGATGTTTCGGGTGCTTTGCAATGTTATACGAGAGCAATCCAAATTAATCCGGCTTTTGCTGACGCTCATAGTAATTTGGCGAGTATCCATAAAGATTCTGGCAACATTCCTGAAGCCATTCAATCATACCGCACCGCGTTGAAGTTAAAACCGGATTTCCCAGACGCCTATTGTAATTTAGCACATTGTTTACAAATTGTCTGTGATTGGACTGATTACGATGCTCGCATGAAGAAGTTAGTGAACATCGTTGCTGATCAGCTGGAGAAAAATAGATTACCGTCAGTTCATCCACATCATTCCATGCTTTATCCCCTCTCGCATGAGTATCGCAAAGCAATTGCTGCCAGGCACGCTAATTTATGTTTAGAGAAGATTCACGTCCTTCATAAGCCGCCATATAAATTTCCCTATGAATTGAAAAGTCGATTAAAAATTGGTTACGTAAGCAGTGACTTTGGAAATCATCCTACGTCGCATTTAATGCAATCAGTTCCTGGATTACATGATAGGAACAGAGTAGAAGTATTCTGTTACGCGCTAAGCCCAGATGATTGTACCACATTTCGAAGCAAAATAGCTAGAGAAGCGGAACATTTTATTGATTTATCTCAAATTCCATGCAACGGAAAAGCTGCAGATAAAATTTACGCGGATGGCATACATATTCTGGTAAACATGAACGGGTACACAAAAGGAGCACGGAATGAAATTTTTGCTTTACGACCAGCACCTGTACAAGTTATGTGGCTGGGTTATCCTGGAACGAGTGGAGCTAGTTTTATGGATTATTTGGTAACTGACGCTGTTACATCCCCAGTTGAATTAGCATCTCAATATAGTGAAAAATTAGCATACATGCCACATACTTACTTCGTTGGAGATCACAAACAGATGTTCCCTCATCTCAAAGAAAGACTAATTGTCAGTGATAAAAGTGGCATAAGTGGGTCAGTAGCAGATAATGTAGCGATAATTAACGCTACCGATCTGTCACCACTAGTAGAGAATACAGACGTTAAGGAAATAAAAGAAGTAGTACAAGCTGTAAAACCGGTAGAAATTAGTCTTAAAGTGGCGGAATTGCCAACAACAACGCCAATAGAAACAATGATTGCTTCTGGCCAGGTACAAACATCACTTAACGGAGTCGTCGTACAAAATGGCCTTGCCACAACGCAAACAAATAATAAGGCTGCTACTGGTGAAGAGGTGCCACAGAACATCGTTATTACAACTAGACAACAATACGGTTTGCCAGACGATGCTATCGTTTATTGTAATTTTAATCAATTGTACAAAATCGACCCGGGCACTCTTCAAATGTGGGTGAATATATTAAAGGGTGTACCAAACGCTGTATTATGGTTGTTGAGATTCCCCGCAGTTGGCGAACCTAATTTACAAGCAACTGCATTGCAACTTGGTCTTCCCGCAGGACGTATTTTGTTTAGTAATGTAGCCGCCAAAGAAGAGCATGTTCGTAGAGGGCAATTAGCAGACGTATGCTTAGACACGCCGCTTTGTAATGGCCATACAACTAGCATGGATGTTTTATGGACTGGCACACCAGTAGTCACATTACCAGGAGAAACTCTAGCTTCTAGGGTCGCAGCATCACAGTTGGCTACTCTTGGGTGCCCCGAATTAATTGCGGGATCAAGACAAGAATATCAGGACATTGCTATTAAATTAGGAACGGATAGGGAATAGTAAGTAGATGCCTTTTAGATTTTGAATAGTTCTAAATTAATACATACATTTTAGTTTAAAAGCGATGAGGCATAAAGTTTGGACAGCAAGAACGACTTCGCCACTCTTCGACTGTAAACAATACGCACAAGGTTTAGAACAATTATACAGCCGCATGTGGGACAGGTTCTCGAAGGGACTGAAACCAGACCACGTATCCGCGGTAGAGAAATAAATCCGTCAGTCTAATTATAATCGTTTTGTATAATTGACAGTATTTAATCTTTATATAGCATATATATTTTTATTATATCTGTTACTTAGCTAAAACGATAGGTATTACAAATAGTTATTTTTGGACAGTGTTCTACCAGAGCTTGAGTATTTGGTAGTGTTGTATAAACGGAGAATTGTGTATAATATATGTTAAATCATTAATTTCTTCATGTTCAGATTAGTGGCATACGTGACTTTTCAATCATAATTGCTGTAATGTAATAATTTATATAAATAATGTAAAGTGTTTCAAAAATGTGTTTTTAATTTCCTTTACATATAGTCACTTTTCATAAATAATAGTTTAAAAGTAGAAGCGTAGGATAAGTATATGAAATAACGTTCACAAATTTGAATAAGTTTGAATAAATAAAAGCTTTTGGCTTAAACTTTCAACAAGTTATTTGGAATCAAGGAAGTTTATATTATTAATTGCCTAGTTGGGAACATACATAATATTATATGATCCCTACATAGCCGTTAATCTATGTTTAATAATAATAAATGAACATTGTTAGGTTTCATAAACGCAATTTACTAAGGAAATGATTAAATTTTTATGAATAGAGTACCTATTTACTTTTGAATGTGGCCCACACATACATTGCATTGTCATTGTCATATTTGTATAATTTAAATTAAAATAACAAAGAATAGAAAAAGTAAGGTGAAATAAATACCTACTTGATTATGAACTACAAGGAAAAATATTATACTTTATTTATGAAAAAGCTAAATAATTGCAAATCATCCTAACCCCGTGATCCACCTAAAGGTACTACAGGAGGCTACCTATTCTCAGTACTATATGGATTCCATAATAACTGAAATGTTTCTACTCTAACTAAATAATTTCCCCATGATTGTTAATGACAAAAATATAATACAGTAGCCTCCCAATTATCTGAATATTGTTTCATATTGAACGCTGAAATACGTAACAACCAAAAAATATGATTAGTTCACATAATCGTGAGTCACTGTCAATCGGTCAGCTTTCAGTACTGGGAGCAGGATCTGGGAAGAATCCTAGACCTTGTTACTGATAGCCGCTAAATTATTATTATCGTTCTGAATTTTGAAGAGGCAGCTCACACGTCCCCTTAGAAGAGGAATATTACAAATAGACAAATAAATAAAGAAACAAGTAAGTATTTATGAGATATTTGTCATTATGAGAGCGACTGTTTATTCACATTCATATAGATCACGATTTTTTTTTTAGTTCGCAGTTTTGAGAAAGCAGTTTCATTTTACATATTTTGATTTCTAAAAGTTTTTCGTATTATCTCAAGGGGGGGAAGAGAAAGGGAAGGTTGGATACATGATGATGTGCCTCACGATAATTCTCGTGTTTGTTTACATTAGAAGGTTAGTATTCTGTTGTAATAAAAAGAACTTGAAAATATTGCAAGGCACGTTCTTGTTGACAAAACATTTTTTAAATTAAGATATTTTTTTAAGAATTAAATATTTAAACTTAAAAAAAATCACTGAAAAGAGAAAAGTTAAATCTGAAGGACGAAAATTTGCCAAGCAAAAAAGGAAAAAAAAACGTTACATAAATCTGTGCGTCTCAATTTCTAGTTTTCTTGGTTTTTAAATTAATAAGTTATTTTAAAATGTTGTTTATTAGGAAGAGTAAATATTTAGTTTGATAATATATAATTGTTATTTTTTTACATGTATGTACCATTTTACTTTACTTTTTCTTAGTTTCTAATTTAATGTTATAGTCTTTATGTACATAGTTCTCCAGTTTTGTGTTTTATATATATATATATATATATATAGAGACATAAACGGTTATAACGGAGCCCGACCAATATACGAACGGATAGTTGTTAAGCCCGGACCGACGTTGTTGAGCCCACTTTCGGGCTCAACAACGTATCTAGGTAAATTTTGGTCAGAGACATCATGTGAAGGCTTCAGGAACCTCTGGGCAAATTTTCGCTCGGGCTCATAATTGTACCCCTAATGCATTCTACATGCAGCGAAAACTGTAGCGGTATTAAGCTAGATGGCGCACCAACGATTCATATATAAGCCTATAGACCCATCGGATGTTATTGAGCCCTTTGCATATTCCTCGATATTCACGTAATCTTGTGAAGCCCGATAACTTGCAACAATGTTCTCTTACTTGTAACGCAAAATCAGGTTGAAAGGTTGTGTGCGATTATATTTTCTTTAAAAGTTGCAAATTTAAATTATTAAAAAAGTTTACTTAAAATTTATGTAATTTGTAAATTGTAGCTTTTCACATAAACATTAAATTTATTGTGGGATTGAAACATAATTAAATTAAATATCCTTTAAGTATTTAAAATTTACTGCATTTTTTTCATACGAAAAAATAACATCAAATATATCTAACAATCGATAAAATTAGCTAGTGGTGTGAAAGGCGAAATCATTTCAATATAACTTTAAAAATATTTATTCTATCTACAATAGTTAATGATTATGAAACAAAACAAAAGGCATTTTCTATAAATAAAGGGTTTTTTTTTTTTAATTTATGGGTTCAGTTAAGGTTGTCACACATTAGCCCATCACAACACAGCACGGTGCTTTCAGAAACCGGGAGAGAATAAACATAAAAGAATGAACACGCGCCCACAATTCTAACACAGCACGGATCAGTGCGAACGGTACAGAAGTGGATTGTCAATGCCCGATCCCTCCCGTCACACAACGAAACGCGCCTGCTGGTAAAAGTTTAGAAGACGCAAATAATTTGTTAAAAGGGGATGAAGAATAATTACTTTACTTGGTTCAAAAATACCAATTAGTTTTGAAAATTTAAAAATCAGGTAACATTTTAAAATACTGAAAAAATTTCAGAGCCAGCTACAAACATTTAAAGATAGGGCTACTTAGTCTGTTTAACAAAAAGTCGCTCATATCTCAAAATCTATTAAAGATAGATATAGCGAATGCTCATATAAAGCGATAGGGGATGATATTTACTTCCTAATTCCGAATTAAAATACAGGTGTTCTATTTAAAAAAATTGAGTTTTCTGCATTTGAAAATATGTCACTTTGTTCCTCAGTTTTGAACACCCTGTATGTTAGAATGTAAAGTGTGCTTACCGTTTCTTAGAGTAATATCTACATTCATAACATAGCAAATTTGGAGTCTCTACTTGCAGTATTAACCGAGATATTAATTTCTCAATGATGCAAAGATTATGACTAGAAAAAAAGAAAAACTTAAATAACTCAAAAACGGCCACATGTAGCTATAGGAATAGCTAATGAAAACTGACGTATTTATAGTTGTAGAATCCAAAAATGAATAAAAAATTATATCATTCTATTTAAAATAAGAAAGTTGACATCCATTTTCGGTCAACCGGAAGTGATATTTTGGTTAAGGTATTTTACATTTATAGTTCCAATCAAACAGATAATGGTGCCAAAATCTCCAATATAAGTAAATAATAGAACATCATAAACTTTTAATGATCCAGTTACGTGGAATACCCTGTATATAACACTTTGGTATTGAAGAAAAAGCATCTTTTTCATGATTTTACTAGGACCACCACTCATTTCTTTAAAAAAATGTGTTTTCCTGATCATATTTTTGTTTTCCTTTGTTTTTCTTGGGTTTTAGGTACTTTCTTATAAAAATATAGAAATGTATAACGACGTTTCGCTCTTATTACAAAAGCTTTTTTAAAACATGAAAAATATAAATAATTTTTTTTGTTTAATAAATGACAAAATCATAATTGTTTTGTTTACTATAAATTTTCAATATATCTTTTTGTTTTATTTATAGATCGTGCTTCAATATCAATATCTTGAAACACAATCAACATTTGATTATTTATTATTAATTATATATGAAAATATTATTAAATTTTGTAATTAAAAAGATTTTTAAAAAATATTATTGCATTTAGATATATTAATTATAAAGTGAAGTTATATAGTTTTATGAAGTATTGTATGTCTGTTTCATCATTAAACGCGTTTCATTTTCGCTTATAAATTTGAATCATTTCTAGTATATAACGTATTTTTAAATTTTGTTCTGTGTTTAAAATTGTTATGTTTTTAAAATAAATTTAATACTTCACAAAACTAAATAACTTAATTTTATGACTAAATACAATATTTTTAGAAATCTGAATACAAAATTTAATGTTTTCCACATTAATAATAAATAATCAAATCAACATAGTAGATTGAAGCGCAATCTGTAAATAAAATAAAAAGATATATTAAAAATTTATAGTAAATAAACAATTATGATTTTATCATTTATTACATATAAAAATATATTTATAAATAACATTACCCCATTTAAAATTGATATTTTTACATGTCTTTATCATTTAAAAAGCTTTTGTAATAAAAGCGAACGTTGTTATATATTTCTATATTTTTATAAAAAAGACCTCAATATCAAGAAAAAGAAAGAAAAACCACTCATTTTCGTAAATTATTATTTAATTCATAACGGATCTATTCTAATAAATGTAAGAAGGGCTAGGGAGCATGGGAAAAACATACTGGCATCGGTTTTATCATAAATAGTTAGTGGCAACGCTGCAGGGCTCAACAACAACCGATGTATTTATATTACATGCACCGGGCTTTGAAATGTATGTTTATATATGTAGGGTTCAACAACTAGCCATTCATATAGCGGGCTTTACAATATACTGTTATACACTATATATATATAATATATATATATATATATAATATATATATTTATCCCACGCACTATTTTGCGTCCATGCATTGCCATTTTACATTACATTTTGCGTCCTCGACTATTTTGCGTCCGTATACCGGACGCAAAATAGTTCCGGCCATATTAATCGAGTAAACCGCTAAGAAAAAAAAAATTGTCCGTACATGCCCGTTGGTCATGCCACCACCGTTGCTAGGTTTTTTTCTCATATTTTTATTCCAACCCGTTTAGTATCTATGATCGAAAATAGGTGGAAGCAAAATAGTGCGTCATATGTAAAATTCATGTATAATTTAGTTCACAGAAATGCCGATAGAGCGAAAATAATATACTTATGCCGTATATTTTTATTACATACCGCGCATTATTTTGCTTCCTTCTACTTGGCAACGTCGCACACATATAGAAAATCGATGAGGTTAGTGATTGTAAATCAGTAGGCATATGTATGACACAATTTAAAAAAAAATGTTAGAAGTGTTTCTTTTCCTTTGACTAATGAATACATTGTGAAGCATTTGAAAAGTATCGGTTTAGTAAGAGGTGCCCGTGATTTTGATTTTTTTATAGATGTTTTCTTACAAAATGTAATATTTACCAGAAATTTAAAATTATTTAATTTATACTACCGTTTCTCTTCCAGCATTTCTTTTTTTTTTTTTTGATACCTCTACATAATTTTTCAGTTAGGTTTCTCCCATTAATTATTTTAGTTTAATAAGCACAAGGATATCTCCCAAAACAATTACAAAATCCAGTTTGGCCACAACAACTATCTTCAGTTATAGTAAACAAATTCTAGAAAATGGATATCATATGATAGATTTCACTATTGTACTAAAGTGTCGACTATGTATAGACCACTAATAAATCAATTAGAATCAAAAAAACAACTTTAATCTGAGAAGACTTTGCCACACGGGAAAGTGAAATCGACTATTCTTTCTTTACAATTTTCTCAATTGATTACAGTATGGTATATCATAAGTAATAGCACGGAAGAACTGTAAAGATTGAAGTATGGCACCTGGCGCCTCCACCAAAATAAAACATGTCATAGTCTTGCTTATCCAATAAGTGGGGAAATCGACATTTAAAATAGATTTTCAGTTCAAATATTCAAAAACTTGCATTCAGCTTAGTATCTGATTTCTAGGATGGTACTAAAGTTTGAGGATGCTTCTTCATTAAGGCACACACTTTTTTACCTGTTTAATTAATATATCGACAAATGTAAATAGCATTTGTCGGTATATCAATTAAACAGTTATTAAGTGTTTTCTTTCATCGACCTCAACCGACACATAGATTAAGTTGGGTTAGGGTTAAGATGGTGGATGGATAGGTTTCACTGCAATCTTTTCAGATCTATGTGGTCACCTTTTTCCTAGAAGACACACTCTAATTTAATTAGGTCTACTATCCTTGAGAGCGCCTCTTTTGTGTATTTGTTAGCTGTGGGGTTCTCCACGCCCATGACTAGAAACTTGGTCCTCGCCAGGTCGTCGCATTACCACAGTACATGAACTGGTGTTTTTCCTCCTCCGACAAAATCTGCAAATAGTATCATCTGCCAGGCCAATGTTGTACATATGTCTGTTTAGTTTGTAATGACCAGTCAGCAGACCTACTACCATTTTGACATCTTGACATATTCCTGTCTTTACTCAGTAGGTCTCTAGCAAATTCACGTCTTTGTTCCTTTAGAAATTTTTTTGCCTGTCTCTGTCCTGGCCACTTTGCCACTATTCTCTGGACTCATCATGCGTCTAGTTCCTAGCTTTTAAGGCGCGGGGCCACTGCACGCGAAGTGAAGCTAAGCTCAGCGAAACTAATTTCCTTGAAAATTAGCTCCCATGTAATCTTACGCGGACGCGGCAACTAAAGCTAAGCGAAGCGAAGTTAGGCTAGCGAAGATGCGCGTATATTACATGGGAACTATTTTCAGAAAATTAGTTTCGCTGAGCTTAGCTTCGCTTCGCGCGCAGTGGCCCCGCGCCTTTAGTCTGTAGTTTTAGTTGAGACGACATTTGTTATTGTTTATACATATCTCAATTGTTAATTTTTAATATGCTGTTTATGTATATTCTGTGTCGCACAGTTGCCACCATACTTATAAACGTCATATTGACAAGTGCTGTACCTGCCGTTACAATTACTTGACACATCAAGAAAGTAGTTCTCATCTTCTCAAATGTTATCGCTGTTACGAGCATACTTCCAACACAATCTGCCCACTAACATCTTTCATGCTTGATCGACGATAAGGACATGGCACTGCTGCACGATGAAATGCATTACTTATAAACGACTTTGAAGTTTGAAATAGACCGACGGGTATATAAGACCCCTGTAGGTTTATCATGCTGGTTATAAATAAATAAATTTGCGATTGGTAATGCCAAAAGAAGGACCAACTCTGACGAAGGACCTTAACAAATCTTGCCTGGAAGATCATCCGCTCTCTTATTTTCCTCATTTTCGAGTGGTTGGGAACCTATGCTGATGCAGATCGGGTAACCACCTGATTTAGGCGCTTACACAGTCCCAAATTACCTTAGACTCAGCACTTACGTAACAACGCCTTAAGTGTAGGGTGGTTCGATTTCTCTGACACAATAATGAATTGCAGCAACCTCAGCCTAACTACACCGTGTATCTCTGCTGAAGCTTACCTAACAGCTCCTCTAGCTTCTTTAACATATATTCCAGCTCCTATGCCGTAGCCTGTTCCAGAGGTGTCTGTATATCGTTTCGAGTCCGCTCTCACCGGGTGCCCTTTCGGTCCCTCTTATCTGGTATTATAATCTATATTTTTGAAACATGGCATCGCATGGCATCCCCACAAAGAGTGCCTCCTTAAGTTTATTCAATAGTTTTTGTAGTCAACGCTGTGCAATTTACTTATTGTTGCTTGAGTATGCTATATACTATTTCCTTGTATGTAAATATATAGCGGTGCAGATTTAGAATGACTTCCATTACAGTGGTGGGATCGATCTCATTGCACCCGTGCCACTTAAAGACGCTAGCCTTTGTACGACACTTGGCGTTTGACCGCCTCCGTTTACTACAATTTTGGTCACCATACTACTGCTCCGTACGTTATGCTGGGTCTATAATCATAATGTTTCCATTTGCACTGCTTTTAAAAGTTGTTGTGATATATAGTGCCGAAATACCAGTTTCACAATAAGAAAAATATGAGATGCATGAGATTTCTTGAAATATATGTTCCGGCTCTATATCAAGATGTAATTTAACACGTTAAAACAAACAATAGGGAAAGATTACTGTTAATGTATGAGTATGTACCTAATACAGCGGATACAAAATTTTATTGATTTTTAATTTTTATTTCTGTAGTCATTTTAATTAATTGAAGAAGTTGATTCGTAGAATTTTGTGGCTGGTTTCATGTAAAGTCCTACATAATTGCCAAACGATTCGACTTTTATATTTTATAAAATAAATATCTTAATTAATTATCTAATCATTAAAATTTATTATTATAATATCTTTCTGACCTATGGCGTATACAACATCGTTATTATGGCCAAATGTTATGTACTGGACAACACACACATATACTAAATAATTTCAAATGAAAATATTATGATATCTTGATATGAATGTGCAATTTTTGTTAAAGCAGATTTTTTTGTATACTGATAATTTTAAAACGGTAGATATTAGTGGTGCAAAAATCACAGATATCAAAAACCGTTAATCGATTTTCAGTAAAAAAAAAAAAAACGGTTTTACAACTTAAGGTGTGTGTAACTTACCTTACTTAACCGTGTGTATTTTTTGAAGTTAATTAAGTTATAAATACCTGTCTTCTGATTTCAAAAATGGATTTTGTTTTGAAAACTGGTTTTGTTTCAAAATCGGATTGATTGAGCACTGAATATAGATCGTCTTCCTATTTCTTTAACACTGCATTGTATTATTCCTTAGATACGAGTAGTGTATTTTCTTTACATAAAGAGGTGTTAATTGCCTTAACTAGGCTTCGCAGCCTGTGTGTATTTTTTCCGGCAGATTAGCCTTCAAGTTGATTGCTTCCCGCAATGGTAGTCTCTGCCGTTCCAATGAAACGCATTCAAAAACAACGTGGTGGCTACCTTCTTCTCCTTTTGCATAGTCTACATACAGGTCCATCTTTAAAGACGCTATTCTATGTGGATACTATCTTAGGCAGCCGTACCATGTTCATCGATTCGGTACCGTTCTAAGCTGTAATTCGGTTGCTAAATGCTGGATGATTGCCTCATTATCCTTTGTTGTGTTTGTCCTCATACTGTTCCAGTAAGCCTGGTGTTTCTTTCGGTCCACTCAGTTACTGCATCACGTTATCGCAGTATTGGTTATCTCGAGAGCGGGTCAGATCCAATGAATTTTATGGAAGAGTCCTTGTTAGCATTCGCAAGTTCGTTGCATGCTATGTCCTTATGCCCTGGTATTCACACCAAAGTAACTTTATGTGTTTAGTCAGTAGTTCAAGATTTACCAAGCAGTTCCAAGTAGTTTTGAGGTTACTTAATAGAATACTGCTCAGAGCGGTTCGATTGTCGGATAGGATACTGATCAGCTTTGCATACCAATTTTGGGTTTTGCTGTCCAACCATCCCCGTTCACGATAATCTTGAAGGGTTTGTCGAAGGAATTTTGAGAGTAATTGTATCACTGCCCATTTAAAAAATACGGTTGTGTTATGTTATCTGACATTCCTAGGAGTTCCATTCTTGCCACCCCATTAATATAAATAAGAGAGTAGATTTGACATGGTTTCCATAGTAGATTTATGCAGCTGCAGTGATGCACAAACAAGCTAATCTTCGTCTCTTTGCGAGTTTAATAATCGTCTTCCTCTGCGTGGTCTTTGTCCACCAAATCAGGATCCATAGGTTAACAAAAGCTTACAAGATGTCAATCTCGATGTTTTCCGAATTGTTCTAAGGTTTTCATTCATTCATAAAGTTAGGGTGGGCACTTACTGTCTGGCCACTTGAGCTAGGTGCTCATTGTACCATCCCTATTAATTCTCTTATTTCTACTCGAGCAGCTTGTGTTCTCTATAAAGCCCAGTATCTTGCCCACTGGAAACTTGATAACCTCGAGGGTTCCAATAGATCTCTCCCGAATATTTCTGCCTTGAGTACCTTCAGTTCCTCACATGTGCAGATTACATGTAAACTCGTTTCCTCCTGTAGTTCGCATTTCTACACCACGTTCGCTTACCGGCCTGTGTTGTATAGATGTTTTGCAGGAGACAGTGTCCAGCTACCCGCCCAGTAATGGTTTTAGCTTCTTTCTTACTGCACCTGAGTAGGTTATCAGAGAAACTAACATCCCATTCCCTATCAGGGCTTTGATATATAGTTGACCTTCAGTCGACCTCCCATTTCTTTGTACTTTCTTTATCTAACCAGGTCCAGATCTCCCTTTTTTCGGATTCTTAGTAATTCCACATACGGGCTCTTAACCCATGAAGTGTCTCTTAGAGCCTCAATTGGCTAGTTCGTCGGCTATTACATTGCCTTTACATCCTCATGTTCCGACACCCAAATCAGAGACACCGTGAGTCTCGTGCCAGTGCATTGAGAGATTGTTTGCAGTCCCGAACTAGTTTTACCTAGTTATTGGTCCGAGATGCCTTAATACAGCCTGGCTGTCAGCCATTATATTAATTTTCCTCCTCATGTAGCCCCTTTTGCAATCATTTCTGCACAGGTTGCAAGGGCGAATACCTCTGCCTGGAAGACTGTTGTATGTTTCTCAGGCTTATGATATCCTTGATTAGGACTGGGCCACAAATACCGGCTTCTGTGCCCTGGCTGGATTTGGATCGTCCGTGAACCATTATCATTAGCAGTGCTCTCACTACGTGCCTGGTCTCTGTTCGGTATGGAGATTTTCACCTTTCAGTGAAGATAATTTCAGGGCCATGCTATCCGTGGGCATTTGCAGCAAGGCCCGTCGAGCATCGTGCCCGTAGTATAAATGTGCCCTCCCACCCTGAGTTGGGATGTCACGGTTGTTGGCTTTCAGTCTAGGGATCGCATACATTGCCTCTGCTCTCACATAAAGCTCCAACGGGGGAGCCACAATGTCTCCAAAGAGGCGGTCCCTCTGCTGTTAATATACACCAGTGATACCCAGCAAGGGTTATCATTAATGCCATTAGCTATTACATTTATTTTCATTGGTCAAGTGTTGATTCCAAGTTAGTTTCGAGTCAAGAACACTCCTAAGGATTTGGATTCTTGACTGAATTGCATCTTTCATTATGAAGAGTTGGTTGCTTTAGGTCATCCAGCTTTCTTTTTTTCGTGAAGAAACTAGTGTAATTTTCACAGGATAACCTTTAGTTTTTCTTACACCTACCCCTTTGTGGTTTCAAAACCCTCTGAGTACTGAAATGATGCTTGTAAGAAGTTTGTAATTGGTGAATATTTCTTAGCAGTTCTTTCATTTGCCAAATACTTCCAGGAAAGTAAGTATATTTTGTTTCAAAACTTTTGTTGCAGGAAAATCAGTTCCGAGGTATTTAGTTAATACAATATATTTTATATTTCCCAGATAAGCATAAAATGTGCTTTAAAACCATAATAATTAGTACTAAATAAGACTTTATTTTTTAACACTCATTTGTTTCTATCCAGCTTCACATACAATTAATTAGTTTATCAAAATTCGACCAAACTCATACAGTGTTCTCGACTGGTGAATATACACTTTATTTCGACTAATTGGATTCCTTCTTTCATCTTCTTTGAAACACGGACTTCCAGTTTAATCGACAAAAACTGCAGTTGTATTGTTCGGCAGAAAAACGACTCGTTTAGCAATATCAAACAGGATAAAGCTTTCGTTGGGTAATGCCCGCTGACATTGTCATCAACACGAAAATTTTGTGTTACATTTGATGGACTTGAGGTTTAGGAGGCATGTTAGCTCGATACTTGGACTGGCTTATGCGAATTGAAGGTACTGTATGGTAGTAAAGAATATATTGATGGGAAACTAAAGAAGCTGCTGTGTGATACTCTGGTTCTCTCCCATTTCAACTATTGTGATGTTGTGTACGGCCCATGCTTAGATTATAACGACACCCATCGCATTCAGAAAGTACAAAATGCTTGCCTTCGATTTATTTACGGCATTAAGAGACCACGACCTATTTCCTACACCTTAAAATATGCTAGTTGGCTAAACATGAAATATCGCAGACTACTTCATTACGCTGTTCTGTCGCATCAAGTGATTACGCGGAAAACACCTCAATACCTTTATAATAAAATTTCGTTCAGGACAGACGTACACAACCTTAATCTCCGGTTTCGACATTTGCTGTCTCCACCCATGTACTGCAGCGCTATATACACCAGATCCTTCTCATACAACATTGTAAACATTTATAATAGCTTGCCTGATCAACTGAAAGGTCTATCCATACAGGTGTTTAAAGCCAGATTGAAAGCCATATTTCTTGGGGAACAGTGACTGCATTATTAATGTCCATTATTGTATTTCATTTAATATGTTTATGTTAATTGGTAATTTAAGCGAATGTGTTCCATCTCAAGAGCATCTAACTTATATACTTATATATATATATATATTTTTGTGTAATAGTTTTAGGTTTTGTGTGTTTGTATACAAATGCGTGTTGTTTTGGGTATGTGGATCCAGGGGTAGAGCAGTTAACTTTAACTGATCTGGATCCTTTTGTCCTGAAATTTTCAATTAATTTTATAATACATTATATTGTATTCATTTATGTAGGACAATAAATGATTATTATTATTATTATTATTAATTTGCGTCCACCACGAAAGAACACAAAAATACAGTTTTATATTGATCCTATATTAAATATGCTATATTGCTTCCTATATACGTTTATTTCGACCAACATGTGGCAACGTGGCGGACGCATTTATACTTACAAGTTTATACAAAAAAATATACATCGGACGCAAAATAGTTAGCAATTTGTCTGAAAATATACGCAGTGGACGCAAAATAGATAGGCAAATGTAAGGAAGCAAAAAAGTGCGTAGAATGAAAAATCGTATAATTTCATTTTAAAGCTACAGCAATAAAAAAGTGATCGGCGTTATCCATTTTTCCCGCGGTTCAATATACGTCACAAAATGCTTCTAACTACGCTCCTTCCCGGGGACGCACTACGACCGCGTTATGAAAGGAAGCAAAATAGTTAGCGGGATGTAAATATATATATATATATATATATATAAAATATTTTTTACTTTTACCTATTTACGTATGTTTACTATTACATAAACAATAGAAATTCGTTTTTATTGTAAAGAATAATATGTAGTTTGAGAGTATATAAATTGCCATTTATTTTTACATATATGCACCACTTTCTTATTAAAACAGCATACATGATGACGCGTTCGCGCTCTTCTCTTGATTGGGCAACAAGTAACCTTGTATATACTGTATATAAGGTTCCGTATATATAGATGGCCTCATAACTTTTCAGCCAATCAAGAGAAAGAGCGCGAACACGTCATCACGTATTCTGTGTTTAATAAGTAAAGTGGTGCATATATGTAAAAACAAATGGCGATTGGTATTCCCAGATTAAATATTTATTTTTTTACAAAAATCTTAGTTTAGGAATTTTTTCAATTAATGTTATGTCAAGCAGAACGTGTCTTGAAATATAATTTCAAGTTCCCTTTATTATTACAGAATTCCCCAATACCATATTATATAGTCAAAGGAATGTTCCACCAGCGTACTATAGATGACACCGCAGTATTCTCTTATGGAAATATTACCACTACAAACACACAACAATGCTGGTGGTGTCATTTATAGGGCGCCAGTGGAACATTTCTTTGACTCGAAAATGATCGCGAGGCGCCTCACCACAACGTCATCGCGCATCGCCTGCAAGTTATGAGGCCACCTAGTATATACGAACCTTGCTGTATATACGCTATACGGACCTTACATTAAGGCTGCGCCCGAGGATAAAGTAGAGCACAAGAATCGGTAAAATTTGTTAGGAATAGCTTTTGTCGTTTGTAGCACGAATTAATAAAAACTGAAAAGATGAAATAATAGTATGTTTTATGCTGTTTTATACCTTGATATTTATGAAATTATTGTTGTCATGTAAACCTAAAAAATGTAAAAAGAGAAACGCCACCGAAAGTAAAATCAAGCTATTTTGTTCGTCATAGTTATTTAAACGAAATTTCGAAAAACGTTTTCATTTTTGCAAAATCTCTTTTTAACCAGACCTAAAAATAATTGTAATTTTGCAGGCGAAAGGAGCATTAAGGCAAGTAAAGGCATTTGGTATTCATCGGAGAGATGGCGCTGAAATTTATATATGCTTTATTGCTGAAAAAAAAAGCAAGAATTATTTATAATAATATATAAGTAAATAATTATTTACACACCAAGAAAAAGTAAGTAATATTAATTGGACTGAAGGCATATTAAATGTCAACCAGTTATTTTATTGTAGTGCTGATAAGTAGGCAACCAAGTACCGTATCGCGCGTACGTCATGACTATCTTACAAATTGATGTAGATTAATTACTACCTTTTATATTTCTACTTTGTTTAATAGCTAGACTTTGTTTTGAAAAGGTAGATTATCAGGTATTATTAAAATACCTGATAATCTACCTGATTAAAATAATTGCCCTTGTTCATGACGGCAGTAAGAGTGTATAATGCGCTTTAGTAAAAACTTTTTAATAATTAGCTGCTGCAGCCAATATCTGATTATAAAAAATAAAATCTTTGAATAAATTTTTGATTGTAATTGTAATTATACAATTGTGTTATAATCGAGAGAAACACAAAAATATAAAGTAACACTTACGCATACATTAACTGAAAGTTATAGTAAAAGTGGAGATAGCTAAATTTGTTATAATCTTATCACAAGTAGAGAAATTTCAGTAATTCTTCATTGGACGTGACGACCGGTACTTTCATAGAGTAATGCAATAGGTACGAAATTCGTATTGGGTAAGTGAGTATTTCTAAGAAACGCCATGTGAGATGTCATTAAATTTTGATGCAGACATTATGTTCTGTTGCGTGTATAGGGATTATTTCTCAAAGGTCTAAAGGAAAATATTGTTAAAGCTTTGAAAAATCCTACGTCAATTTTTTCTGAACTCGGGGTTGGAAGTTTCGTCAAAAAAGTTTTTAGTTTTTATATTCGGTAAGAAAACAAACACATGATGTGGACCTCGCGAAATAGTAATTAGGAAAAAAACTTTGATTTTGCCGGGAATAGGAAAAGTATTATTGTATTTTTTAACAGTTGCGAAGGTAGAATAGTTAAATACGTTTTGAAACCTATATTACGTTCACGTCTACTAAATTCTGCAAAAAAAAACCTTTCCTCTATGCCAGTACATTACTCGAACCTATAGGTTTAGGGTAGTTTTTAAGTCGAGTTAAATAGAACCAATAATTTTGGTGTAACAAGAAAAATAAAGAGTTTGCATGGCTATAAGAAGTGTTGGCGGCCACCATGAAGCAACATTTCTTTCGTGCCTTCTGTAACAAAAATGCTACAATTCTTACAGTTTGCTCCAACAACAGTTTCTTCAGCATATGTAGGTATTTAATCATGTTCCAAACTACTAAAAAAAGCGATAAATATAATAATTTGTATCCAAGAAGGCATTTTGTCACCACTTTTGTAGAATCCTGTGGTAGATAACCGCGTTCATGTGCTGAATACATTTGGCTTCTACACAATTGCATATGCGAACGATATCACCGTTCTCATTGATAGATTTGAGAGCATGTTTTGCAATTTGATACAGGCTACTCTAAAAGTCTATCAAAAACTGGTGGAACGAAGGTTGCATTTTTGGCATACCACGTAAGTAACAGAGTGTTTTTTATTGTGTAGTGTTTTTTTAATTCCGCCCACCACAATTATTTGACATTGCTGTTAGTTTTATAAATATCTGGGTGTTACATTTGATAAAAAGCTGAGCTGAAGCAAACATGTCAAAACAAAAGCTGAGAAAGCATTTATGGCTTTTCGGCAGTGTCGTTGCATTTTGGAATAAGATCTGGGGGCTTGTTACTCGTTAAATCGCTTTCCTACAAAACACTCATATGTAACGTATTTTTTTTTCGAGTTTGATTCTTATATGGAATCTATCGCATCACCCTGTTAAATTTTGTTAAAATTCACCCAGAAATAGTTTCGCAATTAATTATTTTAGTTTCATTTTAAATATACTTTCGGTCTAATGCATCCTAAAATTGGAAAATTGCATTCAACACGTGCGTTCACACGTGCATTAACAGAGAGCGATCGACAGCAGATATTACGAGTTTGACTTCGAGTTCGCCTTCTGAAATTTGCGCTTTTCAGTGCCAGTCTACTTCATCGCTTCGCCGAGTCATCAACGAGGAGAAGGAGAGCCACAGCGGGGCCAACTCCGGGAATGGCTTCTTCCGGGCAGACCCCGGAGAACCGACAGGGGCTGCGCCCTAGCACCGCCGAGACGCCGCGACGCCCAGCATCAGATACCGCAGTAGCAGCGGGGACCAGAGTTGAAAGACCGCCGACCCCTGCAGTCGCTATCGCCAACGGGGGCCTCGTTACGCAAGTAGCGGGGCTACTAACCCAGGCATGGGGCGCCGCCCCTGCTAGTGCTAAGGAAGCGGTGCCTAAGACGAAAACTCAGAGATCGGCACTCGCAATCTACGTAGACAAACTACTGTTGTAACGCTACGAAAGACCTACGTCGGCCTCTTCAGGACCCGTTACGAGGGCAATAGCCAACAACATGAAGTGCAGGGAAGCCGCAAAGGCTACCTCCGCCCAAGATGTTGTCACCGCCACAATTCTACAAAACGCTCAGCATTTAAGGGAAGAGGCGGAATCCATTTCTAGCGACGGTGAGTCAACTGTTATGGAGTTAACTTACGCGTCATCAGTCGGCAGCACCAGCAAGGAGTCATCCACCGAGAAGGAGGACGGATTCTAAATCGACCTAGTCACCGGTCGTCGCAAGAGGACCAAAAAACAAAAGGCCAGACCAGAGACCAAGATAGTTACGACTGGTGTAACTGCCCCCAGACCGGCTCCGGGAGGCGTATTTCCATTTGCTACCATTGTACGGAACGGGTTCTTGCTAGGTAGCAGTAGGATATGAACGTACGAAAAACTAACTGAGTAACTCCATAGTCTACCACTATGGAGAGTATTCCCAGTTCTGCACAGGATTTACGATATATTTTGCGTATGCTACTACTATGCAACGTTAAAAAAAACGATTGTAATCCAGTCCCAAATTATTTTAACATATTTATTGAAAAAAAAGAAAATTGTTACAGAAATACCAAACAAATCTACAAATAGCAAATAAATAAAGAACGTCATACTACTCTAAAATTCTAACCCCTGAAACCTAATTCTGCGTTAGTGAGAATGCAATTCAAATATCTTAAAAACTTTTAAATTTTATCACAAAATCATATATCTGTCGCTCTGACTGTGGAGTGTATATTTTGTGAGTGCATTCAAGTATCAATATTTTACTAAATACTGATATTTTTTCATGTTTTTTTTTGCGATTACAGCGCAATCTGCTACGAATCGAAAAAAAAAAGTTTCAAACAAAAACTACATACTTGATGGCGTAGAATCCGAATCTGCAATACAAAATGGGGGTTCCCATTTAAGATTTCAAAGTTGTCCACCCTCCCACTCTGGGGTGGTGATGTGGGGGATCGAGTTCGGCACCATTCAGTGAGCCCCTACATTAATACCAAATCTTATTAAGATCTTTTTTGATTTGATGCAGTGTTTTAGAGATATTCTTGTTATGATTAAGTATAGTATTCTTCAATATATTAAACCATTACATGGTGAATTAACTATATAAAAATTACAATTATTAAGTCGTGGCTTTTCATTTGTTTTTTTTTTATATTTAGCAGAATAGCTTTGACATATAATATTACTATTTAGAATTTAGATGGGTTTAATGCCGGCGTTAAGCTTTTGCTGATTATCAAAATCGATTTAAAGTTAATTGTCAAATTAAAATTTAATGGAAGGTTGCTTTTGATTATGAAATCGGTCATATGACACATAAATTAATACTCTTAGTGAGAGTGTTTCGGTAATCTCTACTACTTGTGAGCTCATATCATTAAAAGCGGGAGGAATAGTAGGTTGCGTATTTGAAAGTGACTTCGTTGCTGGTGAGTGACATTCGTCATAAAATTCAGTTGGTGTGTTTTCGTCGAGAGCTATTCATGCAAATTCTTTTCTGTCTTCTGAAGTTATTAAAGGAACAATTGCACATTACGTTGTATTTATTTTCAACTGAACATAAATGTTTACAGAATTTTCCACCCATTTCAAAGCAGCAACCTCCGACTTCGGGACAGACTCCCGCTCAAGGGCAACCATCCACCAGCGGGAAGCCCGTCGCCACAGCCCGGCCTCCCAAGCCGGTCAAGGCGACTCCCGATCGCCGTCAGCAACCTCCGAAAGCCTCAGGTTCAAAGCCCCCAAGGGCAGATACCACAGAGTCGCCGTCGGAAGACAATCAGATCATCTCCCAGTTACTGAATTTCATTAACTGGAAGAAACTTCTACAATTTGCTATGGAACTTATCCCTGCTCTTATCCGTTGCAGGTCCCTCCAAGCTGAAATGGTGTTGATCACAATTGGACCAACTGTTCGAAATCTTCAACTTCAATGGATAGACGACGCATCCCGAACAGCCTCACTATCGCATACTGGAATGCGAATGGAACTGTGAAGACGCAGAAGACAGAGCTGATGGAGTTCGACCAGAGACACCAACTGGACGCAATTCTCATCAACAAGAGCCATCTTCGCACCGGAGACCGACTGAGTAACCCCAACTACACCTGCTATCGGAACGATCGAGAAGGAGCTCGAGGAGGGGGCACTGCGATACTCGTGAAGACGTCAGTCCACCACGTCGTGAACGATATCCCAGTCACACGCCACATCGAACTGACCAGCATCTCCATACGAGGGATCGAAACGCAAAGAATACGCTGTGGAACTCTAGGCTCACCAATCGCCGCGCGGCCGAGTACTGCAACTCATTGAGATACTCAAGGCTTGGCGATTGACGCGTCGATAGACCCACGATCTACAATCGGCGCCCGGATGTATAGAATATTCGTCGTGATGAGAACGTGACGATGACTCATCAGCTAACCACACTGAATGAGTTAACATCTGATCACAACCCAGTGCTTCTGCAACTGGGAAACGCCGCCAGACTGCCCTCTGAGGAGCCGCAACGGACATCTTAGGTGACCGACGAAACCTACACGAAACATCTGGCCCAACAACTCCCGCCAATCACAGCAATCAACTCTGTTGAAGAGCTGGAGGAAGCAGTAAGTCTAATTACAACTCTGATTTCAGATTCCCTTGACTACGCGACCAGTGAGACTCCAATTCGAGATACCAGATCCTACCTCCCACAGAGGATCAGGAACTTGATACGAGGGAAGAACCGGCTTCGATGTAGATGGCAACACACATTAATAATATAACATAACATCGTCACATATGGGGCGCTCGCCCTCTGCACCAAGGCCGAGACGCACCTCACCACTATGGAGGTTCTGCAGAACCGAATGCTGCGACTCATTGTCGGACCCCATGGATGGTGAGGAATCAACAACTGCGCAGAGACCTCGAGATACCCGCGCTAAAAGGAGCATTTGCTCGGGTGGCCACCGCGTCATGGCTGAGGCGAGCGAGTCCTCGAACCCCCTACCAGCTGCTGTCATTGAGCTCCAGGACAGGCCACCCCCAAGAGTCCTGGTCCATCGAATTCGAGACCGTTTGGATTTATCCGCCAATAAGAGCGCCGAGATCAAACACCGCAAGAAGGGCACAACCCATCAGGTGCCATTCAACAACCCGTCATACTCGATCAATAAAATTCACCGGCGAGACAGGTAATCGCCGATAGAGGAGGACTAAGATGCCCAAAAGACTCTGTCTGGCATCGGATGGACGTTGAGACCGTTGATGATGCGAGAACATTCAGACTCCTGCCCCGATTTGCATCACTTCGATGTACAAGGATTGATTTTCTTCAACAACACTTCTTGCACACCACTTCCCGCTGGCATAGTATCATTAAGGGTGCGATCACCTGGGAAAGAAGAAGGTTGACGATTTTTTTTTTTGATATTTCTGGCGTTTTATATTATCATCAAGATACGTACTTTGTACGGATTACCACCGTTGTTGGATCATTGGTTTCTCGTTTTCGTACCTCACCGACAAACGTGCCTTATCTTAGCTTAACATCGACGTAAATTTATGTAAGTTAAAGTTTTATTATTTATAACAAACTATAATCTTTTATTGACACTTTATTTTCATTCTTCTTTTTGTTCTTACTAATAACTTCAATATAATTTGTAATTTCCGTAGGTAGGTATAGTAATTATAATTCGTATCTTGCATGCTCGATCGAGTAGATAGTTTGTAGATAGTTTATATACAGATAAGGGAAGCGCCACTCTTCGCATTTTTTTTTTTAATTTTAAATCACATTCAGTTTAATGTTTTCTTAAAAATTAGTTCGTTTTTTAAGATAATTTAATTAGGATTTCTTTGTTTTTTATTATTTTGTATTCAAAACAGTTATTACCTTTTTTTTAATTTAAATCATCCTTAACTACTAATTTATCAATATACATTTATTTTAAAATCTTAATTCTCGTATTTTATTAAACATTGTTAATTTTTTCTTTACTTTGCATTTTAAAATCAATCTCCAAATTATTTTAGTAAATTACATTAATAAATCGAAAGTACCACTTTCTTTCTTCCCTGCTGGTTGTTTGGTTATTCTGGATTATAACCGAAGAATTGCTGTTTGCATAATATTGTAACCAATCGAGATAATTTACCAGGCGATGATCAAATAGATAACAAATGTGCTCAAAATGATCCTAAAACCAGTGCTGTAATTTGCTAGTATGGATGATGATGTTAGAAGAACAATGATTGATTATTTTCAATGTTTATTAGATAGTAATATGTGATTTAAGTATACTTTCTAAATTATAATAAATTCTGTAAACTAAAACATTACGATATTCTTCAGTATCCCGAAAGCTAAACTGTAGTAACTCCTATTTTATAAGATTGCGATTTACAAATTATAGAAATAATAAATTTAAAGAGCAGGATGATTTTAATAGTAATAAATTCGTGTAAGAACATGGTAGGTAGGAGTTAATACTGTTCAGCATGTTAAAATACAGGCTTTTTCCTTTTTACTTCTATACACTGCAATTTATTTTCAATTCTTTTTAGTAATCACTGAATACTGCTTTGATAATTTAAATCTCTTGACAAATTCCTCATCATTGCAATTATTAAATGGTTTATACGAAGCCTCCTAAAAGTATACTGTTTGTCATGATTAACAATTTCAAATAAGTTGACTAAAACTTCTTCCACGAACTCTTCAAAGTCCTCCAAAATGAGTATACTTCTCATTCACAAATAATTTCAAACATGTAAACACAACATAGTTTCTTGGTTGTATCGACAACATTCGTACATTTTCCATGTCCTAATAAGTTTTCTACTAGTGATAGTCACTGTGCTAGTGTATTCAACTAATAACTTTTATTACGGGTTTGAAATACCTTAATTAATAATGAAATGAATCATAAAAAATACTATAATAATAGCAAAATTTCAGGATGTCATGCTTCAAATTAATTGTTAAAACAAAATAATAAATGGTATGTGGTATATCTGGTTGCCTACCCACCAGTTACAATGCATTGACAATTTACTTTTTAATGTTTCACATAAGGAAATTGTATGTTGTAATAGAAAAAAAGAACCCGGTAAAAGATTAATCTTCTTATCTATCTTAAATAAGGCATAAGAAACAAAATATTTTAGAAAAATACATATATTGTCACCATAATTGCTATACACAATTTAAATAATGTAGACCTACAAACATAATACACATATGTACATTCGTAATGTATAATAAGCAGAGACACTGTGGCAGTACTATTTGCGCAAAAGAAATAGTTAACGTCTAGCGAACACATCCAATCACATGATTAAATGTTTTAGTAAGGACCTCCTTTCCCAGGAGGTCCATATGACGTTGATGGTCCACCGACGGCTCCACTAGTTCCCCCTCCAATGCCTCCACTAATTCCTCCACTAACTCCTCCTCCAATGCCACCCCCGATTCCTCCGCCAATAGTACCACCTGCCTCTCCACCAATACCGCCACCAGTAATAACACCACCAGCTCCTCCAGTAATAACACCACCAGCTCCTCCACTAATCACTCCACTACCGTCTCCACTGACACCGCTTTGTATACCTGCACCAGCTCCTCCACTGACACCAGCAGCCGCTGTTTGTGTTCTATATCTAATAAAATAAACTTCGGGCTTGGAGCGTGTGTTGGGGCTGGAGTTCGTACATCGATATCTGGTACGTCGTCTGGTCTCTTTACCAGCACGTACACAAGAGTTTTCTCTTCATTTTGTGGTTGAAGTGGAATAGAGGGCGCAGTCGGTGTTGAGGGGGACGGTGCCTTTATAAAGATTATTTTATAGTTTTTGGTGGCTCGTCTTACTCCAATAGGCCCTTGCTGAGCTGGAGTTTCGGTATCAGGAGGGGCGACATGGACATAAATGTGTCTCTGAACCAGAACTCCTCCACCGCCGCTCCACCGCCAAAGCCACCACCTCCGCCTCCAAAGCCTCCTCCACTCCGCCTCCAAAACCTTCCACAAAACCTCCTCACCTCCTAATTCCTCCTACTCCGATTCCTCCACCACCTCCTATTCCTCCACCACCTCCTATTCCTCCACCACCTCCTATTCCTCCACTTCCTAGTCCTCCACCTCCTATTCCTCCACTTCCTAGTCCTCCACCTCCTATTACTCCATTGCCGAATCCTCCGCCACCAACTCCCCCTTCACTCAGTCCTCCACCTCCACCAAAACTTCCTCCTCCAAAACCTCCACTTAAGCCTCCTCCAAAACTACTACCTTGACTTCCAAAACCTGGTGCGCCATATGTGGTACTTGGAGGATTGTAATTGTAATCAGGCCTGGCATTCGCCGTAAGAAGCAGGGCAGCTACAAGCTGAAATCAAATAGGAATTTACAGTGTACAGTAAACTCGAAAAATTATGACCTAGGTAAATAAAACGAATATTCTAATACATCTACTTGCATTGGCATCGTAATCCGTGACTATCGTTTCTAAAGATAATACCCTTGCGGTATGTGACAAAGATATAGTTTCCGCCAAAAGTTTGAATATAATAACTTTTATTTAGTTCCTTTGGTATGCACAATTTCTAAAATAGGTAAATATGTATCCACATGCCAGGGCCGTATCCAGAGGTAGAAATATTTGCCTGCCCTAAATTATTCGCACTACAACTGAAAAATCGAGCATAAAAGCAACCATGTGCCGGATGGCCAGGCGATGAGTGGGGGTCGCAACATTGGTAGTTGAAAAAAAGGGATCGAAAGATGGAGTGCAGATACTTCTTCAAATATGCTTGAACCCATCGATACTTTACGTGCAGGGCTGTAATCATAAATTACACCTGGTTCTTGTGAGAGCTATAGGGTGTATCAGAAGTCAAGCAATTTTTTGACCAATGTTTTGATGCTATCATGCTATAATGTTCCTAAAAAGGGAAATATTTCTATGGGCGTGGATGCTCTATGTCGCCTTCTAGAACAACGCTGGAGTGGGCATCGTCGTCTTTTCATGAAAATACTCTTCTTAAGCGTATCTCTTCCATGCTCGACTCTTCCTTGTTAGTAATTTCAACTTAATGAATATTTGTAGTAACGAGGTGTTAATGTTAAATCTTAATTTTAAAATGAAATTTAGAAAAAAATAAGTGAAGTTTTCGAAATTGACAGTGACATAATATATGTAATTTCAAACAAATTTTCACCAAATAATCAAGACCTTAGAAAAAGTATCGACAACAGAGACATAGATGGCAACTACGGTGTAGAAGGCATTGCTTTATTAAAAATCGTAAAATTCAGAAAATTTAGGTTCTCCATGGTATTCATGAACATATTTTATTGCCGATAAATTACTACAGATACACGAAGCAAGTTTGAAAGATTCAGTGCTCATTCTAAACTAAAACTTCTAACGATGATGTTTATAAGAGTTTATGGTGTAGGTTAGAGGAAGTGCCTTACAAAAGACAAAGAAAGGCAAATACAATGCTTATAGCGTTTCTCTTTGATACATAAAATTGGAGGAAGATCAGAAGACGTTGATCAAAATGAGTAACATTTTAAGTCAATATATTTTGAAACCCTTGATATAATCGTTAGTGAAATGAATCTAAGATTCGCACAAAATTCGCGCATGAACTACTTATAGCCGTTTCAAGTACGGAAGATGATCAAATAGATTTAGAAAAACTAAAGTGTTTCAAAACCGTAAGTATCAAACTTCTATCACCTTAGGAAATAATTGTAGTCAATACATATTCAAAATCAGAAAAAGGAAAATCCCAATATGTGCGTTTTTGAAGATATTTTTAAACATAGAAAAGCATTTTTAGATGCTTATAAATTGTTGGCAACAGTTAGTTAAAACTTTTATAACAAGAATTAATCGCTTCCACCGCTTCTTAATCCGCCAAAGAATGAATAATTTAGTGTATATGTATATTTGAAGCAAATTGTAGCAAGGTACTCGATATGAATTTACTTTTAAGGAAATTTAATGAGAGAAAAAATCGTCGACTTCAACTTTTTTAGCTTTTTTTTTTTAAACATTAGATGTTAATAGTTCTAAATTTATTAGTATTATCTCGAATCGAATGTGTTTTTATTTTATTTCATCACATAGTTTATTATGCACATACTATTTGGTCAAACACATTCTAATTTATTAAAAAATACTTTGTACGTTTTTTTACCAAAGAGAGATATTAATTTAAGAACCATTATAAGCTTTTGTTATTCTTAACAATGCTAAATTTGTATTTTATATTAGTTTATTTTTCAAGAAAAACATAGATATGTTTGAATTGTTACCAAACTAGTGAATAAAATAAAGTTAAATGTTGGTAAATAAAAGTTATTTTCCAATACATAATGATACATATGCCCGAAGATAAATTGTATATGTTAAATTAAAAGAATAAATTACAATAGCGTGAAGGCTGCTCAAAAAAATATTTTTATATAATCAAAACATTTAACATTAACTCGAGCTCAAAAAAATAAAAAAATAAATAAATAAATGAATAGCTAATTATAATTATAATATGCCAGATGACAGGGAGATTAGACTGGCATTCCGTGATCGTTTAAATTTAAAGATGATTAGATTGCATTCCAAATCAGCATGAAAATAAAATATTCATTTGGAAATTCCATCGAGTATAATAACTAGAGTTGGGCAAATTTTCCGACGCGGCAGGTACGCATTCAGAACGTGCGCTCCAACTCATGTACTCCAATAAAGCAGATGAACCGTAGAGTTGCAAGTCAAGTATCCAGCAGATCTTTATATAAGGTGGACGTATAATTATTAAATATGACGGACGTGCGGAAGGGAAAAAGCAGACCATCGCTTGACGCGGTGTGAAAGTTTCTTAAAAAATTTCCCGATTTATATTATGATGGTGCTAAGATATATTGTAAAGTTTGCGATAAATCGTTGATGTGCTGGTACAAAAGCGACTGTAAAGATCATATAAATAGTGCACGACACCAAATTAAGAAAAATAACGTGCCACCGCAAACGCAATTTATGTTAGATTTACTGTTCATGATATAAAATGCGTATGCATCGCAAAGTGGCCCGTTTGTTCACCCGCTTTGTCCCTAAGGAAAATTTGCACAGCTCTATTAATATGACTTAAGTTTTATAAATAACAAACGCTAAATTACAATAATACGATTGATCTGCTTTATTTATATTACATTATTTGAAGCCTGCGTCGCAATTCGTATTTGCTCCGCCGGACAATTGCCCAACTCTAATAATAACAGAGTAAGCGCAATAGTGGGTTGCGAGTGTATCCCAATATATATTGTTGATGAAAAACCTTCACCGGACCATATTATCTGCAGGATCTGCGTTTATAACAATGCAGATAAAGTGCTTTTAGAATGAATGTTTTTCGTTCGTCTTAAATGAAAGTAAATAGATTGTAAATGAAGCGAGTTTTTTTTTAAAGTACAAAGTGCTAAACATTTATTTATTTTAAACTCATGCCTTTACTTTCTCATGTATTAAAAAAATAAAACAAAGGAGTGTAAGTATTTCACTAGAATTAAAACTTTCTGTTTCAGTGAGCTATAAAACATATATTAACATATATATATACAGGCAAACCTCACTATAGCGGACAGGTTTCACGTATTTGTGCAAAGGAGAGTCTATTGATAAGGTATTTTTTCTGTGTAACACAAGCCATTTAAAAAGAACAACATAAATTAGATAAAATGTATTAATTATATACAGTGTGTCCACGGATGTAGTTCATAATAGGTATAACAGACAAAAAAAATTTGAATTAGGATTTAATATTTGAGAAATAATTTTAATATAATATAAATATTAAATTCCAATTCAAAAATCTTTGGATATTCATATCTATTGTCAACTACATCCGTGGACACTATACAGCGTGTCTCACGAGGAACTGCATCGATCGATATATGAAAGAGTATATATTGGAAAATTCTGAAAATTTCGCACTATACTAAAGCCGACGTGCGCTATTGATCTATAATATTTTTAATAATCTGACGCATCTAGTTGTACTGGAAGTGGCTGTCAACTTTGTTATTTTAAATGGAACTGGCTATATATTATTAGATATTTTATTTCTTGTTCAATTTTAAAGTAAGTTTGTTAAAACAACTATTTTGTTATTTTCAACCACGTTTGAAATATTTGCATTTTTTTTTAAATTTTTGACAGCTGGGCGAGTGCATTTGAACTTCTATAATTGTAAAGGTATTTAACTTGGAAAATTGAAAATTTGCGGAACTGTTGACCGTATAGGGTAGCATTCTAAGCAGAATGAATTACGGTTAAACTTTCGAATTGAAAAAGTGTTAAACCTTTTTTTTTAAATACAACCTATTTTTCTCTTTCTCATCAAACTGCTCTTACAAAAATACAAAAAAAGTCATATTTATTACGCATCTAAAATGGATACTTTGTATGCATGGTGTAAGAATGTAGCTTGTGTAATTTTTTAAAATATCATCCTGC
The DNA here is from genome assembly GCA_004143645.1 of Protaetia brevitarsis. NCBI lineage: Eukaryota > Metazoa > Arthropoda > Insecta > Coleoptera > Scarabaeidae > Protaetia > Protaetia brevitarsis. The sequence continues at coordinate 2,379,948 of RXPK01000083.1, read as the reverse complement.
TTTGATATATCTCAGTTAGTCATGACTATTCGAGAAATAAGCATAGGTGAAATGTCACTTAGTTTTTAATTATAAACAATGTCGGCACGTTTAAATTATACGTAATAAGATTATTTAAATTTGTTTATTATTTATGGAAAATGCAATAAAGTGATAACAAGAATACGCGATACCTTTGCCGCTCGGTATCCTCAAAAGCAGAAGCCGTTACCAAACACAGTTAAACGAATAATACAGAATTTTAGAAACTTCGGATCGGTCAAGGCAAAAATTCAAAAACATAAAGCTATTGTTAATAATGCAAACATGGAAATCGTCATTTTGGGATACTTCACAGCATATCCAACAATGTCTTTAAGACAAGCTGCACTCGACCTTTTTTATGGTCACCTATCTCCCCGGATTGGATTTCATTGTATGGGGCACAATAAAGAATCAAGTATATTATACTCCACTAACTACTAAGGAGGATTGTATGGTCAGAGTAAGACATGCATTTGAAAATTTGAACCAAGAAACAGTTAGAAAGGCTATCCATGAAGAACTAATTCGGAGATGCGAAAAGTGCCTGGAAGTTCAATCTTTCTTGTTTTTGCCCTGGCAATTACCATCACTCCTTGGACTTATTATGTTGCGTTGCACAATGCGGCCGATCAACTTTAAACTGCCACAAAAAAGAAAAAAATACACTTTTTCTTTTGCTTGCGCCGTTGTTAGATTCTTAAAGGGAATACTTGAGAGGACCTAACGATAAATTTCCAGGCACCTACTTCACAGTTTCATGATAGATACAGTGGTGATAAGTTCCAAACTTCTAATATTAGTAGAAGTATAGTGATAGTTGCGGGAAATTTACAAGTGTTTAGTGCCAATATATCATATTTTTAAATAATTTGTGACACAGGTATATATAATAAACATTTAAAAGAATACGTTTAATTTTTTTCTACGAATTTTATTTTACATTGGCCTATAAAAAAAAAAGTCCGCGGTTGTTTGCAATCTTTTTTACATAAAATAAAGGCTAAAATGTCTACTTTCAATTACCAAAAACCGCACGAGCCACTTTTTTCCGATTTTTTGAATTATTTCATTTTTTTGATACAGAACTATACCTACCTGTCTTCAATATTGGAAGTACAATGATTACCAAGGGAGAGTTGGTAGACATTATTCCCAAAGGGAAGAGGAACAAAGACGAGCTTAGTAAAACCCTCCAAAATTACATTCGAGAACGTTTGATGTTCGAAGAACAAAAACTTACTGCTAAAGTAGTTTTAGTGCATTTCAGTCGAGTTTCCTAACTAGTTCGGAGTTTTGCATAGACACTATCTTTTGTATTAGTAACATACATACATATCATTACTATTTGATATAAAGCAGAAAACATCGCTTTTTACGAGATGTTATGATATAGGTTAAGGACCATTTCCGGTTGAAGAATCCAGTATATATTTTAGGATAGTGTTTGTTTTGCCTCAAAATTTACATATACCAAATTTCATATTAATATCTTGTTGATAACTATTTTTGTCACAGTTTGAGGTCGATCCGCCGCATAGTGCATTGGTGGCTCGATTTTGTAACTTTGGTAGTGTGTGCATGTGACGGTGGGGGTACTCACAAAGAAATAAGAAAAGAAAATAAAAATATATGTAAACAGGAGATTTTTTGAGCTTAGATAAACAGTTTCTACCTGTTCTTCAGACAAGTATTTTATTGGAACAATAAAACAAACAACAACAACGCAATAGTTCAAATACAACCAACAACATTCCCGAGGGACACAGATTAATTATTAGATTAAAAAGAAAATGAAATTATTCGTAGCACCATGTATGTATATGTATTTTTGGTAACAATTTCACTACATTGACTCAAAAATGGGTCCTAAAACAATTAAAGAAATCATTGTTTACATGAAATAATGCATTAAAATTGGTCCAAAAAAGGAGTTCATCAAATCAATGAAAAAGATTTTATTAAATGACGGCCGAATTTATTGAGTAATAAATCATTCATTGCATGAATGAAACCAAAACCATTGAAAATGATGTGGTAGCTTGATTGGCTCAATGAAATATGTTATTGTTGTAACGAACACCAGTTTTGTTTGTTAAAACATTAACGATTATTATATAAACAAGTAATATTAATTATATTGGTGCCTTTTTTCATTCTCTATGGTGTAGAGTACTGTAGTAGAGTAATTGTACTTGGCACCAATTGTATTGGTGTCTAAAATTAATATTATTTGTTTATATGCTAATCGTGTGTGCTAAAGTGGTTGACTTAATGTATGTTATTCATAAACCTAATAAATTTTAGTTATTGTTATAGAGTAAACTTCTAATTAAAATAATGAACTTAATTCATTGAGATAATAATTGCATTTCATTCGCTCAATTCACTGTTGAATAAGCGTGGCAGCTTTATTTAATTGGATTGCAGTAAAAGTATTATTAAAAATAATAAGATTGATATCAATTATTGGTGATTACCAAAATTCACATTCATCAGTATCGTGTATCAAGATTATTCTCGATTTTCCCCCAAGAGATCACGAGTTTAGATGTACGCCCTCTAGGGGCCACACGCCAAGTTCTTACTCAGTAATCGACCGTGACGTAAGCCAGTAATTCAATCACTGCCGTACACCTTTCATTAAGGTAAGTTATTTGTTCGTTCTTGCAGTAAATTGCAAACCATTGAACTAACGAAGAAGATATTTAATACTTTATTGTGTTCATATTGTGAATAATTTTATGAAATATTTATGAATTTTATTGAACATATGAACATATAGTTACCATAACCAATATTATCCATGGACTAATGTACAATGACTTGTTATAATAATGAAAACTAATTTCTTTTACTAATGAATTTTGTTATTAGGTGTAATTAATATTTTTGTCCTAACAAAGAATGCAGATTATTGTATCACGTCCAGTATTGTTTTCAGTGTAACAATTTTCTTCTAAACTAATAAAAATACGAAAGCTTAATTTGATAAATTCATCATATCCATCAACAAATGGATTTAAGTTCGCCCAAAATCGTATGTCGACAACGAAAATATTACAAAATATGACATTAACCCTACTTTGACTATTTTAAATGATTTATTCATGAATTTATTTACATATGCCACGAGATTTAAATCGGCAGCGTTTGTATTTACATATTAGGTCAGGAATTGTGTATTCGTATATTTTATACGTTTCGTTGACAATTTGTAGCTTTGTTGCAATCAAAACTCGTTTTATTTTGTTTCGCTATTTACATATCACAAAGGTTGTTATATTCTCAAATTGTTTTACGAAAACTTTTATTTTCCTATTTATTAGGAAAATACTTATACTATGTCTATTATCGAGCTGGAGTAATGGTTGGCTGGCTACGTGGTGTCTACAAACTCCTGATTTAACGACACATCTTTAGAGTACGATGCTGACAGACATGACAGGTGAAAATAACTCCTTTCTCGTACTTACTGTAATTATACACTAAGTATACTATGAGGTGGAAAGACACGTGTTACGAAAATTATAATTTATATGAAAAGTTTTCTTTTAAAAAAAAAGTGTTATTGTCAGTTGTTGCCTCTGTCACTCTCACATTCTAAACTTGTGTCGTTTGAATTGGAGGCTTGTAGATATCACGCAGCCAAGACAGTGAGCTGTTCATGCGCTTTTATTACTCCAGCTCAACAATAGATAAGTTATACCGGGTGAAAAGCTGCAAGCTGTGGATTGCATTCTGGGCTACTAGAAATGGGAAGGACTTAGTTGTAGGCGTACCTATGCACGAGGCCGCAGCACAGATTTACAAACGGCGAATTGTCATAGCTCACCGAAATAAAATGGCCTGATATTCTTTTGCTCCGTTATTTATGATTTGAACAACAGATTAATAATCAATCGTCTATTGTAAATACGATTTATAGAGTTTGTAAAAGTAATATTAAATCCAACATATATTTGTATTAGTGAAAAGAAAGTAGTAAGACAATAATCCATTGATAACTAAAATCTATTCATGCTTCTTTTCTCTTCGTGCTTATTTTTATACCGAAGCATCAGATAATGTACCTGTAACTATAAATTACAGGGACAGAACTCATAAAAAATATCAATAGACAAAAAAAACAGTGAAAGATTTTTAAAAGTCAATAATCAAACAAAATAACATGGATTCTAAAAAAAAAATTAACAATAGTAAATAAAGTACCTATTCGTCGGTAAATAGTATATTATTGAAAAAATATTCATGTTTGGGATATTTATTAATCATTAATTCACAAAATTCCATGCGACAGTGATAATCGTCGGGTAAAAGTTCTTGGGATGTGCTAATTTTGTGCAACGATATTTATTCTTAGTAAAAAGGTTCAAACATCGCTTTTTACAAGATGTTATGATATGATTTGTTGCCCTAATGCTACAATCGCGAGCAATTTGTCTAGATCTCATATTATTAGGATTTTATTCCACTAATGCACAAACTTATTTCGATTCACTGACACTTTTCGCTAGGGCAAGTTTATTTTTGTTATTTATGAATGTAAACGTTGTTTCAAAAACGTCGGAGAGTGTTACCAATAATAGTCGCGCTAAGAATTGATCTCTTGGGATAAATTACTGCAAATAAATCGCGGGTAATTTCTGCTGAATTGCCATCCCAAAATTGTTTTTACAATAAATAGTTTTTACTCGGCGGTTTAATATTCCATTTTTTTATAAAATTATTGACCGTGATCAAAGCTTACTAAGCCGTTATAAAATTTGAGGGCCGTATGCTAACGTCCAGCAACACCTTGCTAAGAATGAGCAAGATGAATCGAAGGCCGGCTAAACTTGAAGTGAATTGCGCATTCCTAGCGAATCGTTCCCCTCACCTCGCACTAGACGGAATGAGGGCTATATTGAATTGATTTTTGTTGAAAAGATCGATGTGGGGATAGCATTTTGTTGTAGTTAGACAAGGGTAGAGAATAGCGGTGAGTGCTTGCCGTTAGACAGCGATAGCATACGGATTGGAAATGGTATATCGAAGCGTATATCTAACACACAATCGCCCAGCAGAATAACATGCGTGTTTCTCGACTTTGTTAACTTATAGAAATCATATTTTTCATCCTTCTTTCATCATTTTACGGCAACCGATAGGTCGAAAGTGCGCTTTTAGTATATATATCAGGAGAAAATAGAACATGTGTACTAACGAAGACTGAAACCTTGATTATAGTATTTTATTTTAGCATGAAATCATTTCTATAAAAAAAAAATTGTAGAATTGAATATTGCATAATCTAAAAATATTTTTGACTTTTTAAAGTAGGTAAGCCACATTAACTTTGTTATTTTGAACTAGATGCCCATATGTATGTATATTTGTTCATGTTTGAATTCTACCCAAAAAAATAATATGACTTTGTATGTATATATTTAATAGTAACATTAGCCTTCATTCAAACCAATTTTGCTGTAAAAGTTCATCTAGATGTTCAAAATGATAGTGTTATTAGGTATAAGTAGAAATAATTTCTGCATCACTTGCGTTTACGGCACCTACGCAAACTCAAATAAAATAAATTCAAAAGTATCCTTGAATAATTCAGTATGCATTTAACCGTAAAGTTCGTTTTGGTGTAATATAATTGCAACAATCAACCTGAACGATCGTAAATGATCCTTAGAGTAATTTTACTGGACACTGTACAAACATATGTATTTATTGCTTTTGCAATTTTTATATACCTATATTCTCACAAATAACGTGTATCCTTGGGTAGAATGTAGAACAGAAATGCATTTTTGAACAGAGATTTTAAATAAAATTATGTGGGTAATTTTTAAAATTACCTGGGTAATAAATAACGTATATTTCCACTTGGGATTGATGAAATTACTTCATACAGATTTTATTAGTACGTTCCGTTTATTTGTGTTTGTTGTTATGAGTTGTGATCGTGGTCGTAATGGAATTAGGTAAATGCTATAAGAGAAAGTTTGTTTTCATAGAGATAACTACCTATAATTTCTTAATTAACTTACGTGTAATGTGACATGTTTACGTTCCCCATTCGTGAAATTGCTATTATCCAACTTCCAAAAAAACTTCCAAAGTTGTTAGAAACATGTCTTAGTTATAAAATAATATTAAAATATTTTACATATATTATGCAGGATTTTCCACGGAACTAGATTTTCCGACTTAATGAAACCTTTCAGATTTAAATATTTGGAATTTGTAATAATTGGGTAATTACTTTATCTAAAATATTTTCCTGTTTTTTACTCTTGCGATTAACCAGAAGTCGCCGATTTTTACATTTTAAATTCAGCCTAAAATTCTAAGACGATTACAACTAGCGTTTCTCATACCTATTTTCAACTATTTTTGAGATAGGAGAGAACAGTAATTAAGAAGAAAGATTTTAGTCCATAAACTCAAAAAAAAAAAAAAATTAAATCAAAAAAGTGCCCCATAGACGGGGTAAGACGGCCTATACCCATGGGATAAAATGAACTACAAAAAATAACTATATTTAAGTATCTATTTGTCAGATACGCATAACGCGCAGACATGAGTCGCTTCAGGGTCCTCGTCATCAGGTTGTTCGTGATACTCCATACGTTTTGGAATAAAGTCCCCAGTCCCCAGTCTTCCAGACAGCCTTGACAGCATTTTTCATGCTTTCTCGTGACCATTGCGCCCTATCAGTCTTACACTGAGAAAAATGGCCTAAGTAAAGTGTTTACTTGATAAAATTATTTACAATAAGTTTTACTTGGAACTATTCTCCTTAATTAATACCTGCAACTAAACCCAGTTTCCTGAATGCAAGTTGTTACTATAAATAGTGCTTTTATTAACCGCTATTACACAGCGTACCTGACGAATATGTGCTAAGTAACGTATTACTTTTGACTACAGCACATGGTTAGTAGAAGTAACAACAATGCTGATCGCTATTAAACTCACGTATTTTCTTAAATATGTAACAACTTGCCACAACTATATTTATTTGAGTTTTGCTGTCACCCGTGATTGGTTTACTATTCCTGATTGGCTAATGCGGCGGAGTAATAAAATAGTCCCCGAGATTGCTACGCGCGCAAGCGCGGGCTAGCGTCAAGTAAGAGACGGACGTGTGAAAAGGTCATCGAAAAAGAGTGGCCAAGGAGTATGCTCATTGTAGGCCAGTTGGAACGCAAATATATTAAAAATACCGGGTGGGTTAACTCAAGGCCCTATCTGTATAAAGAATTCCAGCGAAAGAAGAAGTACCGAGCCTATAAGCAATCGGATGTTTCAAGATTATAGTTTTAAACCACGTGGTGAGATATTTGAATTCCCCATCATTGTGATGATATCTACGCCCGCTAGTGAAGTTAAAGTGTAGATGCCGTCGCTAGTGATCCGACAGTCCAAGTGCCATCTGCAGTTAAGGGATACCTTACTATACCTGTATTAATAATTATGAAGGTATGATAGCTGTTATAGAGTAGTTCACTCACAGCATACACCTACTACTTGACAAGGGCAAATCTTTGCTTACTGCAACTACATATATTCTTTGGCTTAACTACTTCAATTCAATTATCATAAGTAACTTCATAAGTTACCGGTATGAAGCAGACCGTAAGTAATTTAGATTACTTCTTGTTAGTATCAGTGTTTAGGATCTCTTTTTTACTAGTGCTAGGTAATCTGTGCTTTTGTCCCCTATTCAGGTGAACTTTTTACTTACGATAATTGTATTTTTATTTATGATTATTAAATTTTTTTCTCAGTGTACGTTTATAGGTCCATACCATTGTAAAATCAAAACAGAAAAACCTTCAAATCTGGAAAGGGTTGGAGCAAGAAGGGCTACCGTATGACTATCTTGCCCCCTTGGTGGTTTTTAGTGCCGATTTTTTGATAAATTATTGAAACAAATCCCCGTATATTAATCAGGTGCTGAAAGCCTAATAATTGTGTTTCTAGACACCTACATGTTACTTTTAAACAATTTAATTTTGTGGTTAAGTCACGTATTAAAATGAAGCACAATAATTACGAGCTTACGTAAATTCACTTTTTTGAGAATAGCCCATTAATACAAATTGGCATGTTCAACGGCATTCTGGTAACTTACGAGCAACGGGGCACGCATCTAACACACTTCGTTATCAGGTCCTATTTGTGTTCGATTCAGCAGTTAAATTGGGTAGCCCGTCTTGCCTCTCCAGCTCGTCTTACCCCACCCTCCCTATTTATTATTTTTATGAAAATATTGACATTTATACTGTCGAACGTAATTGAGTAATTCTTACTTGCTTTAAATGTGAGAAATTTCTCATTTTAGAACTACTATTATTCACAAAACGCAGTAAAGTTACCGTTCTATTATACAGGTGGTTCAAAAATTACTGCAAAATTCTGCATGTTTAATGTTCAGAAAAGTATATATTATTCTACAATTTATAGACCAAATAACGGAAAATATTGACGGAGTTTGTTTTTGATCTGGATATGTCGAATTCTATATTGATGGAGAGTGTCAAAGAATTGTAATAATATACAGCGTATTCTATTTAAAATAAGAAAGTTTATGGCGATTTTTGGTTAATCCGAAGTGTAAAAAAACTTGAAAATATTTTAAATGAAAGTACCTAAGTGTCAACTATCCCAAATTTCCAAATTTCTAAAACTGAAAGTTTCTATTCGTGGTTCATGGGTTTTGTCCAGATTGAGTTGAAAATATATAGTAAATAATAATTTCAACTATAAATAATATAATCGCGGTTTACAGGCCCGTCTAAAGAGGCCATCTTCATAGCCATCTGCAAAATTACAATTATAAGCCATATTTGTTAAACAACAGTCTTACTATACTTAAGAGGGTCGATGCTCATTGTTATTTACTAGGAAAAATTGTATTCTTTATGTTCCTTTTTCTCAGCTGTTAATTAACTTATTGTCATTTTGCTTTTTTTAATATGTACATAAGCGCATCAGGTTTAATTAAGGCTGACCACTTTTCAAAATTTCGTCCGGCAAGACCAGAAAAAAAAATCGAATTTGAAAAAGAAAAAAATCTATTTTTGAAGTTTTGTAACTTCTCTTAGTCAAGGATTTTTTTTAAATCCTCAGCTATAAATTATCCTTTGATATCAAATAACAAGTATAGAAAATTTGAAATACAATTTTTCCTAGTAAATAACAATGAGCATCAACCCCCTTAAGTTAAAAAAAAGATCAAGCTTAATTAAATAGGTATGTCAGAATTATAAAATGTTATTTGAAAAGTTTTAACAAGAACATTTAATTTTAAAAATTAAGAATTTGCAATGAGTTAAAGAGAAATGAATATATACAAACGCTAGAAAGATAGACACATCAATGTACTAAATCTTAATTCGAATAAACAATAAGTATTATAAAAATTCTAGTAAAAAGATGTCAAATATGAATTTGAGGTGTGGTAGAAAGGTCATACATATTAAATATAATAGTAAGAATATATCAAAATATTTAAATTCATGCAAAGGTTTATTATAAATTCAGTCTAGTGAATTAATTCATTCCAAAATTGTTAAGTATTAATTTCAGAAGTTTTAAATATTCAATATCAATTCATTAAACAACAACGTATGACAAGAAAAACATTCAAAGGACATACATTTTAACAATGACAAACATAATTGCAAAAATTATCAGAATAACAAACAAGTGAATGTAAAGCACAAAATTGTGTGAAAAAGGTTTTTGGTTTTGGTTGATCATATTTTTATTAATTTTATATGCCTCTAATAATTTCAATTTAAATCCTTTACTACATATGCCAAGTAATTTTCATTTATAATTTTGAGTCCAGTGTTTAAATGGTGTTGCTAGATGTTTGAAGCAATTTGCGTTTTGTGTTCTTTAATTCAGTATTCTAATTTCCTATCTGTTTTTCTTATGTACATTGCTTGACAGTCTTCACATTTAAATTTATGTACCCCATTTTTATGAAATTTGTCAAAGATAGTTTTCGATAACCTCGAAACCCTAAATAGCCACTTTGTGGAAAACCCTGTGCATGTATATGTATGTAATATATTTATTTATTATTTATATTATTTTTATATTATATGTACATCTTTCTGTGTTAAAAGTTAATGCAATATAAGCGTATTGTAAAAAATCGCTAAAAGAACTATAGTAGCGTTGCCACACCGATTATCCGTGTGTAGGGGAACCAACGAAAAATATGAATGGCCAGTTTCAGTTATAGCGTTATAGCAGAGTACACCGAGTAAGGACAATGGATGAGTCATAGGCGACCAAACTTCTAAACCCAACTTCACTTGAAACAACAGCTTCCCAAAATGGCAGTTTGTTGATTTACATGATTTATTTGTTTTATTTATTATTATTATATTGTTGGGTTTAAGTGAAATAACTCAAATAAACGTGAATGAAGACACCAATGGGTATCATGTTGTACTGCCAGTCACTCTCGCAAGATAAATTGTGATGCTAACGATGGTCGCAGTTTCTTGGGATTTCCGAATGAATCTAATATACATGACAAGACAAGAATTAAGAAAGTAAATGAATAAGAACTATTATCGTTGTGCAGGGATTCCTAGGTCACATTAAATCAATTTATTTGTTAGATACACATTGTAAGCTAGATTGGGCATGGCCAATCTAGTGTATCGTAACGATTGAACTGAAACTTAGGCGCTAGAACCGCAGTAGTTAACGCAATGAGTTAACAACACAATTGCGCCATATGATCCATTGGGCATGGCCAACTTAGTGTATTGTAGCGATTGACTGAAGCTTATGCGCTAGAGCGCAATGTAGTTTATATTTTAGAAGCTCAGGGAGGATGAGTTTTTCTATTCATTAGAAAAATAGGCATCTGAAAATTAAATATAAAAGATACGTAAACTTTTACTCTTATTGTCAGAAAAATTGTAGAGAGCAGAATTTAACTCTGTAAGCTCTGCATATGAATACACAGGGATATTTATTTTTAGTATTTCTTATAGAAAATGGTAATACCAAATGTACTGGTATAATATTTGGTAATAGATAATAGAAATCTGCACAATACTATTTGTATCGTGCGGCAAGCAAGTTAAGTGTTTAAAAGAGACAGTTAATAGTTACTTTAATGCTTAGGCGTTTTCGTTTTGTTATAATTATTAATTGATATCAAGATAAAGTCGGGAAGCTATACATAAGCAAAACTTTTTCTTATAATTTAATGAGAAAAAGGACGTAAAATATTTATAAATATTTCAACAACTATTTTTTTTTTATTGTTTTAGCTTCCCAAAATATTACTTTGCTTCATCGGAGACTTTAATCGGAGGTTGAAACAAAGAATTATTTAAAGTTTTCGGAAAACGCAGTTACTCAATTTACAAAATAAGTCACTGATTCTACTGATTCATAGTACGGATTATATTATCAGTGCTATAATTATGTATTTCTGCATAAATAATATTCTTTGTAGCCTAGTAAATCAAATAAAATTACTGATAGTATCTTATTAATTTGCATTTTAATTTTGATTTTTCTAAAAAAAACCATATGAAATAGTGTTACCCTATACGTTCAAGTTCATATGACAGACTAACTAATGTTTTGAAAAGATCTGGTTACTCGAACCTGTATCATTTCTGTAGCGCACTCAATTCGACGAGTGTGCTACCGTCCTAGTTATGGTTGTCCCGGCGGACGAGATCAAAGAGAAAACGCATTTTCCTCTTTCGGACGCTATTTGCTATCAGAAAGAAATGAAAAAAAATGTTTTAGTATTAGTAAGGACCGCTGAACCGTCGCCCTTGACCACTTTTTTATTTTTTCTTTTTGGAAGCCAAATAGAACCAAACAAAAAAATTAAAAAAAGAAAATTTAAAAAATAAAACGTTGGCGCAATTTTAAATACTGTTTTCAAAACAATCTCTTTATCAAATTTAAAATATTTTGATTGGTATGTCTAAAAACAGCGAAAAAAGACCCGCGCCATCTCCTGGAAGAGAATCTCATTAAAAGGCCGTCCAGATTCGCCTTAACATGCAGGCATATATTTTTGTCACTCATTCTCGTATCCGTTAAAATGCTATCCCTAGTCAGCCGCTCGTTTATAGTGTATAGGCTTATCGTAATTGTAAAACTCTCTTCATTTCTCTCACCCCTGTTCAGTGGAAGTAAATAGTAAGGAACAAATTCAATAAATACACAATCACGATTTGTTTGAAATTCCAAAAATGTAAATTTTCAATTTTATATTTTTTGGGGCCCTATCAAAATATATAGGATGATATATCTAAGTATGATGATATCATTGTACTTACACTCTTTCAAATCTACTAGGTTTATTGCTAATTAAAAAAAACTGCAATAAAGCCGAAACGTTTCAAAAAATAAGATTTTATTTTTTTACTGTAGCCTAATTTCCAAATAGGAGTAGATACTACTAATATTACTCTACTTTTCTAAATGGCAACTTCTATCATTTTTTTTATTCTGGTGCCCAATTTTCTAATTTATTCCTTACTTTCTAAAAATTAATTAAAAAAATAACAGCTGGGCAATGCGATAGTTACAAATTTGGCAATTACACTTAAATGGTCATTAACAATTTCGTGATTTCCAATAGGAACTTGCATTTTCCTTTTATCTCAAACTCGGATTGTACGTGTGAATATCACAGACGAATTGATTAATTTGACAATTCGTGTGGCTCATACGATGTTGATTCAAAACGAAGATTGCGTTAGTCTAACATTCTGCAGAATCACACATAAGGTTTTGTTAATACTTAACGTTTCTGAAAGAAAACCTAATCGGACACGATATATGAAATATTAAAAGCGACATCACTTTTCAACACCTTCGAATGTGTCGAAAATAATTAGGTGCACCAAAAGCGATAGGACGCCACTAAAATGTGTACTGCTGCAAAGCTACAGGAGTACGGAATGAGAAAAGTACTATCGAAAATTTTACATTTCGATACGACCTTGTGAAAACCAAAAGCAATTCCTTGCAGAATCACTCAACTTTGTTGGCTTTATAGCAAGTACAATGAGATAGAATAAGATCAATTAACCTTGCTAACGGAGAACTGGCATGTTTAAATATAATACCAAAGTATAAAAATATATTCGAGAACAAAGAACTGGTATGGTATGGTACTGATATGGTATGTCGGCCGTTTTAACCACACATTGGTCAGCAGGACAAGGAAACAGCTATAGAAAAAAGGAATCACAACAAAGAAATAAATAAAAAAACTGTTTGATCTATACAATCTTTATGATGATGATCGCTAAGTATCGTACACATAATGACGTAAGTGCCGAACAGAGCTGCCAAAAATCGTTCTGGAAGGTATGTAAATCGAAGATAAAAATACATTCATATTTCTTAGCGATTTAAATCAAATACTTTTCTGTGTTAAAATGTATTTAAATATTTTTCGAACTAAAATAATCTTTGTTAAATAATTTGAACTGATTCAAGTGAATATTTATGTTTAAACTAATAAAAATTATCATCACTGCCATTAGCTTTAGTATTGGTTTTGGTAACATATTACTAACTACAGTTGACCCTACCTAAATCAACCAATCTTTAATTTGAATTTTTCTCTAAATCAAATTCATGCTTTTGTATGTCCAACTGAATGGTAATCCATTGGTAAACGCCATTCCCTAATTCGAATGATTGAAATCGTAAAACGATTTAAATAATGATTTCACTTACAACTCTGGCGCCGATTTGGTTATTTGGTTACTTATTTTACCATTAGTTGAAAATAAATTATCTTTCCAGTGCAAGAACCTCAGAAATGTAGATTAGTTTGAAATGTTAAAGAGGAGTAGTATTTCACTGGAAAGATAAACTATTTTTTAACTAATGGTAGATTTAATTTTTATTTATATTTTAATCAAAATAACCAAATTCTGCACTTTTTCTAGCACTGCGATATGATCTTTTACAGTTCACTGCAAACACCGCGAAAGACGATATAACTGACGAGAATATTTTATAAACACAAAATGTAATAGTTGATATACATAAGTGATTATATTGAAAGTGCTTTTTTTGTAGGATAAAAAAGAAGAAATAATTAGAAGTCAATGCAAACAGCAAAGAAACTAGCGAGGTACTACTTTGTTTACCGAAGAATTCGAATTTTGTTTTATTGAAAGTATAAAACAAATACACACAATTGCATTATATCATAGCACAACTGGCAATACGCTAACGCAATTTCAAATAACACAAAGAAACAAAGAAATTGCATTTGCCCCAATTCCCTGTTGAGCCGTATGCAGGTCCTAATTAATCATAATCACGATTTAAAAATTTAATTATTAGTTAAAGTATTATGTAATCACGACTTAATCACATGCGGGGCATATGGCGGTTAGTGTAATTTATAGAAAGGGTAAATTATTAGAGAAGAACACATAATCCAAATTTAAAGAAGGGACGACATTCTGCGCCCAAACAAGTAAAATATTGCGCCAAGGGCAATAATAAAGGAGAGATATGATAGACACAGAAGTAGACAGAGAGAAAAATACAGGAAGAGAATAAGGGGATGCATGTGGCATTAAATCACACGCGCACACACAAACGTACAACAGAGGAGGTAAATATTGAGAATTTACTATAGGTATTTGTATTTTTATCTAATGCAGTGTATTTGTTTTAAGTTTATTTTATTTTATTTAGTAATAAAAAAAATACGTATCTTGCCCGGTTATATGCCAACATCTTGTGTTTAGCATGTGTGGAGTATTACATTGTCTTATATAATACCTAGACATATATATGATATTACAGCTAAAGCTTAATAAAATTGTATAACTACTGCTACTTACTATTAAAGGGTTCTCATCTTCTCAGCAATACACCTCAATGGAAATTGATGGGGCTTTAATGTTTATAAATATCTTAATACACTTTTTATAGCTCATCATTTTCTTAGAATCACTACCCCGCATTATTCCTAGAGACGTCTTCTCGTACGTAATGTACTTGTGTACTTAACATTGGATAAGTGAAATTTGGGTCACAACCTCTCACCGTATTGTCCAATAAAGAATACCTATATACCTTGTCACTGATACTAGTATATCATTATGCGTGACTGTCTGTATATGGTGCTTAATCAGTACACTTTATAGTAAAAAAGTAACCTGTGAAGTAGGTTACAATACTGTGCAATTCAATGTAATGAAAATTCGTCTATGCAACCATAAAGATTACCTTCATCGCATAACGATCTATTTCGTAGTGAAGAGGTGGTATTGCAGTATGCGAATAGGTTCCTTTGCAACTTCACACAGATTTAAGAAAATAATAAATTGCTTCGTAAACAAAAACACGAAACTTCGAGAGGTCGAGAAATGTTTTCTGCTTTGTTTAATACTTGTTAAATAAACAAAAAAAAACAATTCGAATATCCATTATTTACAATTAAATAATACTGTTTACTTATAGATGTTTATTTTATAATATAGGTTACGTAGGGGAGGATGGGGCAAGATGGGCCACGAGGCATGATGGGGACATCGTCTTATCTACAAAACGGCAGTAAGCATCTGTCAAATAATAGCAGTCCTAATATGACAATGCTGTATTATGTTTGTTGTAATGTAGGAAACTTTACTATCGTAATAACAAAGTTATGCTGTTTGTGCGTGAACTTTGCAATTTCCAGAATTTCGTTATTATTTTGATGGCGAGTTCAACGGCCAGTATCGGAAGCATAAGTAAATTATTTACAACTACACTTTTGTGCTTATTAATTGACATGTAGGTATTGCATGTATTTTATATAGTGTTATTGTTTATTTCAAATATTTAATATGTTATTATAACATACCAGAAAATGTTCCAAAGGGCAAGATGGGGCTATTGGTATGGGGCAACATGGGACATCATTATCTCACTCTTCAGTCTGATCCGTTATGCCTGAATATGCATTATGCTTTCTCGAAGGCATAATGCCTATTTCTCATGTAGGAATAAAGCACAGGTTCAATCAAAGCGTAACAAGGGAAAGACAACAATCCTTACAAGCACTACGTATAAAAATCTGCTACAAGAAAATAGAAGTCTGGAGAATCCCTAAGGCAACTAAAAGTGCTGAGGGAAAGTTAAAGGAAAAAAAAATGACAAAGAAGAAAACAGAAGAGATCAAAAAGCCGAATTTTGTAAGGAAAGCAAAGAGATAGATTTTTAGAAAACGTCAAGGAAATAATCAAGTTCTTCTGTTGAGGAAGATGACGCTCAATGTTAGTATTGTAGGGGAAGTATTGATACAATGCATCGATGGCGAGGTTGGTACATGGGGCTGTGCGAATAACGTGGATGAGTTCGTCTTCTATTGTCTCAATTGTGAAGATTAAGTTTAATATTCTTATCGTTATTGTATTTTATTTTTATTTTAAGCAGTTCCGCTTTAAAGAGTTTAAGCTTTGTTCCTGCATGTTTTAAAGAATATTTTAAGAATCTATTTTTTTTTACCTATTACCTAGATTTATGGTACGACCCATTCTTAACTCACCTGGAACCCCATCTTGCCCCATGGTGGGGAAGATGTGTATTTAAACATTTCTTTTCAAAATTTTCTCACAACATCAACAGTACCCATCGAAAAATTGTAAATTCATCCATCAGCAGATAAATGGTTAAAGATTACAACAAGCGTAGAACCTTGTATATCAATTTGTAATCCTGATGCAGTGTTCTAAAGCTTAATGTTCCCATCTTGCCCCACCTTTCCTACAGACTTATATTACAGTTTTGTTCGCCCTTAATATATTATATAAAAAAATGGCGAAAAATGTCTGTGAATAGAAAGCACGTGTAACTTTTGTATTCTGGTTTTATTAAAAGTATTTTATCATGCACGCATGTATTTCGAAAAAGTGGAACGGTTTACACCAGAAGAACCCGGAGAACATCTTCAATCAATTCTATAAATAATGTAAATTCTATTGCATTGGGATTTGGATATGGCATCTACTTTTTTCAAAGTTTTGTTATTATGACGTCATATTGTTTTTCCTTAAATGGAAACCATAGTTAGGCTATGTTATAATCAAATAACAAATTTTGCGGGGTATACAAGAACATATAACACTCTATCTTTATTTTAAATATTAAGCAAAATATTGCTTTTTTTAAATTTGTAATAGATATCTAGCGTGCCATGGATAAGACAGATTCATGGAAAAAAAATCGGCAGAGTGCCATAATTTTCTCTGTCACATAGTAAGCGTCAGCTTTTTTTTTTTTTCAAGGGAAATATTTTGAATATTGACAACAAGTTAAATGTAATTCAAAAGTAAAACTTAATTAATCAAGTTGTCGTCCGACATTGGTAATATATTCTGACATTTTTATTTTTATTTATTTCTTATATAAAGCGGTGTTAATTTATGAAAATCATTAGCCACATTTTTACTCACTTGTTCGGTAGTGTTTGTAAATCTTATTAAAAAAAAAACCTCACAGAAAAAATCCAATGGCGAGATCTGGAGATCTTGCCGGCAATCGTGTGGGTCCATAAGTACCAATCCATTTATTTGAGGAACTGTGATCTAAATAATTTCTGACATCTAGGGAATTGTGTGCAGGCGCATTATCTAATTGAAAATAAATTTGAATCCGTTCACTGTATGGAACGTCATCTAGAAATTCTATCAAATGAACATTTAACATTTCAAACCTAGCTGTCAAATTACAATAATATATAAAGTAATAAAATTCGCAACCTTTTAAATTAAAACCAAATCGTCTTTGCCTCCGAATGGGCCTACTTATATAGGGATTTATGTCACTACAATAGTGGCTATTTTTCCTATTAAATATGCCATCGCTTCATCACTCCATATTACACATTTTTTAAAATTAAGATTTTGTTGAAACAATCGTATATGCCACCAACAAAAATTAATCTTTCTTTCATAAACGTTGGGATAGAGAAAACGATTAAGTACAATTCTGAAGGAACCACAGTTGTATTAATACCTCTTTTTAAGAGAGCTAATAATTGGTTCTAGCTATATTTCAAAAATTTTACAATATATAGCGCTTTCATAGGACTTTGCTTAATATTTTTTAATATTAAAATATGAAGAAAATAGATATGTAGAAATATCTCTTATAGCGAAGTTCGTCTATCGTCTTATGTGAATATTGACCAATTACTTTTATTTACTTATGTAAAAGTTATCAGTTGTTAACTGAACAGCACTTTCTGCAAACAAAATAAGTGACAGGTATAAGTATAACGCCATTTTAGGATTATGTAAATATTCCATGTAATTAGTTAACATTAATATATACCGTGCTAGTAAACACACACCCGTACTTTGTTTCATATGATTAACCTAGCGGGACAGCGGGTTGTTCCGCCCTTGCATGATCTATTTGCGTCTCATACTTTTGTCAGAAAATATCCCTGTTATTTAGCCTCAAGGCACCAACCAAGCTTCTACATTCAATAATGCAATCTAATACAAAAATTTACTATAGCAATATCATATGTATACTGTACAGGGTGACAAAAAAAATGTGAAAGAGGACCAACAAATAACAAAAAAAAGTTCCTATACACTAATGTCCGATTCCTTTTTGTTTTCAAGTTACAAGCTGTTGAAGTTAAAAGACTTTTATTAAACAAAACAATATTCAAAAATATACGATACATATTAGTTCTGCATAAGGTCTTCAAATTGGTGACCTTGTTCCTGAATGCACATTTCCAATCTTCGTGTTAATGACTGACGGCATCTTTGAAATAGCATTATTACGAAATCTGTCAACAGACTCCACAATTCTGTTCCATCATTGTTCTTCACTATTTAATTCCGCGGCATGCACTTTACTTTTCATAAATCCTCAAATGAAAAATCAAGGGATTAAGTCGCGACTACGAGCTGGCCATGGTATAGGTCCCCCACGACCAATCCACCTATTTCCAAATTTTCTTTGCAGAAATTCCCTTACTCTCCTAGAATAGTGAGTTGGCGGGCGTCATGCATGTAGTACCTCTTCTTATAATATTGAATGGAATATCTTCTAATAAAATATTCAGTTCATTTTCCAAAAAAAATCGATAGAGTTCGCCTGTCAATCGTCTGGGTATTCGAAATGGACCAATTAGATAATTGTCGATTATACCTGCCCACGCATTAATGGAAAATCCATACTGGTAATTCCGTATTATGTTATGATGTTTTTCATCGCTCCAATAATGCATATTGTGAATATTCAAAATGCCATCGCGACTAAAACCTGCTTCATCGGTAAACAAAATTAAGAATAGAAAGTTTTGCCCTTTATTTTGCAATCACTCGTAATATTGTAAACGCGGTAGGAAATCCTGTTCCAATGGGTGATGGATTTTTTTGGAAATGAAATGGATGAAGTTGTTCTCTGAGGACTTCCCTAACAGATTCACGATTGACATTCGATACAGCTGCACTTATTCTTCTGGTGTTTATTTTAGGAATGTCTTCTACTATTTGCAAAATAGCTTCCTCATTTGTAACAGTACGACGAGTTCTGTTAACCCCAGAATCAACTTTTGGGGTCTCTTTAAAGCAACCATCTTCTCCCAAACGCCTATGTACGTCAATAAATGTCCTAACATTAGGAACTTGCCTTAATGGGTATCTCTCTCGACAGATCCGTTGAGCTACGGAAGAATTTGAACGAGCTTCGCCGTAGCACATGATCATGTCTCTGTAATCTACGAAAGTATAGCGCACCATTTTGAAATAAAACTTTCAAGACACTATGCTAATATTGGTTTGACATTTACCAAATGTTTTGTTTCATGAAATCACAGCCTACCTTAAAATATTTTTTATTGCTTAGATAAAACTAAAATACAAGAACAATATAAAAAACAGTTTGTAACTTGAAATTTGTCGTTCCTCTATGGTGCTATGCATTGTAGTTTTTTGTATGTCACCCTGTAGATAACTAGTGTGAGTAAAATAATTTAGTATTGCAAGCTTTTGTTTAGTTACCATGAGCACTAATGTTTAATATTTCAACATAAATAAGACTAAGCACATGCATAGTACTTTATTTGGAATAACTATTAACACTACTTTTTTTTTTAGAAAGAAAATACTTTTATTAGTCTATGTTTTCAATCATTTATAGAACAAAAACTTATTACTTAAAAATTAATCCACTTACAATAATAAGGGCCATTATTACAACCGCGGTTTAAACCGTAGATCAATAATCTTTCGGTTTAAACTTCACTTTAGACTTACAATGGAGACATAAAAACAAATAAACTCGACCTTAAACGGCGATTGTAATAATGGCCCTAACAATAAGACTAGTTAAACTGTATTTAATCTTTAGCGCTACATTTTTTTTACATACACATGTATGTAGTAATAAAAAATTATACAGATCAAACAGTCGACCTATGGTCGGGATATCGTATGTCGGAACCATTCGACAAGTGAAAAGTAGGGATGCATTGGTGATACCACGTAATACAACACTTGAAACAATTCACTTGACAGGATGCAGTAGCATTTTGTTAACGAAATAGAGTAATTCATGCTATCTCCATTCCCGAACAGTTTCGATCTGCGATGCCCTGACTATAGGTCGACTACTTGATCTGTATATTAAGTACATACCACATGCAAACGTTACATTAGTACAGGATAAATATCTATACAGGGTATTCCACGTAACTGGTTCGTTAAAAGTTTATGATGTTCTATTATTACTTATATTTGAGATTTTGGCACCAGTATCTGATCGATTGGAACTATAAATGCAAAATACCTTAACCAAAATATTACTTCCGGTTGACCGGAAATGGATGTCAACTTTCTTATTTTAAATAGAATGGTATAATTTTTTATTCATTTTTGGATTCTACAACTATAAAAATGTCAGTTTTCATTAGCTATTCCTATAGCTACATGTTGCCGTTTTTGAGTTATTTAAGTTTTTCTTTTTTTTTAGTCATAATCATTGCATCATTGAGAAATTAATATCTCGGTTAATACTGCAAGTAGAGACTCCAAATTTGCTATGTTATGAATGTAGATATAACTCTAAGAAACGGTACACACACTTTACATTCTAACATACAGGGTGTTCAAAACTGAGGAACAAAGTGACATATTTTCAAATGCAGAAAACTCATTTTTTTTTAAATAGAACATCCTGTATTTTAATGTGGAATTAAGAAGTAAATATCATCCCCTATCACTTTATATCAGCATTCCCTATACCTATCTTTAATAGATTTTGAGATATGAGCGACTTTTTGTTAAATAAACTAAGTAGCCCTATCTTTAAATGTTTGTAGCTGGCTCTGAAATGGATTCACGTCAAATTCATGTATTATTTTTGAAAAACCATACAAGAATGTCTGTTCGAATAGGCATTCTATTAATATTGCGTTGTACGAAAGTGTAATTATGATATACATCAACACTTTGGTTAGTCAATGAATTTGAGATTAATCCATTCAGAGCCAGCTACAAACACGCAAAGATAGGGCTACTTAGTCTGTTTAACAAAAAGTCGTTCATATCTCAAACCCTATTAAAGATAGGTATAGGGAATGCTGATATAAAGTGATAGAGGATGATATTTACTTCTTAATTCCGAATTAAAATACAGGGTGTTCTATTTAAAAAAAAAGAATACTTAGTCTGTTTAACAAAAATCGCTCATATCTCAAAATCTATTAAAGATAGGTATAGGGAATGCTCACATAAAGCGATAGGGGATGATATTTACTTCCTAATTCCGAATTTAAATACAGTGTGCTCTATTTAAAAAAAATGAGTTTTCCGCATTTGAAAATATGTCACTTTGTTCCTCAGTTTTGAACACCCTGTATGTTAGAATGTAAAGTGTGCTTACCGTTTCTGAGAGTTATATCCACATTCATAACATAGCAAATGTGGAGTCTCTACTTGCAGTATTAACCGAGATATTAATTTTTCAATGATGCAATGATTATGACAAAAAAAAAGAAAAACTTAAATAACTCAAAAACGGCAACATGTAGCTATAGGATAGCTAATGAAACTGACGTATTTATAGTTGTAGAATCCAAAGATGAATAAAAAATTATATCATTCTATTTAAAATAAGAAAGTTGACATCCATTTCCGGTCAACCGGAAGTAATATTTTGGTTAAAGTATTTCACATTTATAGTTCCAATCGAACAGATATTGGTGCCAAAATCTCAAATATAAGTAAATAATAGAACATCATAAACTTTTAATGAACCAGTTACGTGGAATACCCTGTATAATAAACAAAAAAAGTGCTCGTTAACAGACATACTCGCCGTCGTATTGCTTTGTATTATTGCTCTGTTCATAAAAAATATATCCACAAAAATAACATTTTTAAAAATGATATATACATGTCGACTTGAAATGGACTACCTATAATACCATAAAATTTCCCAACATTTATAATTATTAATTATGTGTTACGTTTTGCGTATATTGTGAATATTTTACATTTTGATTGATTTTTAAGGCGGACATTACAATATAAAAGATATTTGGCACAAAATTGAAAGTATTTCATATTTATACTCTTGTACTTATTTCTTCCGATATTTGTATCTAGGATGCAATCTTTAATTTACAAAGTAGGTTAGTAAAGTGAAAATTATAAATTTGCACCTATTCGCCTTTGTTTGTCTTTAAAATATTTTGTTTCAATAATGATGAAAATGACTACGATCTGGTATATTAATTTTCGAAACTTAATTAACCGAATCCATTCACGCCGAAATCAGCTGGTTGTGTATGTAGACCTGTTAATTCAGGCGTGTCGGGTAATCTTGCTTTATTGGATAATGTTTCCGAGCAAGATTTCGGGTAGCGATGCTTATCGGAATTTTGGGAAATCGGATTGCCTACAGCTTGAGATCGTAGATATACAGGTATTTAAATGCGTTCTGTCAATTTTGCTTATCTCTAAACATATAATGTTAAGAAGTTTCCAATTTTGGATCAGTGGGAATTAAAGATTATTCTAAATGATATTTTTTTAATATTGGAACGGGTAAGAGGGGGAAACGAATGATTCTTTTTTTTTTTGAATGGTGAAATTATTTTTTGTCACAATACCGCGATAGAGGATGCATTCAAAATGTTTTGTGTAATATTTTCTTTTTGGAACATTGGGAGGGCTCACAGAGGAAGAGGGATGTTTGTTTTTAAATCATAAAGCAAATATTAATTTCACAAATTATGTATAAACTGCTGAACACGACTTCATTGTACTTGACGCGTCCTATGCTCAACTTGAGTCCACTGGATAAAATAAATTAATCAATTAATAAAAGTGCTAATGTCCATTTGTACCGGTACGTTAAACTTACTTAAACACTTAAGAATGTGACTTTCGCTGTGTGTATTAAATACGAAGTATCTTCTTCAAAGTGATATACTTAAAATTAAACCAAACTTAACCTGTCACTGCTTATGGGCAGGCATAAGTTTCCAAGATAAGCACCACATTCCGAGGTTCTTTAAAGTTTGTAAGAATAAATTTATTAAATAAATAAAAAACACCTTGACTTCTTTTATTTCTTCACATTTCCTAACTAATAACCAATTCTATAGATTGATAAACCTTAAAATAGCATTGTTTTGCATATCTGCTATTTTAATTGTGTATAAGTATTAGAACTGCTCCAATTCACTAATAAAACTGTAAAGTTACGATAAAAAATGCAATTATGCGTTTTTGTCAGATCGTAAATTTACGATTTTATGAGTGAATTGGAACAAATAATAAAAACTTGGAATTTTCGTTTATTTGAAATTTGTCGTCTTATACAATTAGTTTCTTCAAATGTGGTAGGCGGCGCAGAAATACAATTTCACCTGTTTGTCTTGTCTCTCGTTTGCCTGATATTACTATAAATATTAAATGTACCACGCCCATTATATAATAAAATTGGCAAGTTTTTAAAAATACATTTATTTGTCACCGTATAATAAATGCATTTGAATATAATATAATTATTACTTAAGTTTATCTACTAACTAATCCGAAATTTAATTAACTTAAATTAACGCTATTATAGAATAAATAGGTTATACTATCACATCCTTAGTCAACGGTACAAATAGCCGGGTACCCATAAAAAAGTCAGTAAATTAGTATCCTGTATTATGCGCAGGTGACCGTAACTAGACGAATACTTGATGACGCTACTGTGACTGTGACTTTGACTATGTGAATTCGATGAGATACTACTACTAATAAATTCTTGACCACCGATTCCAATCACAGAGCCATGGTCACTTCCGCCGATAGATGTACTTCCTATATTGCCCCCGTTGATCGAGCTAAGAATTCCACCGTGTTCATCCACGTTGCTTGAACTAGCGTCCGTTATAATAGTAGTTCTACCACCGTACTGCACTAAGGATAGAGGCGTCACTCCAACACCGGCTTGCTTTTGAGTTTTGTATCTGATAAAATACACTTCAGGCTTCGATGGTTGCGTTGGTGCGGGGTTGTATGTGTATCTGGGTTGTTCATCCGGACGCTTCACCAAGACGTAACAAGAGTCTTTTCTTCGACCTGTGATGAACCGGAATAACAGGCGCAGTGGGAGTTGGTGCAGTTGGCGCTTTGATGAAAATTATTTTGTAATGTTTTTGCGCGGGTGTTATCGAAATCGGTCTCGCCGGACGAAGTTCTTCCGATTCATGAGGAGGCACATGTACATAAATGTGCTTTTGAACAAGTGTACCGCCTCGGCCACCAAATATGCCACTTGTAGCACCGTCCGTTTCGATAGCGGTATTTCCAATAGATCCACTTTGTAAACTTATGCCATTAACAAATGAGGAACCACCGGAGGCAAATTGGTGACTTGTGAAATCCGCTGCACCAGTTGTCGATCCGTGGAATGCACCGCCACTTAACCCGTGACCAATGATGTTGTTAGCACCGGTAAAAGCGATATTTCCCCCAGAGATAAAGCTATTAAAACCACCATTTTCATAAGTATCTGGTACTCCATAAACTCCTGCTGGCACGGCAGATATTACAGGTTTACTATACGTGTAACCCGCCTCAGACGACATGCGCTAATGCTACCACTGTAGCAATAAGCTGAAACACAAGAACAACACCACACTGTAATCTCACAGGTAACACAAACATAGATTTTCTGCTTGCACTTATACTTACGAGAAAATTTCATTTTATATTTATTTCTCAATAACAAAAGTTACCAAGAAATCTTGAACTGAGTTGTGGGAATTTGTATCGGAACGACAAATTTATAGCGCATCTTCTTTCCCCACCCGTATATATTTACAAGTATTCAAGAGTTTACCATTCGGTGGTAAAAAAATCAGGTCACATCCTCTCACCTTGCCCGCCACGCCAAGTGCACGGATCTGTATCATTCGAATCCGGTAGAGTTCGGAAACCACTTAAGAAAGTTGACCGGCCTACGACAGCACTTTCGATTCCACTAAATATTTCTCGACATCGAGTGCGTATATACCTCCTATTCATGCTGTATCTGCGATGAAGTCATGCCTTCATTGTTTATGACCATCGACGATGTAAAGGGGAGATAAGGAAAAATTTCTACCGAAGAAAGTAGACTCAAATTTAAGTTTCAGCGCACGCGATTTTTATGCGGCACGTATGAATTTTACATGTGACGAAAGTGTTATCGCAGGTTATTTAAATGAAAAGTAAAATGTTTTGTAATGTGAGCACATATTTACATATCAAAATATCTTAGCGAAAAGCAACTAAATAAATATTTGAGAACTATGGATTTCATTTCAGTTTCTATCTAATGTTTGTACATTGAGAAAAAATATTCTTTCCTGGTAAGAAATAGATAGATGTGAAAAAAAAAATATTTCAAACATAATAACTTACAATTGCTGTTACTGCTTTCTTTGAAGCAATCGAAATATTTAGTAGTATTATTTCATCCAAATAAAACTACCTTGACACTTTACTTATGAAAACTAAATTATTACAAATCATCCCAACCCCGTGCTCCACCTAAAAAAGGTACTACACGAGGCTACCTATTCTAAGTACTATATGGGTTCCATAACAATTAAAATGATCCTACTCTAATTAAATAATTTCCCTATGATTCTTAATAACAAAAATATAATATAGTAGCCTCACGACCATATGAATACTACTTTTGAAAAATGATAAAATATGTGAAATGTGATTAGTTCACATAATCGCGAGTCTACTGTAAATCAGTCAGCTATCAGTTATTATTAAATGCGCCCATGAACGACTTTTGTTATCCCCAGCATTCGCCAAGGACACTGATTATATATAATATACTTATGTAAAATCAATGGGCACG
This sequence comes from Protaetia brevitarsis, assembly GCA_004143645.1. NCBI lineage: Eukaryota > Metazoa > Arthropoda > Insecta > Coleoptera > Scarabaeidae > Protaetia > Protaetia brevitarsis. Next base: position 2,353,524 of record RXPK01000083.1, on the reverse strand, counting down.
GAGTAAGGGAAAACCATGGCAAAAACCTTACTCTGAGGGGATATATGGTACGTTTTCGAAAGAGATGCAAACGTCAAAATTTTTACAAAATCGTAAATATCTCAAAAACAGTTGAATTTAGGGATAGAGAACATTAGTGAAAATTGTATACAAATAAGCTGTAGAATTCATTGAGGTAAGAAAAAACATATGATTCCATTTAAAATAACAAAATTGCTATCCACTTTCGGTATAATGGAACATTTCCGGAAGTTAAAAATATTTTTGCATGATTCTTTAGGTAGGGGTACTTAGATCTTGATGACCTCGGAGAGCGCGTGGCGCAGAAGGAATCATTTTTTTTTTTCAAAGATAATTCATTATTTTTTTAGAACACTGGTGAGTAGTGGAGGTAATAATAATTTTTAATTTTTTGATGATTTATTAATTTGTTGCATTTTGTAGTTGTAACTTCAGTGCTTATGGAAAAAAAAAAAAACATTTTCATATGATTATTAAATTGATGAATTTAGTAAGTTTTAGTTAAATATAGCTTCTCTTATTATTAAAATCACATTGATATTATTATATCAATTAGCACTAAACTATTGCAATATATGTTGCTTGTATTTTATTCTAGTAGTAAACTTTGGTGGTAACTTGTAACTGAAAGACTAACAATAATTTATGTATGATGTTGTTATTTATATTAATTTGCGTGATGATAATACAAGGAACAAAGATAAATACATAAAGGCTATATTTATTTGATATTGTGACAAGTGACAAGCCTACGTGTAAAAAAAAATTCGTCGAAAGTCGCATCCGTTTAAGTAAATAAGAGAATAAAAAATAAACAGAATTCTCTAACAACTAAGTACATAGAAATATTGTTTTTGTCAAGCCCAGGTGGAAATAATTTTATTCCAAGTAATAATAGTTATTTTGTGTAACAACCCCAGACAATGGAAGTTTCACTGATTAGTTTTCTTAGTTTTTATACCGATTTTGGTTAAGAAATACCTATGCAAAGCCATAACACATTATAGAAATTCGATCGTTATGAAGCGTAACCGCTCAGAACCTAGGACTAGTTATTATTGTTACTTGTTACAATCACCGTTTTATAATTGATAGAAAATGCCAATTTATACTTTTCCGTTCAAGAAACTATACTTTTTCATTTATTAATCTATTATATTGGTAGATCATTATTAGTTACGAAAATATATACAATACCTAGGTGTATATATATCTATAAAACTATTCACATACGCACCTATGTAAGTACATGTATTTCCACTCGTTACTGAATCAAATAAGAGTCGTCCGCAATATAAATACAGATAAATATTGAGTGAATAGCCGTAACATAGTACAAACCTTATTTAGTAGTTTCACTAAGTGTCGGCGCCTTTGATGTTTTTTCTATCAATTTAAGGAAATTCGCGATGGCGTTTGGCGGCTATATTTGCAACTAATAATTGCAAAGTGGGTACGAAAATAACCTATATACTCAAACAAACTGACAATGACAGAAAAATCGCACAACATTCAATGTCAAAATGACAGAATGTAACGGCTTTGTAGGTTAATTTTTACTTGTAAACAGATTCAAATAGTTTTAGTTCCAATTCACCCCCTATGCGACACCGCGAATTTTTTGGGCGCCATGTTTGAAACCCATTTTACCGCGAATGTGAAACTGCTAGATATTCATATGTACTGTAGACCGTAACAAAGGACACTTTGGGGCGGTAAAAATTTTATTCTTGCTTAGTTTTTGCTTGTTCTAAAACTCGCAAATATTACTAGACTTTGAAAATAAATGTCTTGATAATGGGTGAAAGAGATGCTTTTTGTAATTTTTAAGTAGATTTTTCTCACTTCCCTATCTTAATGTGGCCCAAATTAAGAGCGTACCTATTCTCCAACCGTACGAAAGGTTCTTTTGATCGCTTGAACGACCTCCTCTTCTGTTGTAAGTCAATCTAAAGCTCTACATTCCAGCGTCGTTCTTGCTGAAGTAAGTTTAAAATGTTAGTTTGTGAACTTTTCATTGTTATGATTATTTCGACCAAGCTCAACGACTATATGGCCACTTCTCGTTTGACGAACAAGTTTAATATACGTTTTTGTGTCTTCTGGTTTCACTTTCAGTCGTAGATCAGTCAGCATCTCGGCATACGACTTACCTTGTAATGGTTTAATAAGTACAGCTTCTGATCTTGTTGTTTTAGAATGCGACTTTTTTTCATTTGAATTATTCAATACTCTACTAAATGAAGTCGTCAGAGTTTGTTGAAAACTTATTTTTTGTAATTTCGTTTGACTATTTTCTTGATCTTTCCTACTTTCTGTAGATTTTCTATGGTAGTTTCCTACTTAATACTTGCGACCATTCTGTATTTTGTGGACTTACACTACGTTGAGATATATCCGAAATATTATGCAAAGGGGAGTCATACGGAAGTACTTGCATGCCATAATCGATTACCTCTACAGGTTTTTAAGAACTGCGTAAATATTCTATATTTTCTAGCGAATCTTCCAAGAGTAAAATCCTTTTTTTCACATCAGAACTTATATTCTTTTGTAGTTCAAAAGTTTTTTATTGTTTCAATTATAGCTTTACATTTCTTAAACTCCATTTGTTCAAACAAGTAAAGCAAAAAACAAATCCTAAAAGAGCAAAACTAAAACGGCACAAATCCTTGACCTCAAAATATATGTAAGTAATGTAAATATATGTAAGCATATAAAAATGATAAGTACTATTAACGAAACACACCCTACAAAAGTCTAAACAGTACTGCGGTGATGATATCGCAATCTATACCGCACGCATGCTTGTAGCCCTACTTCCACTAAACGATACCTACGTTCATGATGAGCAAAAGTTATTTTTTTTTGTATAATCTTTCTCATCACACACTGTCAGTGTTCAATTCAATGTCACAACAAAATCAGTTCTAGAAACACCCAAAAAAGGGAATCCAAATCGAAAGAACGACAACACTACATCTTCACAATAAAAGGAACACAAAGAGTAACTATAAATCAAATCAAACAGTACTAATACGACCAAAATGGCACAAAATGACGCGACACACGTTCTGCACGTTCACACGTAGACATTGCTGTAAAGATGGAAATTCTTCTATTTCACTACGGTAACAATGCATAAATTAAATCATGGCAGATGCCACCACAAAATACTTGTCCATTTAGTAGGTAATGTCTCATAGGAACTGTAATCATTAAAACATCACACCATGGCGACTTGATCCACCGAATCTTCACCAATGCGCAACTAGCGTACAATCGTTTTGTATTTAACCCCATAATATTGCTGAATTGATTGATATTTGGTCAAATTTAATCATTTGTAAGTAATTTCACATTTTCGAAAACTCATTTGGCGAAACCGAACACAACAACTAATCTGTCAGATTAGGTCGACCCTGGATGGGAGAAACTATCCATATGCATTATTTGCGACGCATCCTTAAAACAGCTATTAATGTTGAACAGGCATGATAATACAGGCGACTTGTCAATTTTTTCCGTTAAGAGTTAGGGTTAGCCGGACTCCCGGATCCTTTATGTCCCATTTCTGTATATGTTTAATGAAATAATTTATTGCGGTTAAATAAACAAATTATTAAACCAAAGACATGCTATATTAATTTCAAATATTTTTGTTTTTTACAACCAATTAAATATTTATTTCAGTATTAATTATAGAAGTATTCGGCCAAACATGTTTTACTATTTCAACATAAAATATTTTGCGACTAATATTGATTATTTTCAAGTTAAAGTTCTAATGTTCATAAGATTTTAATTTGTTTTAAATCTTTTTTTTTCTTAGAACATGCAACTATTAAAAAAATATTCGAGTTAATACATATTCATTAACCAAAAAAAAAAAAAATATTTTGCTGGCTTTATAATGAATATTTGTATGTTGCATATTTGTAAGAAAATGTAGAACTAAACTGAGAATAGGAACGGAAAGAGAAATGATTTATTTGTACATACAGTTTCACTAAAAGTATTAAATTTGCAAATAAAAATGTGAAAGCTAAATGCAATAAAATTAAATTACTCAAACAGCAACAGCTAAAATTAATTATTTTTTAGGTAATTGCAATGTAAGAATCATATAAGAGATATACCGATACAATGTAATGAAGAAAAGTAAAATTAATGCAGATTAGCAAGCTATTACAATTTACAAGCTTATCGTTTATAGTAACAATCTTTTTGCAAACGTTAGCATTTTAACTATTAGTTTATTTATGATATATTTAAAGCAATGTTTTTCTTAGTCTAAAAAAATATAAGTCGGTACTCTTTTCGGGCTAGTTCCTTTATTTAATGTTGTTAACGGTGGAGTATATCTAACTGAACTGAATTGTTCAGTATCCCTAAAGTAGTGCGGCTCTCAGTACGAATTTTATACACAATAATCAGTGACTCATACATTATCAAGAGTATAAATTAAAGAATTTTTAAGGAAAATAAACAAGACCGATTTAGCGGGCTCTAACCGTCCACTCCACCGACCACGTGCACTGCCCACTGCTAATAAGTTCGTTTGTAAAAGTGAAACCTCAGCAAGGAAGACTATTAGCTCTTGAAATATGCTCACCAAGATTCTTCCTTATGACCTAAGGGCATAGGCAAAAGAAACGATTAAAACTCCCTAGACAGCTGCTGCATGTGCCCGACGTTCCCTAGCGGCATCCACAATAACCGCCAAAAATTTATAGTTCAGAAGACGCCAAATGAAGACTGTTATTATAAACTGTTAATGTTACTTTGATATTTATAAAGTAATAATTAGTTTCACTGGTGCTAAGGATGATATTATTCACACCAAACCACTCGCAGATTTTAGAAAAGTCAGTATTTACTAAATTTTACAAATCCTCATGATTAGAGGCATGCCGCATAAGGGAAAGATCATCAGCGAAAAAAAACCCTGTGTGATTTGGCGTGGCAACATTGCTGCGCAGTCTTAATAAATATTAAAAATAACGTTGACCCCCAGCACCTGGCCCTGCAGCACAGCTTCAGATAGGTCGCAGAATATGGTGGCAGTCATTTGTTTATTATTTTTGAATAGTATATTAAAATTTATAAACAGTAATCTGAGGTGGCACTTCAGGCCTAAAGCCATATCGACAAGTAGAAAGCAAACTCAGTACCTCAGAGAAGTTCCTACATCTTGAATCAACAACTTTCTCCTATACTTTTGACAATGTTGAGAGCACGGAGGTAGGTCTGTAATCTGATAGCGCGAAATTATTCCCATTTTTTATGTATGAGAAGTTGTTTCAACAAGCTTCAAACGGAAAGGAAAGAAGATTTTTTAATGAAAGGTTAATTAAATTCACTAATAAGCAATTTATGGACGGAGATGATAAGAAACGTAAAATTTTGTGCTGATGATATCACATAACCTTTGGAATTCTTATTTTTAATATTATGTATTATCGTAGTGATTTTTGATGTCTGTTGCAAAAATAAGAATACTTTATCACAATTAAATTATAACTACGGTTGAAAATAATTATTTAGATGTTCAAGAACAACACTTAGGTCATCTCATACTGTATTATTTTCCGAAATATAAATTTATTTATACATTGACTGTTTATTGACCTGTTAGTTCTCGTACCACTTTCCATATTTCACCCGATAAATTATTAGGATGACTATAAACGTTTACTGTAGAACTTTGTCTTTGATTCATTGCTTTAAGAGTACGTATATATTTTTTTACAATAATTGCAAAACCACAAATCCACAAAAAAAATACTCATATACAGCAAAACTTTTTTATTATTAATTGATACTTTAAATACACTTTGTAACCAATTTTTTTTGATGTTTTTTTGGAAATTTAGTAAAGAGAAAATGATCATCAATGAGATCATTGATTGTATTTGAAAAATAAGTAAAATTCTCTTCAACATTATTATCATTATTTTCATTATTTCATTATTTACGATAAAAGCGAGATCTATTCCGTGGATTGAGTACTCGTCATTCCTTCGAACCACAGCAGGAGATGTAATAGCGTAGCAGATACTCTTCTGGTCGGAGAAGCAACAGAGCCCGTGCGGGCGAAACAAGAATGCTTATTCTAAAGTACACTTAATTAATAATTATATGGAAATTCTATAATTAGAGTAGAAACATTTCAATTGTTATCGTATCCATATAGTACTTACAAGGGAACCTTGCGAACTGTAAATTGCAGATTCTAATGAAACCTCGCCAGTTTATAGACGCCATGGAATGTTACTCAAAGACACTTTTCCCTTGCTACAGAACATCAACTTTAGGGGGTGTTATTTGACTTTGGAATTCACCTCAAATATCGTCAATCCAAAATAACTTTTAAACGGTGAGAGCTAGAGAAAAAAAATCAATAGAGGTGTTGCAGCGTTTATGTAGCCCTTTCGTTTGATATAGCTACTTGAAATATATATACAGGCTGTCCCACCGAACTGGGTCATTAGATTTTTTTGAACTTCTAGCAGGAATGCGATTTTGAAACTTGCAGTGCAGTCATGGCCCACTGTGATCTATTTAGGGAAAATATTTTCAACTTTATACACTTTCGGTATACAGGGTGTTTATATCAACTTTCTTATTTTAAATGGAATGGTGCAATTTTTGTCGGTACAATGAATGTATAGAGCCATTTGCAATAAGTTTACATGAGAGTTCCCTATCCTTGAACTCAATCGTTTTTGAGATATTTGCAATTTTGTTGATTTTTTGGCGTTTGTACTGTTTCAAGTGAAATTAAATAGCTGATGGGGTGGTTCTAGTAATGTCGATTTAAGTGCAGAGACGTAGGTAGAAAGTGTTATGGCAATAATGACCAAATCACATAAAGGATGTTCAAAAACGCATCTCCAATGTGGATACCTTTAAACCAACAAAACTTTTTTATTTCAAATGGAACATATTTTTTACTATAGCGTTGAAGACAGCGGAAAATTCTATATCGATTGACATTAAGGTTTGGTATACTTATTTTTGATAGTTTTTGAGATATTAGCATTTATTGCTTAAAATATGACTAATTTCTAAGTTTCGAGAAAATAAAATATTTTTTCCTAAAAACACTCTGTATATTATTTTTTAGAATGATGCGTTGTCTTTTTTTGCATTGTTTGGTTTCTATACCTGAGATATTTATCATTGGAAGTTTTCCAATTTTTAGCAAATTTTATGTAATTGTAATTATAAAATATTAATAAGCCATAATTATGATGCGACAGCAAATTATATGTTAATATTTTTGCCTGCTTATTAAATAGATCGAAAATAAGTCAAATTAAAAAAAAAAAAAAAATAAGAAACTATTATTCTGACAGGACAATTTATATTGGACGTTTTCGAAGACTTTTAATAGTTTGTTCCTGATTTATGTTATCTGCCTGTATCGCTTAATACCTAGTTTAATACAAAAGCCAAGAGGCTGCATTGTTTTCGGAGACTCCATCTCAGACGACTCCCCTCCAAAGAAAATACTAGTCTAGTCTAGTAAATGAACAATATTTGAAATATTATGGGTGTATTTAGAATATCTGCTTTAATTTCCCATTGTATTTTATTTTTTTTTGGTTTTTATTCATTGCAAATAAGTGAGGTATCTAATCATTATTACATTCTTCATGAATGTAGAATAAGTCTAAAATGTTATTTGTATATGTAACTTTCAATGTTTCTCTTATGCCTCTCGATTTACAATATTTTACTTGTTAGAAGAAAATGTGTGAAGGAGTTGACAGCATTAGAACTTAATATAAAAGATATGATTTGTTAGTACTGCATAGGTTTATCACTGGGCGATTTGGTAAATTACCAACAATGGATATCACTTGTTTGTTAGCATGGCCTACTAATATCTAATAATTAATGTACATTCTCTATGACTAAAAGACATTACTATTAGCAAGAAACTAGTGAATGTTAGATATCTGAAACATAGATATTTAGATATAATGTAAAGGCAAATAATGTACAAAGTGTTTTGTAGGAAAAACTCATTTAATTTGCTTGAAACTTGAAATTTAGGCATATTTTCAGCAATTTTTTGCAAAAAATGCTAATACTTCAAAAACTATTATGAATAGGTATACTAAATCTTAATATCAATCGATGTAGAATTTTGCGCTGCATCCAATGCTATAGTAAAAAATACCTTGTTCCATTTGAAAGAAAAAAGTTTTGTTAGCTTAAAGATATCCACATTGGAGGCGCGTTTTTGAACACCCTGTATGTGATACAGTGATTATTGCTATAACAGCTGATAGTTACGTCCTTGTATTTACATGGACTTTAGTAGAACCACTAAATATCTGCTATTTCATGAAGTATTTGATTTTATTTGAAAGAATGCAAATGTCAAAAAAATCAACGAGAATGAAAATATTTCAAAAACGGTCGAGTTTAGGGATAGGGAACTTTCATATAAAGTAGTTGCAAATGGCTCGCCAAATTCATTGTACCCATAAAAGTTATACCATTCCATGTAAAATAAGAAAGTTGATATCAACATCCTGTATACCAAAAGTGCTATAAAGTTGAAAATATTTTCCTTAAATAGATCACATGTCTACATTGCAAGTTTCAAAATCAAATTTCTACTAGAAGTTCAAAAAAATCGAATGTCCCAGTTGGGTGGGACACCTGTATACAGCGTGTTACGATAAGCACGCATATATTGTGCTTATATAATCGAATTTCAGAAATCGATTTTATACCGATTTATAATCACACTTTTTGGCATAGAGTGCTGTATATAGACTTCATTTAAATATATACAGGGGTGTCAGAAAATTATGAGTTTTCATATTACTTCAATCTAATAAGGTACTGTATATATTGTAATGTGGTTGCATTGTATATTGAAAGCCAGTATAAAATTATACCAGGTGCTAAATGCCTATATGTGATAGTTTTGCAACTATGCGCGTTTAGATGATATTACACCCTGACAAAGGACAGGTAAAACAAAATGTATACTTCCACTGATTGTTGTTGATAATTTAGACATTACGTATATAAGTGTATATACATAGTGGCGACAGATTACGACTTCAATGTTCATTCGTCACACGTAAAGTACTTTCATTATTGGTATTCGTGCTGTTCGTAAGTATACAAAAGAAAACTAATTGTATATTGGCAATAATATCAGTTTATTGAGTTCATATCGTTTTGCAGATGTGTGGATAGTCATTTATATAAAAGCACCATCTACTTTAATATACCCAATAAGTAACAAACTGCTAGGTACATATAAGTAGAAAAGAAGAATAATGTTTTCGGATGTTATCACCGTTAGTATTGTATGGATCGTCGCGTAGAGTGCACGTGCCTTTGGATAAAAATGCACAACCGTATTTAGCATGACTTGTCGAATTTCGTACTAATTTACAGAATTAACTAGAGAAAACGCAAATGAAATTAATTAAAAAGCGCTTTTTTTAATTGATAAACATGTTTACCACTACTTACTTACTTTTTAGAATGCTTTTGAGAAACAAGGAATATCTGTTTTACAAAAAGGGAAAGTATGAACTGCCTTAGATGTTGCTATTGCTATGAACATACTGGCTCACTGACCTTGATTTATTTATGCATAGTTTAATGAACTCTTGGATACCGACATACTGTTAGAGTAGTACTTTTAGAACGTAATGAATATAGTATATTCATACGTAATCGCGCTTAGCAGAAATTTAAGGTTCAATTTTTCTTTGTACCAGACCCGAACTAAATAATTTTTGCGCTCAAAATTTTTGTTTTCTTGTTTCTTAATGATAAAATCAGCTTTCAGCGAATTTGTCTTTCATGAATCGTACAGTTAATAACTAACAAGACTTATATCGCATTCTTGTTACATTCTGTATGTTCTACTACTAAGGTCCATTATCTTTTCTAGTGCAAGACCGAGATCTATGTGGCACTTTGTCTTGTTTTGGTCGGCATTAGACGGTAACATGCCAATTATATTGTTCTTTGTTTCTTGGGGCACGATGGAGAGGGGCACAAGCCCGCTGTTCGGCTTTACCTTTCGCTTGTTCCGGCGGTGATTAACACAGTCCGGATCCGACGGACAGAACTTTGGGTGGCGGTTTTTCCTGGGGCTCCACGACTTGTGCAAGAAGGGGTTGGAAGATTCGCTCGCCCTCAACCATGACCGGCAGCTAACTCAAAAAGCTGATCTCTCAGAGAAGGTATTTCTAGATCATCGCGAAGTTGTTGGTTCCTCACCATCCATGGGGCCCCCACAATGAGGCGCAACATGCGGTTCTGCAGGACCTCCATGGTGGTGAGGTGCGACTTGGCCATGGTACAGAGGGCGAGCGCCCCCATATGTCAGGATCGGTCTCAGACATGCAGTGTAAAGTAGCAACTTAGATTTGATATTCAATCCACTCCGCCTGGCTAGTAGTGGCATCAACTGGATCTTTGCAGCCTGAAACCGACCCCTGACCTCTTTAACATGTGTGTTGGTAAGTTAAGCGCGATCAAGAACGAGCCCCAGGTATTTAACCCGGTCCGCCCAGGAAACCACGACACCGTTAACCTCAATCCCATCAGCCGGAACCATCCTCCGTCGCGTGAAGCGAACGGCGACCGTCTTGCTGGGATTAATCCGCAGCTTCCACGTCCCAGCCCAGGTGACAATATCGTCTACCGCAGCCTGGATTCGGCGGATCAGCATATTTTCGTCTCTCCCGGTGGCGTAGACTGCCGTGACGTCCGCGTACATTGCCAGATTGACGGCCGGGTGCCTCGGTATGTCGCAAGTGTAGATTATAAATAGCTCCGGGCCCAGGAGAGACCCCTGTGGGACTCCGGCCCCAATCGGACGCACAGATGAATAAGTCGTCCCGACCCTGACGGAGAAGGAACGCCCCAGCAGATACGACCTGACGAGCTGCACCATACTGGGGCTAAACCCAAGTCTTGCCATTTTACAGAGCACGCCGTCATGCCAGACCGAATCAAAGGCCCGCTAGAAATCTAAGAAGACGGCCACAGTGGTCTCCCTCCTCTCGAAACCATCCCTGATGGCCTCAGTCAGACGCAGAAGTTGGTAGTCTGTAGATAGTCCCGCCCTGAAGCCAAACTGTTCGTCCGGGAGAGGGTTTATTTCAGACAACTCTTCGCGCAAGCGAGAGAGAATTATTGCCTCGGCGATCTTGGATAGAGAGGATAGGAGACTAATTGGGCGATAATTTTGCGAAAAAAGACGGTTTTTTTCCGGATTTCGGAATGGCAATGACGGCAGCATGCTTCCAGATAGACGGGAAATGTGATAATGATAAAATGGCATTGACAATCCTAGTGAGGGCTGCCACGGCAGAGGGGGGCAGCTGCTTAAGAGCACGGTTGGAAATGCCCTCCGGGCCCGGAGCCTTACCGATAGTAAGTCGCCCAATGATCGCCGATACCTCGTCACGATCAGTTGGGGATACAGATGGACGTCCCCCGGTTTTAGAAACCATGGCCAAAGTTGAAACAACTTCGGCGTGCTCCTCATCAGAGGAGTCCACCTCGGAAGCATTGCCACACACCGACTCAAGGAAATCGGCATGAGCTTCCGACAGTCCAGCGTCATCCGCCACCAGTCCGCGGGATCCATGTAATTGTGGGGCACCAGAATGTAGTCCACCGCGTCTTAACGACTTGATTACTCTCCAAAGGGATTTGTCTCCGGCCGATAACGAAGCTAAACGGGATTGCCACTGTTCGTTTCTAAATCTTGCTATTTCAGATCTTGCTTTCTTAATAAATAAGTTAGCCAGAGCCCTGTGAGCAGGATACAAGGTCGTTCTAGCGCGCCTGACCGCAGCGCGTTTATCCCGTATTAAGTTTTTTATCTCCACGGGTAGCCAGCGCTGTATGTTCGTTCGATGATTGTAATGTTCTTTACATTTATTTATATAGTATGTTTCTTTTTCTTATATTGACTATAGATATTTAAAACAAATATCAAACTGAACAAATGATGCAAAATATGAATTTTGATAATGAGGAAATGTGGAAATAAAGTTTTAATAGAAATACAGAGGAAAAATACCACAAGGCTTGAAAATATTATAAACCAGTAACGAAACATGGCGTGTATCAAATATATTCGAAAAACAAAATTTGTAAATTAAACAATTATTAACAGATTTAGGAGCACTTATAACTAAACCTGCAGAAACGAGTGCGCACTCATTGGCGGCAATGATATATTTCGAAAGCGGTCGTAGTCGGTATTCATATGCGTACGCTGCCGTGTTAAGGATAAATGCATTTTTTATATAGATACTGATTTTGTCATACAGGGTATTCCACGGAAGTGGTTCATTAAAAGTTTATGATGTTCTATTATTTACTTATATTTGAGATTTTGGCACCATTACCTGTTCGATTGGAACTATAAATGTAAAATACTTTAACCAAAATATCATTTCCGGTTGACCAGAAATGGATGTCCACTTTGTTATTTTAAATAGAATGATATAATTTTTTATTCATTTTTGGATTCTACAACCATAAATACGTCAGTATCCATTAGTTATTCCTATAGCTACATGTTGTCGTTTTTGAGTTATTTAGGTTTCTCTTTTTTTTTAATCATAATCATTGCATCATTGAGAAATTAATATCTCGGTTAATATTACAAGTAGAGACTCCAAATTTTGCTATGTTATGAGTGTAGATGTAACTCTAAGAAACGGTACACACACTTTATATTCTAACATACAGGGTGTTCAAAACTGAGGGATAAAGTGACTTATTTTCAAATGAAGAAAACTCATTTTTTTTTTTAATAGAACATCCTGTATTTTAATTCGAAATTAGAAAGTAAATATCATCCCCTATCATTTTATATCAGCATTCCCTATACCTATCTTTAGTAGATTTTGAGATATGAGCAGGGACATTCTTGTATGGTTATTCAAAGAATAATACATGAATTTCACAATAATCCCATTCAGGGCCAGCTAGAAACATTTAAAGATAGGGTTAGTTAGTTTGTTTAACAAAAAGTCGCTCATATCTCAAAATCTATTAAAGATAGGTATAGAGAATGCTGATATAAAATGATAGGGGGTGATATTTACATTCTAATTTCGAATTAAAATACAGCGTATTCTATTAAAAGAAAATGAGTTTTCTGCATTTGAAAATATGTTACTTTGTTCCTCTGTTTTGAACATCCTGTATGTTACAATGTAAAGTGTGTGTGCCGTTTCAAAAATACTGACGTATTTATGGTCGTAGGATCCAAAAATGAATTAAAAATTATATTATTCTATTTAAAATAACAAGGTTGGCATCCATTTCCACTCAACATTTTTATTTATAATAATATTTTACATTTATAGTTCTAATCGAACAGGTAATGGTGGCAAAATCTCAATATAAGTAAATAATATAACATCATAAACTTTTAATGAACCACTTACGTGGAATATCCTGTATATTTCTTCTCCGATAGTAGGTACAGGAGTACAGGGGTAGAGCCTTCATCCTTAAATTTATAACAATTGATCTAGACTGCAGTTAGATAGCAAATCTTAAAACGATTTAATCATTAATATTATTTAAAAACTTCTTTCTAAACGCCTTGGTCGGGAAAGTAATTAAAATTTTCTTCAACATTATATTGCATCGTTATATTAAATCTATTACTGATATCACAAGAAGAATTGAGTAGAGTACGTTGTTCCCGTGAAACTTTGACATATGTGTCATTTAACCTTGGCCTTTTCTAGATTTTTTATTATACTTACTTTTATACATATGCAAAAATACTAATAAATTCGCACTAATTTTATTGGTTTCGAAATAAATAGCTAGATTCTATTGACAAACTATGGACTATGTATATCCACGAAATAACACAGTGGCCATGGGGGCACAGTGATTAACACGTAGTAGCTTTCTTAGCAAAATGTATTTTATATCATGTGTATTGTAATTGTATTCAATGATGTTGATATGTATGTTTGAATGTTTTACGTTTATCGTTCGGTAATGTAAATTCGCTCTTTAGAAAATAATCAATTTGTTAAGTGTTTCAAAATTTTTATGTATAATTTTTACGTACTCTAGATTATTTAATTATATATGAACATACCAATATAATTTTGTTTCTAATTAATTATTCCAATGTATACTAGGCACCAACTACTTTTGAACTATAGTGATCACAAAAATATGGAGCAGGATAGTCACTGGTTCTAAACAACGAACTATATATACACTGGAACGCGCATTCAAGCGGGTCCAGCGACTCAAAATCGGCCCGCCAGGCGAAAGGTTCGCCATCTTTAAATGTGGCAAAATACACAACGCTTGTATGTGATGCACTTTGCTGTGGTATCCTTTCCTCTGGACTTACTGAATTTAAGTGTATTAGGTAATTAGCATCACCAGTGCATAAAGTTCTTCTTGTGCCATGCTGTTTATTAAGAAAGTCTTTTCAAAGTAGAAAAAGAAACAAATCTGCATCAGCAGATGTCATTCGAATTGTTATTGATTGATTGATGATTGATTTAAAATCTTTCGTTTCATAAATTACGCCTACAATTTGTTAGTTCACCACAAAATTTCCGTTCATCAAAGCACGGATAAGACTTAATTATTTCCGGATAGACATTTTCAGGAAAATAGAATCTGTTCTTGGAAACCGTAGCTTTTCTAAATAGTCTTTTAAAACAACGTCCAATAGAGCACTAAAATTTATTAATCTAAGAAAAACACCCGGATTGGGGTGGTTAGAGGACAAAACTGATTCAAGTTTGAAAGCTAAACAAAAACGCACACAATTATGTTGAAATTCTGTGTATCCCTGTAACGCCTGTAAGCATAATACATGCTTACAATTTTACAGACGCTGCAATATACACAGAATTCCATCATTAATTATAATATTCAATACATATCGATGTGCTTTAATTTTGTTGTGCAATGCTATACGCTATTCATCTGAGCAGCAATTTTGACATTTCCAAAAAGGGAGAAAATGGACTATATTTTTTATATGCCTTTGTGATAAACAATTTCTTTCTTAATTTGATCGCTTAAATGATTTAAATTATTCAAATCCGTTTTGGTCCATAATTCTTCAAATAGTAAACAAGGGAATATTAGAATAGTATTACAGTAACATAGGTATGTGTTGTATTATTGAAACAAAGGTTCGACCCAGAATGAATATTTTTTTCTAGAAATATACATACAAAACCGGTCTTAAATAAAAACAGAATTAATAATTAATAACTACTATTGAACCGCCTTTAAGACACAAATATACACAAAACACAAACAAATACAAGATTAAAGCAGAATGCGCACTGAATAGGCTCGGAAAGCAGCAATCGACCGTTTTTGCTACACCTGAAGTTAAATAAAGGGCCGCGCAATGGTTCGGCATTTTCCGATTCGATCCGATCCGAACCAGTGTGCGGCCTTTCATTTAAATTCACCTATAGTAAAAACTACCGATTGCTTTTTTTCGAGCCGATCGAAGCGAGTTAATTTTCATATGAAATCCATCTGCTTGCAAGCTCTGAAGCTACTTGAGTTTATTACCAACAATTCCAGCCTTTCCTAATACCGCACTTATTGCTTCTTATAATGCCTTTATAAGATTCAAATTAGAATATTGTTTCATTGTTTGGAGCTCTGGTTATATTAGGTGTGTCGATATGATCATATATAGAAGAAATACAAAGGAAATATCTGAAAACACTTTACTTCTGTACTTAACATGCTTTTTTACTATAAGTTATCCTTGCAATGCACTGCTTGAGTTAGATTATGTCTCTGTGATTAGTAGTGTGTCACAAACCAATTTTACACATTGATAAATTGCTTTGTCGATGTCCCTGACCTGCGGTAGTTAATGGATTTTTATACCCCAGGCAATGTATTGAGCCGTCAGCGTATACCATTTTCGTTTGTGGAGTGGTTCGTTTAAGATAAGGTAGTTAATTTTTTTGTTTTCTATCACTGAATCGCGGTTGTCGACGAGGATAATAATGCCGCGTCACCAACACAAATAAATAACCGCAATTATTTCTACGTCATCGCCAACTGCTGTAAGTTATAAACTAAAAGAAATGAAAAAGATTTGAAAGCTGTAGTTTAATTAACATATATTATATGGTAATATAAATATGGTAATATTCAGGTTTTGTGCCAGTACTAAATAAGAAATTGATGTGACAATTTTTTAGATAGAAAAAACTGTGAATTTAATTTCAAAGCAATTGCCGTGTCCGTTAAGAATTGCTAAACAACTGTCAAAAAAATTATTACAGTTATACAGGTATGAGTTTGGTAAATTTAACTTACATAGATTGCCTAAAATAGTAATTTACTTTACTGTTATTATTATTTATATATATTGCTATATAATAATAACAATAGTATTTATTATATTTGATATTCATTCATGCAACTTTATCACTTTATTTTTCTAGAAATTCCTTTTTATGGAAAGTAAACAAATCATAATGGAGTTTATGTTATAATAAAATCCACTATTTCAACTATTATTGTTAAACTTGTGGACGACTGATCTTTTGTTCATGTCCACTAACTGCCTCGGGTTGCAGTAGATAAAATTGAAACTATTTTTTATAAAATAATAAACGCCGAAACACCTATGTATATTAATACTCATAAACTAGTTCTCAATATCAATTTGGACCGGCTCCTCGAAATCGAAGATCCTATGCAAATTTTTTAGATCAATTAGTAAACATAAAAGGCATCAATGCGAATATTGACACATATTATTCATGCTATAAAAGATGTCGACCTTAAATTCGCGGCCTATTGCGAAATGTCGCGGATACTCCATGCATCGAGAATAAACAACAGGTTGGTATATGTTAGAATGTTTCTTGACTGAACTAAGTTTGATGCACACGCTTCATACAACCTTTTTTTGAGTCAGATAAAAATTATTTTCTTTGAAATATTAATATATGGTTTAACTAATACTATATAGACGGTAATGTTTGATATAGAGTTAAAAGTATTTTCTGCATTTTAGCATAAACGGGCTGGAATGAAAAGAGGAGTTAGTACCGAAAAGCCCGTAAAAATATGGTGTTTCTAATAGTACTAATCCAACGTTCAAATATTTTAATTCACTGTAATTATATACCTATATTTTAAATATATATGGTGTGTGAAACTTTCAAAAGTTGCATTTTATATTTTTGACTAATAATATATGATGAAACAAAATAGGCGTCGCTTAGTTTTTAGTACGTACGTACTACATTGGGTGACAGCGACTAATTGCAGAAATTATGAAACTGAATGAGGGAGAGTAAAAAGAGATACAAATTGAAAATGTAGTTGATGCACAGCACATATTTACGGAGAGAGTAAATGAAATAACCACATTTTAACGACATTTATATGTATGAATGGCGAATGGGCACAATTTGGCAGTTCAAAAAAAGGTATGGAACAGTTACACAGAAATCTGGACCATATACACTACGACCCCATTTATCCGGGGGTAACGACGGGAGGGAGTTTCACGGATAATCGATACAACATTTTATTAACTAAATGTGCTAGGCTAAAAGGTTAATTAAGAAAAACAGTGTAGAAGATATCATGAATAAATTTTTATATTAAGAATAAACGTTTTCTGTACATTAATTTACATTATTTACATACAAAAATATACGTATATACTTGGTGTATATTAGTGATGTAACGAATTCGTGATTTTACACATTCGTGAATGCGAATATTAACTTATTAACTTTACTAGCGTCATCTATTAGTTTTCAGTTTACAACTATACGAATACTTGCATTAAGCACACGCAGAGAATTAAATTTCTCCATCACCGCAGCGAAACTAGCCAAGTACAACCGAATCGTTTCGCCTTTTTACATCTTATTCTTGTCAATTCAAGTTTAGTTTTGAGGTTATTGATGGTTATTCTAAAGTAAACTGCAAATTTGTGCTCAAAAGGTTGTTTTAGGATTTCAATGAATTTGAATATTAGTTTTTTTTTTCTAAATTATCCATTTTAACAGGTAACTTTTTTATTCGCAATATTCGCATATTTATTGCGAATGCGAATATTCAAAAACATGCGAATATTCGTTACATCATTAGTGTATATGTATGTTTATAGATATGTATGTACTATGTATGTTTGAATTGAATTATTATTTCGAGTAAAAATCTACAATTATTCAAAATAATTTAGCAGAAGTTCCGTCGCCTCTAATGCATCATTGTGTTTAATTTTATTCGTTTCGGGAAAGAAACGAATCATCGTTGTCATCGCTCTCGTTTCCGTAGCCAATCTGCGCAGGGGTCGAAGCTTGTCTTTTCGTGGAGATCGGCTATTTTGGTATCCATCAGTTGTTCGAATCCCTCTTCGTTCATGTCACATTCCACTCAATTTATCATTTATCGTTTCCGTGGCCAATCTGCGCAGAGATCGAAGGCTTGTCTTTTCTTTGGAGATCGGCTATTTTGGTATCCATCAGTTGTTCGAATCCCTCTTCGTTCATGCCACATTCCAGCTAATTTATCATATCTCCCTATCACGTGGATGAAATCCGAAGAGCTTTCGAGATTTCGACAAATGATTCCGTTTCAGATTCTTGTGGGTTTCTGGAACAGAAACCTCTTGTCTAATATTTTTGACCATGACTTTTTTAATATTGTAGAGGGTAAATCTGCCAAGGCTCACACACAATTTTTATTCGTCCACTTTCTTTACAATTTCTTTCATCGAGTCGGTGCTGTTATTTTCTTCAAGAAGAATCTCAAGAAATATTTTTTTTACCTTCTCTTTAAACTGGATATCACCCCTTGATCCATAGGCTGGATCAGGGATGTGACGTTTGGTGGAAGGCGATGAACCAAAATTTGTTCATCTTCTGTTGCCAAAATTAACTCTGCTGGATGGGATGAAGCGTTGTCAAGCAATAAAACAACTCTAAAAGAAAGACCTTTCTCTTTTAAATGGTTACGCACTGAAGGCACAATTTTTTCTTTAAATCACGATGAAAAATTGCTTGATTTAATCCAACTTTTGGATGGTTATAATATCACATGGAAGACTAATTTCGATTTCTTTAAACGATCGTCGTTTTTTTTGCTCTCCTTATGACGATTAATATTTTATTTGTGTTCTTCTGAAGGCATTAGAATAGGTCATAACTGTTTTGCTGGATTTGTGACCAGGAGCGTATTTTTCGAACTGAGCTGCTAACGTTTTTGAAGGACACATTTTTCAAAACAATCCCGATTCATTCGCATTATAAATTTGATCGGGAGTTAGATCAATTTTTTTGACCAAACAGTTGAAATTTTCAATAAACAAGGTGGCTGCAACATTATCACCGCAAGACTCACCCTGAATGGCCAACTCCCTGATACCGTGCCTTATTTTGAATTTGTGAAGCAATCCATGCGATACGGAGAACACGTTGTTTGGGATGACAACGATACGAAGTCGGAAAGGTTTTTCTTCTTCACTATATCACGAACATTTTTTTAACACTTTCACCTTTCTCTTGCAACACTCGAACTTGCCAGATAGTCCAGCAAATATCTGTGTGATGGTCCGGTCGCTCGTGAAGCGTGAGCAAGGGCGTGGGTTCTTGATTTGTTTTGCTTTTTTTTTAAAAAGGGCGCCAGTTGTGGCCAACAGCGAGGAAGCCAGGATTCAGCAAACAACAAACAACAAGAATTTTATTCAAAATAAAGTTTAATAATATAATATTTAAAAATATAAATATTGAAAAATAGTTTGAAAACAACGAAATGGATTTCAAGTAATTATAAAAGTGAAAATTACAATTTGACAATCGTGTGCAATGAGTTGACGTGCATCAGCAATAGTAAACAGACTAAGATTAAATTTAAAATATAAAAATAAAGAAAGATAAGTATTGGCTTTATGTTATTGTAATGAAAGTATTAATGCTCGTGATTCTTTCAGATTTCACACGGCAACGCGACAATAGCTGCTATTCCTCTGCCAAAATGTATAACCATCTAAGGCGTTTAAATTATAATAAAATACAAATAATATGGGTACCAATTTGCACGTCACGTTGTTATGGGTTAAATTAAATAATAACGAAGATGTACCATAAAAGTACATAAATGGTATCGCTTGAATTACTAACAAAAATTTGCAAATGACTAATATAAAATGTAAATAATTAATACTAATAAATTTCTTTTAGGTAGCTAATGAATACTGATGAGTACTACATAAGTATTAAGAACAATAAATATGTACAGCACAGCGTGGCAAAATAACAAACAAAGTCTTAATTACACAAACGAATAACGAAATGGGTACTTACGAGAAATAAATATATAACGAAACAAATATAAACAAGTGAGACAAACTAAATGGATGTCCTGCGATTTCTTTCAACGAAGACAATAAAATGGAGATATCCTACCTCGGCAGATGTGTGCAAGAGTTATCTTCCAGAGACGTGGTGGTTCACCCGAGTACTCCTGGTGGATATTCTTCACCTTGTAATTTGTACGGGCTCAGCAAATTTTCAGAAATGTGAAGTTCCGCCGCTCCACACGGGTATAAATTAAAGTCTCGGGCCAATCTCCAGGTAGGTATTCTAATAGAATTCCATATATTTAATGCAGGACTATTTCCAGAACTCACATTACGAGAAGCAAAAATTAGCAATTTATAATGCAACCAATTCCCCAAAGATAGAAAAAGCCTAAAAATCGTAATAAGTAATTACCATGTGCTCTTCGCAAAATGTAACATATTAATATTAACAATTGTAAAAAAATAGTTATAGTATATATAGTATAGTAAAAAAGTTTCATTATAGTTTGTAATTTCAAGATGTGGATTTACTAGAAAAATATATAACTAAATTTAATTTATTACCTAAATCTTTTAAGCTTCACACTAAAACGTCTACGCTTTGCAACAACTACGCCCGAAAAGAACGAATTTCTATGCGAGTCTCGAATCCTCGCGCAAAAAAAAATTGTTATATCCAAAGAAATATGAAACAAAACTGCAATCAAATAATTAAATTATTCTAAACTTATAAATGTTAAGTGAAATTAATCGACTTTTAATAATATGAAATCAGATATATTTAAAAAATTAAATTACAAGCACATGATAATACTGTATACACCGTTGCTCAAATGAAAATGACCGTTACACTCTACCCGATTTACAATACCCAATTTTTGTTCCAGTGATAAAACGGCGCATTTTCTTTTTTGGGCCATTTTAGAAATTTCATAGAATCATATAAAAACATTAACAGTTCCTAGAATATGAATGAATTGACACGTTTCCCGATATATAGAAACATTCTCCTTCCTCTGAAAACAGAGTCGTGTTTTTCCATTCGTTTATTTATTTTTTAAAGCATTTAATAATCATATAAGGTATATTTATGTAATCTAACGCATTATTTTTAAAAAATAACAATAATGCATTATAATAAATTTAAAAAACCACTTTTATTTTAAAAAAGAAGTAAAACATAAGAATGCCCCCTTGCGACCCCGGATAATTGGAATCCTGATAATGGAGCCCCGGATAATGGGTCCTACTATAGTTAAATACAAGAATACGGAAGATTTGACATGTAGTGCGAACATCCTCTTCAAAGAAATTCAGTGTAGGTCGTTAATAGTTAGATGATCCATTGACGATGTAGTCTGTTTCAGAGGGAAGAAGAGAAAAGAGTTGCTATTAATTTTTTTTCCACCTTTATTATGAATATCTCGAATGAAGTGGCATCTATTATAACATTTCGTATTTAAAAATGTGTCGCAACTAGAATTACCTGGCTTAATTTAGAGCTTTAGCGACATTTTTTCAGTGGCTTTTTGGAGTAAAGCCTAATTTTCTTATAGATTGATTTACGTGTGAGAAACGTTTACCATTATACAAGCTCTTCAATTTCCCGCCATTATCACAACACAAATACAATATCAATATAATTAGGTATCTAGCACATGTCTGGTACGATGTATTTTGTGAGATCTCCATATTTTGTTTCAGAGCACATAATAGTTGAACAACCTTTAGTCACCCTTCGTGTATTTCGATTATATACAATTAAACATATATGCAGATGAACAAATCTTGTAGGGACAGGCTTCTTGGGTAGGTGAAATCGTGTGCTACTTTATTGTGTTTTTTTAAAGACATTTCAACGTACGTAGAAGCTATTAATAACACTTCGTGTTTTATAAAGTGTCATACCTTGAATACTTTTTACCACAGAGATAAATTTGCATTGCGACAAAAATATGCAAATTTTGCATATCTATGATTCATTACCTATATACGCAGATTTAATCACTATAAAGTAAAATAATTCTCTCTTGGAGTAGTAAATTATTTACTCAACAATTAATTATAATTCAATGTACAACATTACTTGTATAAATTAAACACCAAAATTGTAACTGTAACGTTAAATTAAATGAATAAAGTAAGCCCATATCTAATATCAATAGTAAAATTCTCACATAAATAATTCACCTGAAAGGATAATTCTATATTGAGACATCATCAAATCAAGTAGTATATAAAAACGTAAACAATTTAGCGTTATGTTTCACAAATGTAAACCAAAAACTCCTTTCAATAAAAACTCAAATTTAATATATTTATTATGTTCCCTTAAAAGTTTGTATCGTTGATCAAACTAGTAATATCGAAAAACAGAAATCAAAAACTATAATTCTTCAAATAATTATAACGGCGGTTACAAAACATAAATTTCAATTTAACAATAATTTTAACTTCGCTAAAGAAATGAATTAGCACAATAACAGGAAATGTCCTAGAAATGATTTACATCAAGAAAAAATAAAACATTGTTAATAATTCCAGGGATTATAACATGTTTCTAACAAATTATTCATCACTGTTTTTAATAAATTTTGGGCTGAATTGTATAAATATAATAACATTTACATTTGGTATATTTAATCGACGGTTTTGTTTAAACATTCACATTGGTTTCTTGCCTTCAATATAGATTTATTTTTATTACTAGACATTACTTTGTTGTCATTGTAGCAATATAAATAAATCCTTGTAGTTATTTCCCAGTTTATCTTCAATCGAAGTTGATGTTTGTCAGTAGGAGCTAGAAAAACAGCCAGGAAAACGAAGAACTTAGGAATCTTATAGCGAGCACGTTGTTACAAACTTCTTGTCAATGATGTGAGGGTTGTTGGATAAATAACTCTTGATATAAGAGGATAACTGTGGTTTTAAAATGATGGAGCGCCACCTCATCTGCTTATTTTTCGATGTTTTTGTGGTTTATATTAAATATTTATTTTTGGCCTTCGTAATCGCAATAAGAAAAATAATTAAAACTATAATAAACTCGAAAAGTAAAAGAAGAGACATAGAGTATGCTTAATAAAAGTCAAAACACTTGTTAATAGGAATTCAATGATGTAAACATATACAGGGTGTTCTATTTAAAAAAGTAAGATATACCCATTAGAAGTTGACTGAGTTTGTGCTTTAGTAACGAACACCCAGTATATTAAAATACAACGATAAACAGACCTGCAGATATAAGTAGGTCCGTACTAAGATATTTCAAAATTTAATTCACTTATTCTAAGTGGTAATTGAATTACAATCGCTGTTCTCAAACATGCAAGCGACATAATTTTAGAAAATCAAAGCTATCTTGGAAATTTAATGACTTTATATCTTATTTTTTAAAATTTACTGGCGCTTATAAAATGCAATAATATTGGGGGTATTGTATTATAGAAAAAGAAGAAAGTTGAAGGCTGTACCGGGGTTGCGAAACACCCTATAGAAATTCCAATAATTTTGCGTTATAGAAAAATTATAATCTTACAAGAATTTATAAAAAACTTACAGAGGAATTCGCTGCTGGTGAAACGCCCGTATATTGGCATATTATTATACTAAATTATATTAAAAGGTATCTTATTACAAACATATTTTTATGTGAACTAATCAAAATAAACATTTTCTTAGAAATTTGAAAAAGATAAATAAATACTAAACGTACAATTTTGATTTTGCGCGTTAATATACCTATAGGTACAAGCCATACTCCAAATAAGAAGAATTGAATTAAAATTAATTCTGAAATTCGAGATTAAAATTATGATCTAACCTCAGGGGAAAAGAAATCAACAAATTGAAATTTAGCGTTTTTAAAAATCTTTTAGTAAATTTCAACGCCCACACTTTATAGCATAGCTATTACAAGTGTCGCATGTTGTTCCGACTCACTTGTTAGCTCGGCCCGGTCCGGCCCGTCGCTCGCATCTGTTAGATCCAACGGTTGTCTTCCCAAAGTGCCCTTCTTTGGAAAAACCATTATAATTTAAAAAATTAAAGATTTTTTTTTGTGCGCAACCGCAAATATCAATAAAACGAGTTGTAGCAGCTAGTGCTGGCGAACATGTTTACTTAAACATGACAATTTATATAATGTCTACAATTCCAACCATGCACACGAATTAAATTTGGTTACGAAAAATATATTTTTGCTAAAGTTAATTTATCTTTACTATGATTTCCAAAACGTAAGTTTAGTGAAGAAAAGTATAAATTCGGAACTTAGGTCAAATTAAAGTGTGTAACACTGGGTGATATTAGCATACACATTTGTTTCACTTACCAAGGATCATCACTGCTACTTGGCATCCTAATGTGTTGTACGGAAAATCGTATATTACTTAATATGCAGATGAATTGAATAAGAATTTAAGATGGAAAGCTAACATCGACAGAGTGTTAGACACAAAATAATAGGAAAAATATATATGTTCTATTTCACACATACAAAGCGCACTTTGTGTAACTGTTTTGCCGAAGCACAGTGCCACAACACTACTTTTCCACTTTGTGACTCTGTTTGTGGAGACATTTTATACGAGGTTAGTAGTACAACTCATGGTTTGACATTTCACGTTTGACATATTTATATAGGCTTTTGAATGGTATTGTGCATGATACAAGAATTGTGTCGCAACATGGCAACATCGAAGTTCTCTGCACAAATAAGAAATCCCATTTTAAATAATAAATAGACGTAAATTAATGCGAAATAGAAAGAAATAGTATAAAAAAACATGTGTTCAATGACTGTTGTAATACTCGCATATTGAATCAAATTTGTACTCAACAAACGTCATTGTAACACTAGTGCTTTAATATACTATTAATAATTAAAATATGCTATTTTTTGAGGTTCAAAATCATCATTTCTTATTATATCAGTAATTAACGACTGCCTTATGGCTATAAGTAATGACTAGATCCATCAGACAAAAATTTTAACAGCTAATTAATTCGTACAATAGATTGAAGAATGTCGCCATAATTATCATTTATATTATGCTGAACTAATTTATAGTTGAAATGACTAGTTCAGATCGAAAATATAAAGCATTTATAGTATTTTAGATTGTTTTGGTGTTACGAAATTCATTGACATTTTGGGAATTATTTTTATTGGCAGTTATGAAAAAGTCCTTTAGTTTTATGTGATGCAGTGGCACATAAAATATATTTCTGGTTTGCACGTTGTTATTTTGGTTCCAGGAAGTGAGTTTATGGACGAATTATATTAGACTATAGAGATATATTAGACTATATACTACTATAGGTTGTTCCGGCTGAAATTGACTGTACAAGTTGCGTATAGGTACCAACGCATTCTATTACAACTGCAACGGTCTACGCAAATAGTTGCAGACCTTGAGGCCGAGAAAGATAGAGAGCATTAGCATAACAGTACAATTATGTATGAAACAGTGTAGGAGACTGAGGAACATTTGTCACTGTCTGACACAGAAACTCTATTACTACATCTTATCAGTCAAACACTATTTAGTAGTCATTCCAGTTCTTTATACTGTTCATTGATACGTGGATACCTACACAAGCGTCTTTCATAAGCGGTTTACTGTCAACTAGGCTGGAACGCGCTATAGATTGTTAAAAAAATATTAAGAGTGAAAATCAGTGTCATATAATTCACCTAATGCTCTGGAAATAAATCGCTTTTCCAAATGACATCTTTAATTCATGTCCAATCCGTTTACAATTTTAATAACGACGAAAATATTTAATTATTTCATTCATAAGCAAATTTCGTCTATATAAGTTCATACTCGTAAAGTAATAAATATAATTCCAAAATTATACCATTCTGCAAACTGCTTGAGCACTAAAATTTATGTCGTGGTGCTGACAGTTCTTTAGCTTTCGTTTAGTTAATCTGTGAGTGTATTTATTGTAGTTGATGTAATGATATGAAAATGTAAAGAGAAGATCAACCAACCGTGCATTATATCAGCTTATGGAGGATATCGTGGTCTGGTCTAAACGAAAAACAAAATGCTGCATGTGTCCTGATGGATATGAGTAAGGCATTCGATTGCGTGCATCACAAAATATTGTTTCATAAATTGGAGGTGATGGGGTTCTGTGGGGTACCGTTGGAATGGTTGCGGTGCTTCTTCTCAAATAGAACCAAATGTACTATTGGAACGAGGAATCTGATAAGGGAAGTGAGATCCGACGGGATGGTGGTTCCTAGAGGGGTACCACAAGGAACAATTTTTAGGCCCGATTATGTTTCTGTTGTACATAAACGACCTGCCAGCAGTGCCGACAGTCTGACAGTGATGTTTGCTGATGACACGTACTCAGTTGCACGTTGGAAAAACAGTCTGGTTTAATTAATACCTTGGAGAACAATATACGTTTAATATAGAATGGTCCTAAAAAATAATTTAAAACTTAATATCACAAATACAAAATTAATATATTTAACAACGAAAACAATAAGTAACAACACAAAAATGAAACACTTACCTCATTAGACGAAGTGCCGTTCTTGGGCTGAATCCTGGATGCGGATCTATCTTGGAAAGGCCACATACAAACACTTGCCGGCAAACTGTCGTGCGTGTTATGGACTAAAAACAATCTGACATACCATGAGTGCCGCGACAGTTAACTGCATTCTACGGGAATGTGTACTCGAGACTAAAATATGACATTATATTCTGGCGCAACTCAGTGCATGTGAAGAGGATATTTATTTTCCAAAAAGCTTGTGTTAGATCCTTATTTAATATTAACTATAGAGGCACGTATGTAAATGCTTTTAAAAACAATAATATTCTGACTCTCCCTACCTTATACGTTTTGGAGTGTGCTTGGTTCACTAAACGAAACTACAGTGGGTTTTTAAAAACCAACTAATTCCACCATTCACGCATCTAAGTAAAGTGCAAAAAACACAATACATCAATGCTTAAAAATATATAATCATTTACCTGATGCTGTGAAATCACTCCCCCAAAAACAATTTAAAAAATGTATTGTGAACTATTTAAAACGAAGGCCATTGTATAATGTAGAGGACTTTTAAAAACAATAGTATAATTCCGGTCATCTGTCTATTACTTGCTATGTATTCTTTTTCTAATTTTACAAATCCCATTTTAAAGGGGTACTTCATGTGATTGTTTTTTATGTATATTTTGTTATTTACTTTTGATGGTTTCGACACAATTTTTTTTGTACTATCGAAAGAGATTGACAATAAATAAATACATAGATAAAATATGAATCAATATATGAGAAATATTTGAAAATATAAAGTAAATATTAGAAAATCGTATTAAACCGATATTATAATTATTATAAAACAATAGGCATAAAATATTAAAATACTTACTTAAAACTGCCTTTTAAGATATAAAAAATATTATTTTTTATATTTATTTAATGTTTTTGTGCTACTTGGGACAGTTTCAAGGCATTAATAAGTCATCTAATAAAAAAATATATTACACATTGTGAAAGGATGCCTGAAAATATCCAGACAAGGAATTATTTAACCTTTAGTATATTTAAGCAATACGGGTTTGATACTGCTTTAAGTTTTTCTATAAGCATGTTAAATAAACATTTGGCTTAGAAATATATGCAAATTCTTATCTTCTATTTATAAATTTAGTTTTCATACCTAATTAATTTTAAACACAACAGGTGTCGTTTCAGTAAAGTTTGTCCTTGTCCGTACATATTCATGAATATGTATTGGTGGTAGGAATTTATACTGAGAGCAAAAGAAAAAAAAGAAAACCGGTTCCGTCAACATTAGGATAGAAAATTTATAGGCGATCTTCTGGATATCATTGTAGCACTTACAGCCAAAGTGTAAGTCTATAGTAAGACTATATTTAAGCGAGTAACAGCTGTGATACAGGAACATCTTAATCTGACAGTAAATTTTGAGTGTGCGCACCCAAGTGCCATTTCGTTTGAGTTTGTTCTAGTCAATGGTAGTCCGTAAGCCAACTGAAGGTCACGATTTTCCCCTCGTGAGATCAAAGGTACCGAGGCTGTTTGTCCGTTCTTATTGAGATGTTCCTTGACGCAATTATACAGGGTCAAGCAAACGTGTGGGAACACCTAATTCTTGGCTAAATTATGGGTTCTATTAAAAAATAACTTTAAGAAAAGTTTTTGCGGTATTTTTATTCTAGCCTGTAACATACTTGAATTTCCAACAACTCTCATATATTTCGAGATATGACGTCATCGGTACTTTTTTAAATGGATCACCTGTATCTTTTCACATTTTCCAATCAGCACTTTTTCAAGAATTACAGTGATATACCGCTTGGTGGCTATGCGGCTTGAGATATTAAAATAAAGCGTTGGTTATTAGTATCTTTAGTTGCATTACGATCAATCTTATCCACCATTTCCTGACAAAACTGCATTCTTCTATGAGGTTCATCTTCATTTAGTTCTTTTACCAAATGTACTTTATACAGATGAAACTTATTTTTAGACAAGAAAAAAGGACCAGTACAGTAATATAAGGATAGATCTGTTAGTGGCGTTTTTGGTTCTTCTTGAAGATTAATAATAGCATCCATCTTCAATTGTAGCAATTTTATGTCGACCGATTTTTTGTAATTTTTAACGCTTCCAATTTCATTAAACATTTGCAACACCCTTAAGCCTGTTGATTTTGAAATACTTCCGTCAGGGAATATTGCATGCATGTATCTTAATGAGCTTCTGCCTGTCTCCAAAACCAACCATCATTAACAAACTAATTCTTTTACATTCTGTTAGTTCGTTTATAATGAACAACTATTTTAGTATACGAAAACTATCTGTCAGTATTGACTATGACTGTCAGTAATACTGAATAATGCAAATAATTTCATTTCTGCTAAAAGTTTCAATGGCAGCATGAAAATACGAATGTTCTTTATCAGATATATCTGATGAAAAGATTTTTAATAGCCAAGGCTTTATCTTAATATCTCAAGCCGCACACACACCAAACCATATATCATTGTGATTCCTGAAAAAGTGTCTAAAGTTCATTTACGATAATAGACGAGGTACTAAGTGAGTCAGTTTTTTAATGAAACCCATAATTTAGCCATAAATCCGGTGTTCCCCCACATTTGCCTAACCCTGTATATATCATTAGAAGTCCAGAAAATAGGCTTTTCCAGTATACGTGTGACGTCAGACAAGGGCGGGAAAAGAATTTATGGACAAGTAGTGAACGATACTTTTCATTACACCTCTCAGAAAATAAAATAAGATAAACTTTCATTGGTTTTGCTTTTTCGGATAAGTAAAGAAAGGTATCATTATTTACTGCGCAAACTTTTCTTTTTGTTGGCGCCAAGCGACAATACCAACGCTACTCATTTTCATATCTCTCACAATCCTTCCCGAGAAGTAATATTAATAACTCAGCACTACAGGCCTTGGACTGCCTTGTGGAGGGTGCCGTAACACACCGAGCGTTAGGAAGTGGTGTGATGTTTCCAACCCAACCAACAACCGGCCAACAAAATAGTGTGTCACGCAGCAAAAAACTCTTTTGCGAGTATTCCTACTTGTTAAACAGTACCACAGATAAGTATGCTAAATTGTGATACAAATGGTGTGCAAATAAGTATGAATGAAAGTTCGGCAAACTGTCAAAATGCAAACGTTGTTTAGTGTTGCTCAGAATTGTAGCTGGTGTTACCTAGTATCTACTATTATTAAAACGAAACACCATATTTGCATATCTATTTAGTGCGCAGAAAATGAGATTTTCCCATGCGTCCACACAGGAAGCTGCATTAGTTGTCCGTAGCAACATTAAAGAGCACTAGTATTTCACTAACCTTCAACTTCAATAAATACAATTCAACAAAGTGAAATTACTACCAAAAGTTATACTGAAATTATCCTTCATTACACGTCTATAAATGCTTTCCCGTGCTGGCATGACTTTCCTTGTCATGCGCGCGCGTGAAAAACCTATTTTCTGGACTTCTAATGAAATATACTATTCCTGTACGGGCACACGGGGAAATCTCATTTTCCGTGCGCTTAATAGGTATGTAAATATATTTTATTATTTTTTGTGTTATGTCAATTATTAGCGACTATATTGTGTCAATAGATAATGCTCAGATTGCACCAGATCAATCACACAAAAATTCTAACTGCTAATTAATTCATATAATAGATTGAAGAAGGTCGCCATAACTATTATTATTTATATTATGTTAATTTATAAATAAAAACACAAGTTTAGTTCAAAAATCTAAAGCATTTTTATGTGTATTTTAAGTTTCTTTTTTGTGTTGTGAAATTCATTGACGCTTTTGGAATCGTTTATTGGCTGTTATCAAGGTACTTTAGTTTTATGTGCTGCAGCTGCACATAAAAACATATTGCTAGTTTGTACCTTGTTTTTTTTGGTTCTAGGAAATGAATTTATGGACTAATTTATGTTATACCTACGAACCAAACTAATTTGTTAAGAAAAGGTTAGAAGTAAAATATGTAAAAATACTAAAAACATTCGGTACTTTCACTTCTGATTCGTTTACAACGCATTAGGAGAGAACAACTAATAGAGAAGCGAATGTCATGTGGCTTTTTTGTGCTTTTTTGACATCAAGTAGGCCATATTTTTTTTGGCAATGTGACTGTATGACAGATGTGGAACTTTTCCTTTTTTTTTACACCCCAACTGTCCTCACTTGATTAGAATAATTAATATTATATTAGTGAGATATATCATTCTGCCCGGACCTCTGACCCAACGGATCATAGGCACCAATACCTCTGACAGGGATACCATTAATATAAACGGAAATGGGGAAAATTCATAACAATGTTACATGTTATTTTCTGTTTCAAAAGATTCCTTCGATTGAAAGTTATGCACGTAATGTATGTTTTAGCATTGTTTATATACATACTAGTTAGTCAACCTTATGGACAAAATAGTTAACGGATTTTTTAACATTTTGGACAAAAGCGATAGATGGCAGCACGGCGTTGGTGCCCATCTCGATTTAAATATAAGTTTTATAGTTAGACTACGAACTACAAGATGGCCCTCTTACGCGTCCGCAAAATATTATTCAATTGCAAGAAGGTTTGTTTGTTTGGCTGATCTAAGCAGATGCAAGGAATTTTACGCGTTTGTATTTTAGATGATGATTCGTGCGTGTTTGTTTGTTTAGAGCAAGCAAATCCAGATCACAAAGAGGTGCCTCTTCCTGCTCCCGATTCGGCGATTCCGGTGTCCGAGCAATTTGTGGAAATCGTATGTTCAACGCGTGTGTGAACTTGTAAAGGTACATAACCTAACCGCACTAACACCGTGTTGTAACTGTCGTTTGTAAATTTAATCAGATATATAACTACATCAAATATGCAATAAATGGATAATATAATAATAGTAGATACCAATGTAATTAAATGTAAATAACGATCATTAAATTTTAAAAACTTCACTTGGTAGATACATAAATACTAGTATATGATGCATTTTATTGTAGTCTAGATCATTAGTTGAAAATTACTTTTACTTTCCTATTCATAATAGCTGTGCCAATTTGACAATGTAAATAATAAAATTAAGGTTATATTGCAATCGAGCGGCGTTTGTTTGTACATCTTTAAATCAGCTCTGAGACGCTCTCAAGTACTCTCATGACGTCAGGAGATAGTGCTTCAAGCACACAAAAAAACAAGTTATAGTTGCCTCGTAGTTTTAACCAATCAAGAGAAGTGCGCGAACGCGTCACCATGTATGCTGTTTTTTAATAAGTGAAATGGTGCATACATGTAAAAAAACGAATTTCTATTATTATCTATATACCTATAAGTAAAGATAAGTAAATCAGTAAAACATGTTTTGTAAATATAAGAGAACAGACATAGTAGATGACATAGAGCATAACATTAAAGTAGAACCAAGAAAAAGTCAAAAAGTAAAGTAACATGGTACATACATGTAAAAAAAAATAATGCTTATATGTTATCAAACTAAATATTTATCCTTCTTATTATTATATAATCATAAACATAAGCAAATTAAGTTAACAAAATAATTTATTAATTTAAAAACTAAGAAAAGTAAAAGTTGAGAAGTAGTTTTATGTGATGTTTTTTTTTCTTGGCAAATTTTCGTCCCTTTAGATTTTTTCTCTTTTCAGTGATACTTTTTTGTTTTAAGTTTAAATATTTTATCTTAAAAAATCTCAATTTAGAAAATTGTTCAATTAATGTTTTCTCAACAAGAACGTGTCTTGCAATATACGAGCGAACACACGCATATATGGGCACAGGTGTTGACAGAAAGGCACCCGATTGCCCGTATAAATCCTCTAGTTGTTTTGACCGAGTAAGAAAAAACACCATGTATAAAAAACATGCGCCCGTAAATCACGTGGAATATTTCAATGCACAGTGATGACGCGTATATACATAACTTGTTTGTTCTACACGAACCACAAGGCAGCTGTGTTTTCGCAACATTCTACGCTTTGGCGGCGTCTTAGATGTAGTTGTTTATATATGTGCAGCACTCAAATATCTTCAGGCTTTCATTGAAAAATAAGAATTGCTAAAATAATTTATATTTTGAATACGTTTTAAACTCCGTAACAATAAAAATATAATTGTATGATTTATTGAAATAGGTAAAAGTAACCTTTTCTTTATTTCTTGTACTTTATTGAAAAAAAAGATAAAACAAGTAGGAATAAATAGTCACTAACTATTTAAAATAATAAAATAAAAACTTGGTAAGTCTTTTTATCATTGATTAGAAATAATTTACATATTATTAATATCAAAACATTGTAATTTTCCACAAGAATACATTTGAAAGTGATGGTAAGTTTGTTATACATATCTAGCGGCGCGTTAAATTTAAACGATTATCAACAAAATGCATTAAATCTTAATAAATACAATCAACACCCCTACCTCAAGACTTCTATTCAAAATATTGGTGCAACTAGGCCAAAAACAGGGGAAGCTCTTTTCACTAAATTATATTAATTATTGTTACTGTTCATTGTAATTTAATAAGTTTTTAAAATTTGTAACCACATAATTCTTTCTAGATTTTCCTTTGTAAATAGAAGTTCTCTTACATGTGAATACAGAACCTTACATAATATTCTCTACTGACTTCGCAAATATATATATATATATATATATATATATATAGGTAAATAATATTTTCACTATATAAATAGACTTAGGGTTCTTTTAAATTTCTTTATTAGACCTGATGTCGTCCACGTGCAGCCTCCCTGCAGGCCAGATACAACAAACGATAAATATCTTGAATAGTTTCGATTCTTCTATCGTTTTTACCCACGAGTTGGAGGAGAACAACAGACTACCTTTCCTTGATACCATTATTAATAAAGAGGGGTGCTCGCTGAAGCTGTCTTGGTACGGAAAACCGTCAAATTCCAATAGACTGATGCACTACACTTCAGCTTGCCCTACGAGATATAAGATAAATTTAATTCTTGCTATGAAAAACAGAATAGCTAAAATCTCACACCCAAGCTACATTAAGAATGACCTCCAATTACTTAAGACCATCCTCATAAACAATGGCTATCCACGTCATTTGGTAAACCGCCTTCTTTTTCCACTATGCACAATAGATTTAATAACTTTACTTCCAATAACAGTTCCCAAAATACCACAAACAAAGAATCTACATACAGCTCTCTAATGTACATACCCAACCTGTCAAACACTATTGCCGATATTTTCAGGAAGTCTAAGATTAAAATAGCATTCACCTCACCCATGAACGTTAATAGATATTTTTCCAAGCTAAAAACACCTTACCTACTGCCCAACATAATCATATAGTTTATGCGGTTACATGTTCCGAATGTAATCGTGTTTATGTTGGCCAAACCAAACAAAGATGGCGGGAGCGCAGCACTCAACACAGGAGTGATGCCAAAATTAGGCCTGATAAATGTAGTTTAGCCAAGCATATATATAACACCAGACACGAGGTAGATTTTGAAAACGTTAAAATTTTATTTCAACAAAAAAATAATAACAAGCGTATTTTCTTGGAAAACATAGCTATTAATAAGACAATAGATAACTTAAATACTAAAGAACGTCAATCTAGTAATTTACAAAGTTACGCTCATCTGTTAAAGTTTATTAAAATTAAAATTTAAAGTAATTAGACTGTCGGTTTTGTGTTGGGGCATTAGGAGATTTTTGTTTCCCGTTTAGTTTTGTATTTTTCTTTGTCGCCCGCTCTGTTTACCTATTTCTTGTAGGACGGCTGTTTTTTCCCGTGCGGATACGTTTGGATCGCTGCATTCGTAGATATAAACTAAACGGCATTTCGTTTTAATATGTTGTGTATCGTTCAGTTATTGTCGCTTTTATTATTAGTTTTGTGATTTGTTCAGATTTTAAATTGTTTAAGCATTGTGTATTTTATCCAATGACTTCACGCCGTTTCATACACACTTTGTTACACTTTCAAAATTTTTTTATACATTCATTTATTGTCGGTAAGCTTACTGCCTAATAAGTAATAACTGGTTTAAATGTTTTTTGTTTTTAATTGTTTACATCTGTAGGTCTGAAGAAGGGGTTATTTATCCCGAAACGTCACTGAAGGCAATCTAATAAAGAAATTTAAAAGAACCCTAAGTCTATTTATATAGTGAAAATATTATTTACCAATATTAGGATAATTTCAATTCACGGAGGATAAATTTTAATCCACTACTTTTTCTTCTATATATATATATATATATATATATATGCAAGTTTCTAGGCATAGACTGCGTATAGGCAACGCCACTGAGTTTTCCGCTTCCCCGCTTCTCTGATGGCGTTTGTCCCTCCTTAATTTATAACAGAATACCCCAGAATACTAACCTTCTAATGTAAACAAACACGAGAATAATCGCGAGGCGCGTCATCACAGCGTCATCGTGTCTCCACCCTCCCTTTTCCCCGGGCCACGCAACTTAGATCAGACAAACAAACAAACCTATAGCCAATGCGAATGAATCAC
This sequence comes from Protaetia brevitarsis, assembly GCA_004143645.1. Taxonomy (NCBI): domain Eukaryota; kingdom Metazoa; phylum Arthropoda; class Insecta; order Coleoptera; family Scarabaeidae; genus Protaetia; species Protaetia brevitarsis. The sequence continues at coordinate 2,318,038 of RXPK01000083.1, read as the reverse complement.
ACATCACACCATACGGGATTTCCGTCGTTTCGCAGATAGATAGATAGATAGATAGAATACTATCTGTCGTTCTCTCTGATCGAGATACCTGTTATATTTACCGCGTTTTCAAATCAATTTACATTCACCGATAGAGTGCACCACTTCCCAGCCCAATACTTTATTTTTCCGACAATGCATTACGTTGACTAACTAGATATATTTAAACAATGGTTTTAGGTTATATTTTAAGCAGAGTCAACAAACATATTTTCTTCTGCGAATTCCCAATTAACTTATGAAAACAGTACCTTTTGAAAACAAGCACGCGCTTCTTCAAGCATGAGTTTTTCAAAGGTTAATTAATTAAATTATTAAAGACTTAATAATTAAAACAATATTTCGCCAGTAATTAATAAAATTACTGTAACGGTAGCTTTGAAATTATTAAGTGAGTTTTTTATCTTGAGACAACGGAATATCTCTAAAACACTGCATCAAATCAAAAAAAGATGAAAAAAGATGTTATATTGTAGGGGGCTCACTAAATGGTGCCGAACTCGGTGCCCATTTGTAGTCGCTTATTCTACAATTTTATAAAAACCATTACAAAATGTAATTATGTTTATTTAATAATATAAATAAAATATTAAAAAAAAAAAATCTTCTTCTTGAGTTAAATTCATTGTTTCTGATGCGTATGTTACAATATTTCTCATTGTAGTTTTATATACTCTTAATTTGGTATTTTCACAGTTTGCTTTGTCTTTGAAGAAATTTTTATTTGCGAAGAATGTCTTATACCGTTTATGCTTCCTTGTTTTACATACGCTCTCTCATTTGTCCTACGTATTATCATTGATAAATTGATGAACCATTCTATGCATTATTTTTCGCACCATTTTTAGACACTTAGAGCGAACTACCTATACGCTCTATAGGATCCAGAAAGCCTATTGGCTTAGAAGCTCGAGCCCGAAATTATTTATCCTGCCCCACTGAAATTTGTTATTTTATTTATACTGTCGGCTTCATATTTACGCGTTTGATCGACAAACAAAAAAGGACTTTTACAAATAGGGTATTTTGAAACGAATTGCATTGAAGATTTGTGTAATCATGTAAGTACTTACATACATACATATTGAATGTGTTCGTAAAATGCTTTCAAATTGATCGAGTCATTTAATAACTATTAAGTAACAAAAATGTAATTATTGATTGTTTTTGTTAAACAGTATTTTACATATGTGTACATATACCCAAGTGTTTCAACTTATCATGTACTGATATGCATATAAAGGGAATACAAAATTATGATGTTCGGGCTCTTTTGTGAGTTTCTTGGAATGATTGATTTGGAACTATTATTATTATTATTATTGGAGCATTTAATAATACTTCAATAATAATAAACAACAAACAGGTACCGTATAGAAAAATCCCAAAAAACTGCGTAAAAGTGGATAAACATAATGTAGCACTTATACTTCTACCAAGGATTGGTCCAAGCTATTACAGGCATCTTACTTCTTTATAAAGAACAGAAATTAAAGGGATATAATATTCTATATACCAGAAAAATAACCAAGATGCTTCAGAAAATTTATTTAGCGTTTTCAAACAAAAAGGAAGTTATAATCGAAATCGGTTTGAACATTTCGACTTACTTTTAAAAACAGACATCTTGTTAAAACCACCGGACACCACAAATTACTACAGTGATGAGGATGTTCTGCTTTCGGAATTTAATACGCAAGAAACTTCTGTGCGTCCACTTTGGAAATAGATAAACAATGTATTTCCGAAGAAGAAAATAGAGTCCGTTGTAATGGTACATAACGCCACATGTGCAATGAACAGATATTGGTAGACGTTGCCTCCTTGCTAGGTAACAGAGAGTGGTAGGCGGCAGCGGGGTGTAATTGACGTCAGGTTTCGCGCCAGTTTTGGTAAAGATAAGTACTATTCTATATTGCAACGGATTCTACATCGTTCTCAGAAGATAGTGAAGTACAATGCAATACTTCTTCAGAAGCTTGTGCCATAGTCTATTTTGCAGGATATATTTGTAACAGAATGAAGTCTGCAGCTTTGGATGCAAGTTGTGCGAAAAAAATTAGGTTTACAAATTGATGACCACTATATATTTCTTTATTTAGAATAAAAAATTTTACATTTCTATTCCGCAAATTATGGAATTAGTTTCCCCTGCAACAATTACTATTACGGTTAAACATGTTATGAAAATAACTCTTACAGTGTTAAAATGTCCAGAGAGAAGAAATACCAAACGAAACATAACTGCCAAAGTACTAAAAAGTTCAATATATTTACCGTAAGATAACACCGACTGCAATAAGCATATTCAACATTCAATTGTCCAAGTAATTAATATTACTTTATTTAAAAATTGTCAATTTTTATCAGGGGAATTGCTAAAAACCAAATTGAAACGTTTTAAATTAAATATTTTACTCAGTAAGTTCAAATCTTGTTTTATTTCTGGTATTTTTGCTTTAGATCTAATCTCAAACGATTTTTAATGCTTAAAACAAACATTCTATTTATTTAGGGGCCTACGCGGCTACCTGCATAAAACCGCATTACTTCACTTAAATTCTATTGGCTGGAACAAGCACGTAGGCAGAGAAGGGATGGTCCTAATGGAATAAATAAGGAAAATATTAGTTTGCAATCAAATATACAAGGTGCAAAAATACTCCATAAGAATGAACTATCAATTTATCAATGGTATTATCATTTCTAAATGTTAGAATGATTCTACTTTTTTGGAACTATACCCTCCCTATTCTTAGGGCTGCCAATTTCTTACTCTTTCTACCGCAATATATGTATGCTCTTTTCTATTATTTCATCATGCCGATGACGCTACCATTGCTTGAACCAAGTTTTCCTTTTTGTTTTCAACACCTTTTATGTCTTGTATTATGTTATGAAGCGATATTATAAATACACCTACTGAAGAAGCGTGCCCTTCTCTTCGCCTTTGTTTACTTCTTATTTTTCAGTTCCTTTTTTTCCTACCCGGCCATTGCATTTTCCATTGTCATATTTATTAATTTTACTATTTTAGATGGCGTATTTATATTCCTAAGAACTTATATAATCTTTTCTTTCTATTTTATCAAAAGCTTGCCTGAAATCAATAAATAATATACGTGTATTTCCTTCACATTCATAATTTTTTTTCAGATATTTGCCCCATCACTTGTATAACGCTGATTGTTGACCAAATTGCGACCCCCTATTTTTTTTACGTGCTTAATTAACCCTTAATTAATTTTTTTAAAAATTGTTGATAATATCTTGTATGTAATATCCAACAAAGTAATTCCTGTGTTACTGCATTTGCTTAAATCCCTTAATGCTTTCGGTGTTAATAAACATACATTAGGGGTTGTAGAAAAATAGCATTTATGACTTGAGATATAGATTTGATTTTTTTCATTTGTGAGATTGATAAGTCCCCGCTACGTGGCCCTTGATCAAACTTCCAAAAGACACAAACGGATAGTGGTTTAAACCGATTAATAACTACCATAGAAAAAGAAATTCTAGTTTTTAATATAAGTTGCCAACACTCTATCAATTGACATTGCATTTCAGTTTTGGCATTGGCACAAATGGAAATAGGAGATTCCTGAAGCCCATTTAATCTAAATTTATATCTTATCCAATAAATATTGTAGCTTCTACGTTTGGGATAAGGAAGAATAAAAAAAAATATCCACAATTAAATAATGTTATTTGTAGTAGATGCTGAAATACTTCGCACAGCTGCTTGCATTTATTAGAAAACAAAGAAGCATAAAAGAAAATTTTGTATGTAGTAGTATTACTTCCCGCAATTATCTTTAGGAACTTCAACATTGAAACACGAAATTAGCAATGATTTTGTGTTAGATTACAAGATTAGTTACTTTGATGTTTTTCTGTTGAAGTTACTAAGAATAATTTTGGGCAATTTAAATCTTGCTACTCTAGGGGATATTGTGTTATAAAATTAAATTTATATTATTAGTTTTAAAGTACTAATTCAAAAAGAAAAGTATTTTTATTAAATTGTAGGTAGTAGTATTAAATCACAGCTTTTTTGAAATCTTCGCTCACTTTAAGAATTATATCTGTGTTTTATCATTGTAAATGTTACAACATGAAATTAGCTTTACTTAATTTTTTATATTTACTATTTGGCATATTTTTGAAAACAAATGTGTATACAAATTTTTGCGTTAATGTTCTCCTTAGAGAACTTAACGCAAAAATTAAATAAATTTCTCAACTTTAAGTCAAATTTTACTTTGTCTAATGCTGTGTTATACAATTATAACACAGCATTAGATAAAATATAAATTTGAGTTTTTCTTTTAATATACAAATGTTTTCCAAAACAGAAAATGTGTATGGTAAAGAATAATGCTGCGAAAAGAAAAACTCCTCCACCTCCTAACCTTACTAACCTATGAGAAGTATGTACGATTATACTACGATACATACAAGATATGATATTGATGAGTCCAACAATACAGTGACCGCAATCACCATTATTTATAAATCCCATTCACGACGTGATTTAAGAATCACAGCTTCACTCGTCACTAGTTTTGATAAAATTTGTCTAGAATAATTAAAAATGGTCATTATATCAGAAATTGAGAGATAGGCATATATTATCTATCACAAATCAATAATGATAATTTCGCTTGTATCAATATTGAATTGATGATCACTTGACTATTACAAATCTTTTGATTATATGTCAATGACTAGTAACTATGTTTGTATTAGAATTAATCAGCTTCCGTAGAAGCTTACAAAAATTGCCGTTGCGGACGGTATTTCACGTCCACATGGCGGGGTATTGGTTAAAGTTTTCAACTAGCAATAATCGCACCTCAGATAAACCTCATTGGTTACGATATCGCCACTGCGCAAAGCTGATGCTGAAGATACTTACAACTCATTTTATGGTGGTATACGCCTCACATACTAGCGAGGCTAGCCGCGCGCCCTCAATGGGCGGGATTCCGAAGCTTATGACTGTTAGATTTACCGATACGCACGTAGATCTCTATAACAGCCATACGGAATCACAAGGGTAACTAAAATTTAGATAGAGGGCGCTTAATCCATGTTATAAATATCATTAGGTTTGTTCGTTTTGGCACTAGCGTCACGCAGCGAAACGCAGCATAAGCATATTTGTTCGATTTGATGACAATCAGAAAATCTAAAGCTGGAGTCAATCCAACGTTTTACGGTCACAGCTTGCGTCGAAAAACTTTACGTCACGTCACGCGTTGGGGTTTCACCTGGTTTTTAGGGTTGCTAGGTAATTATCTTACTTATAATTATACACGAAATTTTACACGAAGATTGGTAGCTTATTAGAGCCGTTTTACACCTAGAATTTTTACATAAATCATACCAAAAATTACCTCGAAAATTTTGGTGAGAATTTTCCTAAGAAATTTTGTCGCGACACTTTCAGGTCACTTTACACAGGAATAAATTTTAACCGGTATTTTCACGATATTTGTTGTTATAAGCAGGCGCATTTGTTAAATTAAATTGTTATTTGATTATGGTTATCATAGAAATCCTAAATAAGTAGCAGTTAACCGATAAATCAGCAAAATATGGATCATAATTGTTTAGATTTAGGTTACAACTTAGAAGTGCAAATGGAAGCAACCTTATTCCTATGTAAAACGATCTGAAAGTATCGCGACAAAAATTCTTACGAAAATTCTCACCAAAATTTTCAATGTAATTTTTGGTATGATTTATATGATTATTTAATTCTCGTACGAGTAAAACGGCTCTTATTCAATAAAATCGCAGCATTCTGATATTTTTATTTTAAAAATTAAACTATATTTAGCTGTAGTGTAGTGCCCGTGTAAATAATTAATATTGATCGCAAAAATCACTTTCCGCGTCATTACTTCCTAAATTAATTATGAATGGCGACCTTTCGTAGGATAAAATAAGAACTTCCTAATTACTTTACTGCCGGTTTCGAGAAGGATTCTTTGGTGTACAATTCGAAATAAATTAATGCAATAATAGTCAATCAAGAAAAAACTAAAAATGGCGGTACAGATCATCTATAAAAGAACTTTTTTTCCCAGCAGGGAGGAAATAAGAAAATAAGGAAATAAGCGCCCACTTTCCTCCCCTATTCCACAGGTTATTCTGTTTTCGAGGTATTTTCAACTGTCCCGCATGCACTGTCACATTGACACAAAATTAGCGACATTCAGCCATAGAAATAGAGTGGGGAGAACTCGCTTCAAGATGAGCGTAACTTCTAATTTTGAAGGTCGATGCTAGCGGCAAAATTTAATTTAAATGGGTATACACATATTCAAGCAAGAAAAACAGTGACACATGTATTTAGTCTTTATATACAGTACACATTATAAATAAATATAAACATATGAATTCATATTCTCGGTCACTTCGTGTGCTTTCCTCCGAGCGAGGATTACTTGAAGGACGTTTCGGTTTTTTTCTAAATTGGAAAAAAGAACTGTAATCAAAGATCTAGTGTACACTGAGGAAAAACTTATTAAATTTGGGTTAATATCAGCAACGATATCTGTAATTTACTCGTTTTTACTTTTTACTATTTATTTAGACAGTTTTCAAATGTACCTTAACTATAAAAAAATATCAAAATTAAATAATATAGCATTCCATATAAATAAACGCAAATCATTATCCTAACCTAATCATAACCTATATGAACTGCCTACTTTAAGTAGGTATTATTTCACCTAGTCGACTATAATATTGGTTTTGTAATATGTATATAGTTACAATCCTGTTGTATATTTCTGCAGGGTAACTCCAGGGGCATGAAAACACAAACACTTAAGTAGTTTTCGTTGTTTCTTTAATTTTAAACAATAACGTAACAAATAAAATAAGGAAAATAAACACACGACAATTCCGACACAACTTCTCCCTCTTGACTCTATAGACTCACTCCCGTTGCCAACCTCCTCCTTCTCCGGTAGTACCAACCTCATTCGCAAAGGTTTACACCAATTCGGCCATCCTGCGTGTAGTTGGCCCTCCAACTACAGGTAGGGACTCCTCCTGATCGCACATTTCATAGTCATTAAATCGCATGGGCAACCTTCTGTCCCGCTGTGGTCTCTGGCATTTGGTATTGTCATTCTCATCTAGGGCCGGTTCTTTCTCTTCTGGTATCCACTCCGTGTCGTCGGGCTCCTCTTCTTCTTCGGTATTTCCTTCGTCCATATTTTGTTCTTGCTCGGCCATCTCTTCACATTTATCAATTCCAAACGCAGTTCATCGTCGCTCTCCGAGTTGTCTTCAGCCTGATCTTCCCTCTTCGTGATTCCGGTTATATTTTTAGCTGTGAAATGTGAGCTAACGTCGTATAATACGGTTTCTCTTGGTTACTTAGTCGTTCTATCCGGTATATATTCTCACTTAGGACCTCCGTCACTACAAATGGTCCGCGATACTTGGGTTGTGTTTTCGTGGGTCTACCATCCGCAATTGGCAATCTTCTAACCGCTACTACATCCCCAATGTTATATCGTTCGGGTTCATATCTCTTCCGGTCATAACTTCGTTTGGTTGCTTCTTGGTTCTTCGCTGCGTTTCTCTTTATCTCTTGATGGATATCTTCTCGAGTACTGGATCTTTCTTCAATACGTTCTGCGACATTGATGAGTGACGCGTCTTCAAACTTTGGTTCATAACCAAACAGTGCTTTAAACGGACTATATCCCGTCGTCCTGTTAACAGCTGAGTTTAAATTTCTCTCAATTCGTGGCAGCTTCAAATCCCAATCTTCCGGGTCTTCCCCTATGGTCAACGTAATCGAGGTCACAATGGCTCTCATCTGAGTCTCTGCTATTCCATTCGCTTGTGGATATTGGGTCGGTATTAATTTGTGGCATATATCATATTTTGCGCAGAAGCTCTTAAATTCCGTAGCTGTGAACGCTGTTCCTCGGTCGCTTACTAGTACAGTCGGTGCTCATATTGTAAAATAAACTTCTCTACACAGCGTATCGTTTCTTTCGCAGTCGTTGTCTGCACTGCAAATAACTTAAGATACCGCGTAAAGCATCAACTATAACCAACGTGTACATTTTATTTCTGTTGCTCTTTATAGAAAGGGCCTACATGGTCCACATGAATTTTGATCATGGGTCGTTCGGGTATTTTCTGTAGGGTTAGGAGTCCTGGGCGCTTGCCTCCTGGTATCTTATTCAACAAGCATTCAAAACACCCTCTATATGTCGTCGCACATACCTTCGCATCCCACGGAACCACAAGGTGTTTAGCATTGCTGCTACTGTCCTTTCTAATGCCCAATGGCCTCTAAGGTCGTGGTATTTTACAGTTGTTGCCTTTCGCATACTATCGGGTAGAACGTAACGCCACTTCTATTCATTATTTATTTTGATCTGTCTAAACAGCCTCCCCTCCTCTAATAAGTATCCTTTCGTTAAATCTGTTTCATCTTTGCTTCTGTCAAGTTCGTCCTTTGCGAGTATTTCCATCAGCCGTCTTAACCGCATGTCACTCTTTTGGATCATCATCATTCTCTCCTCTTCGTTATTATAGTAAATATTCCCATCCTCTTGTCATATAGGTCCTCCATTATTCCATTATTACTACACTCTCCACTGCAGCTCTACTTAATGAATCTACATGTAACATTTTATCTCCGCTCGATATTTAATCTCAAAGTCGTATTCTGATAATAGATGGCACCATCGCGCTATTTGGGGCTGCGTGGTCTTCTTCGTGTTCAAATAAACCAACGCTTGACAATCGCTGACTATTGTGAATTTGATACCCAACAACAGGTGTTTTAATCTATCTACTGACCAAACAATTGCCATCAATTCCAACTTGGACGAATGGTATTGGCTCTCCACACGGTTGGTTTTCTTCGATATACAATAGACTAAATGTAATTTACCATCCTCGCCTTCCTGCAGAAGCATACCTCCGATTCCTTTGCTCGATGCATCACAGTGTAGCTCAGTACGCGCCTTGGGATTAAACAGTTGTAGGACTGGCGCTTCTCCAAGACATTGTTTGAGGTTATCAAACGCGTTTTGCGCCGCCTCATTCCATGCAAACTTACTGGATGTTCTTGTCAAATCCGTTAAAGGCCTGGCGATTTCTGCATAACCCTGGACGAAACGTCGAAAATATCCGGTCAATCCTAGGAAACGTCTCACCTCCTGGGAACTTGTCGGTGCTGGGAACTTGGTTACCGCTTCCAATTTCCTCTCTCCAGGAATTATTCCTTCTGATGTGAGTGTATATCCAAGAAATGTCAGACGCTCCTTCCCAAATTCGCATTTCTGTACATTAAGAGTTAGCTGAGCAGATGCCAATGCTTTAAATACCATCTCTAATCTGTTCAGCAAGTCAGGCCAATCTCGCGCCGGAACCAGATGTCATCCAAATAGGAAACCACGATATTGTTTCTTAGCGATCCTAATGCCAACGTCATCAACTTCGAGAATTCGTAGGGGGCGTTCACCAATCCAAAGCATAATCTCTCGAACTCTGCGGTGGTATCGGGTGTGATAAAGGCTGTTTTGTGCTTAGAATTTTCGGCGAGGGGCACCTGTAAATATCCGGACATTAAGTCTAATATACAAAATATTTTACAACCACTCAAAGTCTCAAAACAGTCATCAATATGAGGGATCGGATAATTATTTTTCACTGTTTGCGAGTTTAATCGTCTGTAATCGATCACTAAGCGTTTCTCTCCCGAACTCTTGGGTACTAACAACACCGGTGACGCGTACGCGGAGTTGGTTTTTCGCACTATTCCACAGTTTCTCCATTCTTGGACAATGTTCTTTATTGTTTCGCGATCTTCTTGGTTCACTCGGTACGGCTTAGAACGGACAGGCACATTGGTGTCTTTTATCTCGACTTCCATCAAGTTTGTGCACTTAATTTCCCGAATGTTTTTCGCGAAAACATGACGATACGCGTTCACTAACGTTACCAGTTCACTTTCTCAGCAGGAGTTCCACTTCCCACTTTAATTCTTCTAGGGTAATAGGGGCCTTTGGTAAGTCTTGCTCCTCTCTCACATGGTCGACATCAACAGTTTCCTCCCTATCTTCTAGTCCTCGTATCTCTCCAATGCAGTCTCCAGCACTCACTGAATTTTCAATCTTCATCACTGTCCAAAAGTTTTCATTCAGCACTTGTATAAATCCTACTGAGTTTTCTCTAGTCATCTCTTTCTCTCTCACTTCTACTTTCATTTTAGCAGGATATGCATTCCACTGCATGTTCTTGAAAGGATCTCTGTCATCATAACCCAAATACAAGACTTGTCCCATTCTAATAAAAGCAACACCTGGTTTATCAGTAAATGACCTACCAACTAATAAATCTATGTGCTGTGCTGAAGAGGGTACCACTAAAGCGTCAACCTTTTCGTCGACATCATCAATCTTATTTTTAAATTGCACTTGTGTTGACACGTAAGACTATTGTTTACTCCAAAACCATATAATATTTCTTTCGTCTCCATACAATTCAAGTTGTGTTTCTGTACAAACTTATCCGTTATCGTGCACACTGCACTGCCAGGATCTACTAGGGATTCTACTGGGATATCATCATTTACAAGGGCAGCACGATAATAAACATCTCCCTTTGGTCCACTAGCATCTACTATAACTTTTTGAGTGTGTGAATTTCTCTTGGCACAATCTTTTTGAAGATGTCCGAGTTCATTGCAAGTAAAACATTTCAGCTTACCTTTCTCTGGGCAATCAATCACTTTGTGTCCTCCTTGTTTGCAATAAAAACACTTAACATCTGTAGCTGAACAATTCCTAGAAGATATGTCCCTTTCACCACATTTATAACACTTTATCTCGACCTGAATCTCTTTCTTCTACTCTAGATTTTCTTGGCGTGTTGGTCTCGGACTCACCTTTGTCTTCGTTCTTAACCTCGATCTTCTTACCCTTAGAACTATATATCTTTTCTCGTCTTTCTTTGGTTATTCGTTCATACATAATTATGTCTTGGAATAAGTCGTCCTCATTTGTGTGCGGTCTCGATAAAATGTAGTTGCTTAGCTCATGAGACCATAAGCCTATCGCCACCTGCTCTTTTGTTTCTCTAAAATCTAATTTCAGCTCTCGACACAGCAGCACCTTTTCATGAAAGTATGTACTTACACTTTCTTTGGGACCATGAGATCTCTTTGACATTTGCTTAAACAAATCTATTGTGTTCCGTTGGAAACAAAATGTATTATTAAATGCATCTTTGAATTTTTGCCAGTCTGTTATTTCTTCAATTCGCCCTATATACCAGTACTTAGCTGCACCAATGATATTGCTTTTTGCTGTTTCAAATGTGAAAGCCGCTGGCCATGCATGCAGTATTGCGGTATTCTCTAATTGCTGTAGCCACTGTTTTGCTTCTTCAGGTCCTCTTTCACCAGAGAATTTCCCTATCCCTTTTGTTAAATCAGGCATTATGCTAAAGTTTGTCATGCTGTTATCCTTTCTTTGTATCTGTAACATCTTCATCATTGTTGTATTTTGTTCTACTAATGCATTTATCGTAGTCATCATTTGGTTAATTTCACCATCTCTTGTTCCCCTAGCCTCACTAGTTGTTTGATTTTCTTGCGACATTCTGACGTTCTCTTGATCAGACGCTGTATTTAATGTATCAGCATCAGCTCGACGTTCCATGAACAATTCAAAGTCTTCGTTGTTACACTCTCTAACCGCCATTTTTTCCCGCTCAATTTCAGCTTTTCACCGTCAACTGCTTCTCCGGATCCTTATCCCACTTCTGAAATTTGTTGTATATTTCTGCAGGGTAACTCCAGGGGCATGAAAACACAAACACTTAAGTAGTTTTCGTTGTTTCTTTAATTTTAAACAATAACGTAACAAATAAAATAAGGAAAATAAACACACGACAATTCCTACACAACTTCTCCCTCTTGACTCTATAGACTCACTCTCTTTTCCAACCTCCCCCTTCTCCGGTAGTACCAACCTCATTCGCAAAGGTTTACACCAATATTGTTGTTTTTCCTAAAAATACTTTTCAACCGCAATTGCCATTAGAAAACAATTTCACTTAGTGCAGAAAATACGAACATTCGAAATTTACAAGGAATATAAAAGTAAATAATTCGTTTATAAGTAGAATGTAGTCAAGCTGATGAGATCACCTGCTATTAGGGATGGCTGCTCCGGATTGGACCTGTTCTTTCGGAGCTGGTTCGCTGATCGGAGTAGGTGCACCAAGTGCGCTTTTCGTAAAAGAGCAGGTTTGCTACTCCGCCGGGTCACAGTATATAACAGTAAGGACATATTCGCAAAAATCCATTGTTCTTGAGTGGTCCGTTTTGAATGACCTTCAAGCCCAGCTGCCATTTTGTAAAAGCTGTTGCCGGGAATTTTCAAACGTGTAGAATAATTTATATTTTAAAGGAAGTAGAAAAATAGATTAAAAAAATACACAAATTTATGCGTTTTTTATTCTGATTTTGTTGCAAATATTTATGAACAGTTTATAGTAATAGAAAACACGATTCCAGTAAAATAATGTTTGATTAAGTGATACATATATTTGCAAGTGTTTTACGATAATTATGTTCATATTCTTTCCTTTTTGTGAAATAAATCTTTGTTTATATTTTATAGTGTAAGAGATTCTTCCAGGAATAAATATGTTGTGGTTCTTTCTCAAATAATTCATAAAAATGCAACAGCATCGGTGGAAGGGACTTTCAAATTTCTGACACGAATACACAATAACTTTTAATTAGGGTTCAAGAGTTATGACTATATCGTTCTGTGCGATACAAAGATTGTTCCTTTCTATTCGACTACTTCATTTCTAACATCCGACCCTGCACTGGTTTGTCAACAATAATGTCCGGGGGTGCACAAGTGGATAGAGTTCAGACGTAGACTATATAATATCGAATTGTCTATAATGTGAATAAACGTGATTAAATTTTATACCAGTAGAATGCAGTTCAAACCAAAATCACATTATTTTAAAAAGTGAACATAAAATGAATTAAGTTAGTTACTGCGATAAATAACAATCTAGCTTAAAATGTGTATCTAACAAATAAATTGATTTAATGTGACCTAGGAATCTCTGCACAACGATAATAGTTCTTCTTATTCATGTACTTTCTTAATTCTTGTCGTGTCATACATATATATATATATATATATATTAGATTCATTCGGAAATCCCAAGAAACTGCGACCATCGTTAGCATCGAAATTTATCTTGCGAGAGTGACTGGCACTACAACCTGATACCCATTGGTGTCATCTTTCACGGTTATTTGAGTTATTTTACTTAAACCTAACAATAAGTATAATATAGAAGAAAGTATATAAATGTTATGGCCACTGGCCACCGCTCTTACCTTTTACACAAGAATACCATAGTTCATTAAATGTTTTTAAAACTGCAGGGGTAATTCAAAACTAATAAAATACGTAAAATAAATAAATAAAACAAGTAAATCATATAGATTAAACGGATGAGTAAACTAATTTGTGTAGATACGAACGTAAGCAATAACAAACTGCCATTTTGGGAAGCTGTTGTTTGTGTGAAGTTAGGTTTAGAAATGTGGACCGCTATAACTTCTCTCTTGTCCTTACTCGTTGTACTCTGGCCGGGTGCGAGTGTAGGGAACTGAATGCAACCTCTGATTCGATTGAACCAATTGAACTAGATGGAGCCAGAGTACCGAAGCCGGAGCTATTGCACCAGTGCACTCGTTCCCGCATCCGCATTCGTTCTAAACCTTAACCTGTTCATATAGGTATGAATCGTAATGAATCGTTTTAAAACTGTTCCTCGTATTGTGGCTAGGTGCATTTCCTGGATTTGTATGTTTACTAGACGGCGGCGAATTGCTACCCCCGAATTTCGATTTATTTAGAAATTTTATTTTAGTAGTTGTATTTTTTTTTTGAAGAGCGTTGTTTTAATTCATTTAGCCCGCTTGAAATAACAAAGTTAATTGACTTGTCAACAATAAATTTATAGTTTTTCATATTTCTTATTATTTGTAAATAAAATTGCACAATTAATTACCAAATATGCATTTTGGAACTGAAATATACGGATAGAAACATGATCATTAAAATCTGATAGTATAAACGTTAGTTAAATTAAAGTTTGTTGTGTATGGAATGAAACTATGTACTGTGATAGTTGTGAGAAAATATTTTATTATTTATTTTCATAGATAGAAACTTCCGGCAAGTTTTTTTTGTGTATTTACACAAAAAATATTGTACCAAACCGCAAATAACTACTAAATAGTCATCTTGCTATTAAATTGCTATAAATTAGAAATATTCAAATATATCACTCTTCTTACTTCGCTATATTTCCTTTTGCATTTATGGTACCAGTGCAATAAAAAAAAAAAGTAGACGTTAGAATAGGACCTGTAGACCTGTGAGCCTGATTTTTTGCCCCAGGTTCAGAGCCGGAGTCGCAGCTGGTGCACCTGCTCCGCATAAGAAGCAGGTCGTACCATCCCTACCTGCTATGAAGGTCTGCACAATTCAAAATGCACAAGCCACAAAATGCTAAGTAGGATATTAACCTTTTAAGGTTCACATCAGAGACACATTTAAAAAAAATACTTAGTTTTTAGGAATCTTAAGGAAAGTGACAAGACGTCACTTTGTGTCGATAATATGAATTATATTGCCTTCAGCTTGTTCTAACGAATAGACATCAACTATCAATACAAATAAAAATATAAGATATCAAAACTGAAAAAGTAATAATGTAAAAAATAATATTATATTATATTGCCATTTATTTTTATTATATTTCTTCTGTGCGATATAAACTATATTTTATTAGAAAGCTCACAGATGCGCTTGGAATTAACATTCGACCTTTTACGAATCCCGCACGCAAACATTTCACGGAGGCGACCAACCACATCTCGGGGTCGCTTGCTTAATTTACCAACGAACAAACAAAATATTTGATATTTGCCGTCGCGGGAAATACTGGCATGCGCAGGCGCATCCACTGCCGACTGAAACCCAGTAATAGCGACCTTTTGGGTCGGTTAGCGCCGCATTCTGCCACTTTGGCGTGCCACTATTGCGTCTGTATCGAGTATTTACGCTCCCGAAGTGCATGGAAATGGCATGCGTTTTGCAGCCGACAATCGATACTCCGTCTGCCGAATTAAAAGGGGTAAAAAGTGTCTATGGCTTTTATCCTCGAACACGAGATTTTTTTTAAAAAAAGGAGGTTTTGAAAAGCAGATTTCGATAGATCGTAGAAGTTGATATGTTATAATATAACGATAGTAATATGTATTTGCAATTTCCTTCTCTTTCAGCGGTTCACCAACGAATAAAGACATTCCATTTACTTGATTTTTGATTTATTCTTAACAAAAAATTAGTTGTTTAATTATGAAACAGTGAACCTAGGCTTTATATATATACAGCTGACCCATCTGCAAGACTCGTTATAAAATTACTAATTAATCTTCGTTCGATAAACAATTTAAATTTCCTGAAAAAATAACTGCAGTTAAATTTTATTTTAAAATCATAAGCATCTTTCTCTTTTTAACGGTGTTTCTATTTTGTCGGGGGTAATTTACCGCAACAGATATTGTAGAATTGAAAATGAAATATTTTGCATAAAATTTGTTTAATTGTTCCTTATAATAATAAATCAAATATTTGCTTGTGCAGTTTTCTATCCTTTGAAACACAGATGGCGTTGCAAAATCAACCTAATATCAATATCTGAAATAAATTTGTAGTACTTTGACAGGCGGTGAAAAAGGTTATGTTTACTAATAATAAGTTAACAAGATGCAAAATAAATTGCTCTACGAATAGCTAATAATTTATATTTTTTTTTAAATTTGTATCGTAGTCGTGGTAATTAGATGTATAAATCTATCGTCTAATAACTGTATATAATAATTAGATGTATAAATCTATCGTCTAGTAACTGTATGGTTTCAAAATAAGTTTCCTAGTTTTCGATAATATTTCAAAGGGGTGGAGACTCAGTGTAATTCGTATGAAATAAATGAGTTGGGGTCCATGGAGGCAAGGTGGTTGTTGATAAAAGAAAACCTTCTTCGAAAACTGTTTTATTTTTTGTCCAGTAAAACCAATTAAATCATATTTCTGTAATATATCCGACATCGAAAGGGATTTTCTTTGTGAATAGTAGAATTCTTTACTGTCAGCTTTAAGTTTCAACGTTCCACGAATTGTGTCTCGTCAGTCTATTAGATTCAACATGCCAACGCCAAGAACTGACCTATTACTTAGAGCACCACTTTACCACTTGACACGGAATGCGGAAGTCTACTACGAACACAGTTTCCTGGGAACTACTGCACAATAATATATGTTTTTCTTCTTGTATTTAATTGTTTCTCAACAATATATGTATTTTTCTATATATTTTTGTTATATGTATGTATTCGCATATTATATATTTTTATCCTGTAATTGAGGGTATCTGTTGGGCAAATAAATGTCTATTATTATTATTAAACGTCAAAACTTTACAACATTAGAAGAAATTAGCTGTGTTAACATACCTTGGTATTTTTTCTTTTGTGGAATCGTACGTGTCTCTGCTATCTTGAGTTTAATGATACACTTCGGATGCTTTGAAAGAGATTTTTCCCTGGATTTCTTGTTATCGACGTTGTGCTCTTAATGTAGGATCTTTTCTGCAACATCTTTAGTTTGTCACTGCGAGTAAACGCCATTCTGAAGTACTTTGGGGGTATATGCAAGCTGATGTGTGAGGTGTTAAATGCATTTAATACATTGGATGATAAAACTTAAACTATAAATTCAATATTTAACAAAGTAAAAATCTAATAATATACAAGTTAGTGATTTAGGAGACACAACACGTGCAGCTACCTGGGCAACATACCCACAACTGATAAAAAAAAATATAAGTATAACCACAGTATAGTATATAGGCAGTAGTGTCAAGAGCTGTCGGCACCTTTGAAGTTTGTGAGCCTAAGTTTTTCTCGCGCACCCTGCCCAGCGCATGAAAGCGGCATTCTTTACTTACGACTCGGGCCGAGCGGTGTCGATTAGTGTGCATTTCTTCGATAAATCATGGCGGCATTTAAGTTTAAATTTAAATAAGAAAATAAAGAACAATTAAAAATAATAGTGCATAAATAAACCGGATGCAACTAGAATGTATTTAAAAAAAAAACATGTAAAATTCAGAATCTACAATTATTTATACAATTAAAGAAAGGATAAAGAAGAAGTTGAAATCTAAATACCATTGACTTTTTTTCTGTAACATATGCAACTATTTAAAAATAACCGAGAACAGATTATAAAAATATAGTAGCTACTGATTAATATACACTTAGAAAAATAATTACTATTTTTTTTTAGGGTTACTTTTGAGTAGTTGAGGATAGTAGTTGTTCTTTTAAATAACTTCCATTTCAATACTTTATATGTAAGGAGAATTGTTAGCTTAGTTAAATTTTTATTTTGCCTGGTTCGTGGTAGAACTGATTGTCCATGACTTTCAAGTAGACTTAATTTTAATATTGCAAGCATACATACTTGTTCCTACGTAATCTTCTACTGTGTTTCACATCGGACCAATGTTCTACGTACATCCCCTATTTCTTTAATGTGCAAGTATTTCAATAAAATCTAAAATCTCTGATGCTTGTGACATTCATAATAGTTTAAATTACATTACAGAGTTTGCATATAATTTACATTAGTCTTGCTCGTAAGAATTTATTGTAATTATTTTATGTAATTTACACGTGTAATATGTATTGCAGATGTGCACATTGTATTTTCTTGTAATTGGGTTTTACCTCTCGCAAAATAAATCATTATTATAATGGTAAATTGTAAAATACGCAATGTTGCCAAAAAAAATATTTATTTACAAGTGTCAACGAATCAAACACAGATATACAATAAAATCCGTGCTGCAACAAAACAAAATGTTACAAATGAGGTTATCGCAGCAATTTTACAGAATCCAGTCACTGTAAAGAGAAGTGGGCACAATAGAACTTTTATTATCACAAATCAAATGCAGACGTAACAAAAAAACCACGCTAGAACAAAATGTTATGTTAGAAATGAGGTTATCGCAGTGCTTGTAGAGAATTCACTTATTATAAAAAGAGTCAGGCACTGGAAACAGGAGAATTTTTAGTGCAACCAGACACAGACGTAACAATAAGGAACGGTAAGCCTAAGAAACACTACAACAAAAAGTAATTGTTAAAATATTAAATTGTTTTAATGACTGATTTACTTACCCTAACAATTTCCAATGAAGGTAAATCAGATATGGAACAGGTTACAGTTAGAGCTGTATCTCCGTACAACAAACAGCAATTGTAATTGCCTTAGTATCAATAAATATAATAAAAAATTAAATTATAGAAATATGTTAAACGCCAGCACAAATACAAATAACGCCATATTGCCGCAGCGATTTACGGCGCATTCCATTATTGCCTGCTTGGCGCAGCTTTCAAAAACAGATACAAATATTCCCTTTCTTGACACTACTGGATAAACACTATACTGTGGTATAACTATTCATTAGTGAGTAAGAGAGGAGATTACTAGTGGGCATGATCTGCAATGGTGAACTCTAGTTATATCGGGCATATACATAAGTTCATAGCCATCTAGCGAAATAGAATTGTATGTTTTTGTATATCATTAACCACAGAAGAGTAGGTATCTGTAAAGAAAAGATAGATTTAAGTAAAAGTTTTTATTTGTTGTTGATAAGAAATTAAAAAAAACAGCCGGGAAATCTATTATAAAAATCACAGTAACATTGATACTTCGATGAATGGTCCACAGAGTACTTTGCAGAAGCATGATACCATTTAGTTAGTACACTATTCCTTTACGTAGGCATCCGAAAGCATATATTTTTTACATCACATTACAAAGTTTTATTGCTCCCAATATAAACGTTGATTTATCTGTTTGGGGTCAAGTTAGAGTTATAAATCAAGTTGCTCGGAAATCACAGCATCTAATACACATATTTCCATGTTTTATTATCTGATGTGTGTGTTTAACACTCAAATATATCCCATTTATCCTAATAATAACAAATAGGCCAAACAAGAACAGATGGTGTTGCATTGGCACAACTATGACGTGAGAAATTTTTAGAATATCGTTGGAAAATATGCAAAAGAAGCATAGTATTTTATGATACTATATTAGCATCGTAGTAGGAAATACATACTCATATATAAGAGCATTATAAAATACTTTTAAAGTATCATTACGAAATATGACCCTGTTTCAAGTACGCTAGCTGAAAGAGCCCAAAACTTCACGGTCTCCATAAACTTTGAAGATTTGCATACGTTTAAAATCTTAATACTTAACGAATTCTCCCTGGCTTTCAACAACGATGTAACGATCCCCAAGCGGGGCACGAAATGGCGATGTAATGGTGCCGTTATTACAAAAAAAAAAGTTGCCGAGAACATCTACTCGAATCGATAAAATAAAATACAAGTTGTGGCGTAAATTACGGGTAGATTGTTGGGCGCTAGCCCACTAACATTAATTATTAATATAAAAGGGTGGTTTGAGAATATATTATGTTGAGTCCGTGGAAATTTGTTTTTATTTGGGAGGAATAGAATTATGCAAATGGGGAAAAAGGGAATGTGATATGCTACTTCTGAAATACCAAAACAGTAAGTGGGTTAATGTGTATATATTTGCAGAATAAAGTGGGTTTGCTTGTAACAGAAATTCGTGCATATAATTGGCAAATTCTTTTCGATAGGAAAGGAAATATTTGAGAAACGGTTAGAGATAGCGAACCCGAGTTTTGCGTCATTCAATTCCTCGTGGAGAGTCGCTTCTGAAGGCCACCTCGGCCTAGTGTGGATTTTAATTTTCATATTTTAAACGTCAATTTTTCGTGAACGATAAAAGCTAGGAGGACAAGCATGGCCATCGTTCGACTCCTCGCGAAGAAACGTTTATTTTAGTATACAATACATAACCCTAACAGCCAGAAATATTACATAGATATTTTAAAAATATATTTATAAATATTTTTCGTGAGAGGTTTTTGAATATATTTTTCATATTTTTTTCTAAATATAGATAAAATATTCAATTAAAATATTTATTCCATATTTTAAAATTAATGTAAACGCAATATTTATTCTAAAATATTTGTAAAATATTATTTATATGAAATTGAGATTTTTTATGCAATCTATTTAATTTGTCAAAATGAACTAAAATTGTTCTTGGTTATTTAGAATGTATAACGTCGATAACGAAAAGTTGAAACATACATAGAGTTGTCTAAAAGGCAAGAACTTGTTTTTTCACACTCACCATACAAGTTAATAATCAATAATTCTGGCATCTTTTAAGGCATACTGAATGTTTATCAAGTTAATCACTATTTTTTAATTGAAGT
Organism: Protaetia brevitarsis; assembly: GCA_004143645.1. Classification (NCBI taxonomy): domain Eukaryota; kingdom Metazoa; phylum Arthropoda; class Insecta; order Coleoptera; family Scarabaeidae; genus Protaetia; species Protaetia brevitarsis. The sequence continues at coordinate 2,297,485 of RXPK01000083.1, read as the reverse complement.
GTTCTAAGTAAAAAACAAACGTATTTATTATCATTTTATTTGAATAAGCCAATAAAAATGAAAAATACTCATTTTTAAGTCTAGCCTTGGCTGGTGCCAGGTACAACCTATGGCTTTTTTCATATCTTCGGTAGTGGCGCTCTCATGGCGTTTCCTTGTGGCCTCTAAAACAATGCCAATTGTATTAGATCATACCATGAATAAAACATCGTACAGCATTATCAACACCTACTAATACATTTGGAGCATTTACAATAATTGGAGTGGTAGCTACATTCTAATACTTACGATACTTATTTTTACTTTATTTCATAATATTTGAAAACATTCTACGTACAAACAATAAAACAACACCACGTATTCTAACCTCTATTTGAGGTTATGACGCTTATCTACTAGAGATGAATCTCTTAAGCAAATCAACTAGCAATTTATCTGGTAGATGCAGTACATACATGATGCATAAAATTCCTACAATTATATTATTAAACGATTTCTGTACATAGCGATATTGAGCATTCCAATTATCTTATAAATGCCATGACATGTTCAAAGTTTTGCTTACCTCGTAGTCACCACAAAAACTAAAACACACCTCGCAACAATTAATTACACAGTTAACCCTAATCTGCCCTAATCGTATACTATTATAAACTATAACATGTAACGGACAAACGAATGAAAACGTTGATGATACGCACGTGCGCGTAGGCATTCTATGTACCTAATCCATAGACGCATAGACAATACTAAATCATATAACACCGACACCGTAATGAATAGAGGTGTTGTGTTGACGTTCGCAACTTACAAATATTACAAATAATATAATACAAAACGCAGATATATTAATAGAAAAGTTACAGCGCTCAACTTAGATACTAATTAAATCATATTAGATATATATTATCTAATTTAATCTTTAAACTATCATTTTAAATAGGTATATACCTACTTAATATGTATGCATATTTTACCCATTTTATATTATTCGTCCTACGCACCAAATGTACAAAAGCAAAAATTCAATCTTTTTTTTTATATGAAATAAATATTTACAGAAATACAAAGCAGAGTTATGAAAACTATATTGAGAAAATATTTGCAATAAAATATTATTAATGCTACATAACATATATATTTTTTAAATGTTTTCCTAATATATTTTCTATAATATATTTTATGCATATTATATTAATATAACTAATATTCAAGAAAGATTTAATATTTTTTAAATATTTATAAAATATGAAATAAATATAGTTGGTCACTGGGGAAGTTATTGAATTTCAAATTGATATTAGTATCATTTAAATTATGTAGTTAATAAATAAAAGGAAATTAAAAGCAAGAAAAATGTTAGTTAAGTTTTAATTGGATTATAGTTATGGATATTTTGAAGATAGATAAAAATTTCAGTTGAAGGAAAAAAAGAATTTAAGTTAAGGGTTATCGCAAAGCTTTGGTGATTTTTGACCGATGTTTGCTAAAATTTTCACTCAAAATTTGCTACTTTAGACGATATCTCCAAAACGGTTACTGATAGCGGGAAGAGACGCTGTCAGGAATGGAATCCTAGTCAAAAAACGCGTCCTCTAGCAACAACTTAATTTTTCTAGAATATCTCGGAAGCGGTTGGAGATAGCGTTTAGCGCTTTTTGATAATCGATTCGCCGTGAAAATGCGCTTCTGATAAGCTCTATTGGAAACCTCTAGCGTCGACTTGATTTTTCCAAATTTTGAACTCAAGTATTTTGGAAACGGTTAGAAGTAGCGAATCGCTTCTAAAGATCATCGCGTGGACTCCCTAGTGTATATACTTTAATTTTCAAACCTTAAACGCTCAGTTAATTAGTTTTTCCTTTCCTCGCGCAAAGACGCTTAATTTTGTGTATAAGCCGTTGGGGTTATCTCAAAGTTTCGGTGATTTTTTTTACCGATCTTTGCTAAAATGTTCGATCAAAATTTATGATTCCTAACGATATCGCCAAAACGGTTACCTATAGCTGTCAGAAATGAAAATCTCGTAAAAGAACGCGTTCGACAGTGTCTACTACATTAGGGTTTCAGAGTTTTCCATTGGCTCTGAACAGTATCTCGCTTGCAAAAATAACAAAGTCCAGCTAAGAAGCATTATTTTTCTAGAACATAACTCTGGAACCTTGAATTATTTTGGTTTGTATCTTTTCTTTCTGATAGGACTCAATTTGTTAGAATTAATTGTAAATCAAATAAAAATTTTAAATCAGTTCACTCACAATCAGTCCACGTACCTGTTAAGATGGGGGTTCCGCAGGGTTCGATCCTTGGCCAAGTCGATTCCTTGCTGGATTTGTTAAGCCAGTGGTTTTCGAATAATGATCTGCACTTGAATATTATCAAGACGAATTTCGCGGTCTTTCGCGGATGTCAAGTTAAATATTAATATCGATGTTGTCCAGGTGGCTCAAAAGTCCTCTGTGTATTTTCTTGGCGTGTATATTGACGATATATTAACTTGGGTAGAGCACTGTAATTACGTTTATATCTAAGCTCAATCAAGTGTGCTTTCAAATCAGAAGCTTAAAATTTATTCTAAGTATTGAACATATTATATCTTTCTTTTTCCATATACGTAGTGCTGTGTACTGATTGTACCAAATAAAATGCAAAATAAAAATTAAAAAAGAAAAATCAAATTAAACTCAGTGTTACCCTCGCAAATTAAAACTACTCACGAAAAGTAAAAAGTGGGTGAAAGAAATCTGACTTTCCTTACTTACCCCAAAAATTGGAAGGTTTAATCAAAAATAAAGGAAAAGAATTATGAATGACGTTAAAAACAAACATATTTATTATATAAAAAAAAAAGAAAAAAATTGTTAATTACAATATGCAGAAAACAAACCTTGGATAAAGAGTCCTGACTAAATCAAAAAACTGCTCGAATCTAAATTACAAAAGGACAATGCTAAATCCTTTATCAAAGCAAAAAACACATTTAGTTCAGGAAGATAATTCTTTTATATCAAATAATCCACGTGGTTTCAAAATTAAAACAACCTAAATTAAACGTGGACAATACAAGCAAATTAACAAAAGAAAAACTTACATACAAGCACGAAGCTTCTATTCACCCAACCCGAGGTGATTAATAATAATTACAAAACAGCAAAATATTAAAACGAAAAAATTAACTCTTTAAACTAAATTATCTTCCAGAACCAAAAATAATAAATGATCTTATATCTAATTGTGTACACAATAATATAATAACAGTTATTATTAAACGAGTTCTTGATTAGTTCAACATGGTACAATAGATAACTCGTTTATAAATACTTCATGCACATATTCCTGCTTATATTTGATATTTCCTCATTTTT
>RXPK01000083.1:2092227-2293720 GCA_004143645.1 Protaetia brevitarsis | reverse complement strand
TTGGGAGTACTCCTTCGGAGGACGAACTGTTTTGCGTAGGGTGTTCTCGTCGACTTAACAAAACAAAAAAAATAACAGAGAATATTTCATTCTCCTAGGGGAAGTTTACTCTTCAGCGAACATTTAACGTTTTCCCTCAACTTTAAACGTAGTTGGAAATCTGTATACATGTGTGAAATACGTAACTACATGAAGTATAGCCGTAGATATACCGCATATAATATACTAAAACAGGATAGCTTCTTACAATTTGGTTCAACTTTTAGCCGGCAATCCCTTTTAGAGGGGTTAGAAAAAGATTTGTTTACAATAAACATAACATATTTACATTTTATTACTAATTCAATCTCTCGTGAAACAACTATACCACATGGCCTAACTCGAAATGGAAACAGTTGTTTGACAATGATTTTTTCAGTGCAGGTTATGTCACTTTTCGTTCCTTGAAAAGCTTTTTCAAGTTATTGTTAATCAAACATGAATTTTCCATTAATATCCACATAAATCACCACATCAGGAACTATAACGCCAAAACAAATACTTTAAATACTTATTCGGAGGTTCAAAAAAAAAAACAATTCACAATTACCCAACAAACACATTTACATACATTATATTAACGTAATAAATTCTAGACATGGAAAAGAAGGGAGAACATAAAAATTCGCTGGACGTGTACGAACGAAAATCTATTACCAGTAACGGGCATTGTAGTCGGCCCAGTAAATCTGTTAGCAGCTGACGTTAATTTGAACTACGACCAAACCAAAAGTCGAAATGCGAAAAGAACGTTACAGGAAGATATATGAGGGCCATATTTCCACAACGGATCGTCCAGTGAAATCAAAATATACCGCCACTGAATGGGAAAGCTGATTGAATCGAAAAAGATATCAGGGAAATGTCAAAAGATTTTAGAAATTCCAATTACTCACTAATTAATAGTCATATAGCGTGAAGAGTTTGGTTTATTGTGGAGTGCTTATTCCTCAGTAATAACTGATGTTGTGTGATTTTAGGTGTTTTTTATTTTCGAAATATTGTAGGTAAAGAAGGTACTTACGATGAAGAGCCGTTGTTCCTGCTAAGAGTTGAGAATGGACAGCTTGTTTCTTGTTTTACTGTCGAAGTAGTTAACGTACACATAAATTAAACACCGACGACGCGTTACACATGTAAGTTACACTTCACTTTTTTTTATATAACGTTTAAATACACAAGAATTACACTTTAAACCGACTGTATAAGTTGTAAATTTGCCTATGCAAGCACGACATGAAAAATAAGGTTATGGATGCTACATGTTAATGATGCAACAGCGCATTTGGTGTGCTGGAATTATATAGGAAAAATGTAGGTTTGTTCTTTAGGGTTGTACACGCACTGATGCATGTTTTATCTCCCTTAGTTACGTAAAGAGCAGATCTTCTATACTGTTTTACTTCGAAGCAGTGTTACTACGTCTATTACAATTATAATTGATTTATTATTTTCTTGAAAATACTATTGACCGAGAGCTCATTCCTGTTTGGTGAAAATCTATTCTCGTTTTGAGATTTTCGGTTGGGTCTATCTTTCCGAAAAAAAAAAAAAGAAAAAAAAAAAGGAAAGCGAAAGAAAAAAAAAGAGGGACCACTGAATTTAGGGCGATTTTCTGATGCATACTAATGGAGAATAGCATGTGCCCTGGGGTGTAAAATGACATATTCATTTTTGGCAACATGAAAACAAAGTACTGATAAAAACAGTGTTCGAAACAGTGTATGATGGTCGAGTTTGTTGCGAGGTAGGCGTTATTTGACAGATGGGCAGCGAGGATATAGACGGCTGTGTTAAAGCAGAGGAGGCCATGCACGGAGCGAAGCTAAGCTCAGCGGAGAACTAATGGCCTTGAAGAATAGCTCCCTGTAATCTTATCGACGGGACGCGGCAACTAAGACGCGAACGGCGAAGCGAAGTGAGGCTAGCGAAGAGGCGCGTATGAATTACATGGGAGCTATTTTTCAAGGAATTAGTTTTCGCTGAGACTTAGCTTGTTCCGTGCAGTGGCCACGGCGCCTATCACGGGTGGAAGAAAAGTTACTAAATGATTTAGACATAAACAGGCGCCAGATTCAAACGAATCTAGATTGAATTGATGATGAATTGTCAGTTTTAGGCATTGCATTAATTTTTCTCGTAATTTCTCCTCTGTTATGGTAGGTAGACCAATTAGTAGACAATGTTTCCCTGTTAGTAGCCGCCGAAATAAAAAATAAATGAAATAGGTTTATGTTAACTTTTAACGTGAAGACCTAGTTCTGACTATTACAACATCCGTCCAGGAAATGTTGATGGAGAAGAGCATGATGTAATGCATTGATGGCATTACTTGGAGTAAGTGTACACAAAGGATAGTCAATATTTGATTTGAATGATCCCATTTCAGTGTCTACTCAAGTTTCGAGATGGTACACACATATGCAAGAAAAAACCTTCGAGTAAGGAAATGGGGAAATCTCCTTTTACGGGAAAATTGAATTGGAATAGAAGTTGTATGGTGAATGTTAATGCGATATTCGAGTGGAGGTTTTGCTGAAGGAAGCGCAACTGTGATCGTCAGAGTCACGACAAAATTACTGGAATACTTAGGCCATAGAAACGATTCGGAGTACTTTTGGATAAGTTTAGGATCTTAAAATACATAAAAATAAATATAATAATGTGACCAATAACAAAGACTTTTTATGATATGTATAGTGTAATTCAAATTAATGTTTAAAATCAAACAAATTCATTACATTAATGTGATTTAAAGCGTTTTATTTTAATAATAATGGAAATTAAAAAGGCAGCTTTGTTGTTTCTATATCGTCTTTTTATAATTCGCTTTTAAATGTGAACACAAGCAAAATTAGTCTATATATTAAATTGAAAATAGGGATACTTGATATATTTGCATATATTTTGTTTAGAGGCACTAAGAAAGAGAGAAAGAACTCCCACACCTTATTACATTGACAAAATTCATTTATTTAAACAAGTCATTCAACTTCTTATTAATGCTTTAACTTACGATGTAATCAAACAATTGCTTTTATTAAAAATAATTCTGTTATAATTAAAACTTCAACTATAACAATACAGCGTTAATGAGTGTTAAAATAAACAAATACTGTTAAAACAAACAAATTTCAGGCTATTGTATGGAACTGCTGCTTAGTTATTCTAATTTAACAATTGATTCCCATTAACTAACAAAATAAGTTTGTATTTGGCGCCTGTTTTACCTAAAATTGGGGCACTTTTAGTAATTTTCCTTTCATATAAGCACCACTCTATGGTACTACTTATGCTTAAATCCGTCAAAAACGCATCGCACATAATCGAAATAGCATTTTCGAACACTGTTTTAATACTTTCTTTCTATTGCTCAAAAAATGAATAGCTATTTTACACTCAGGAACACATGCTGTTTCCGTTAATATGCATATAGATCACCAAATCAGCGGGCCTCTTACGGAAGTCTTACCAGATAGTATTAAAATATTACAGAATAGACCTCCTATTAGGTATTAATTCTTTAAATTTTTCTAACCGATGTTTTAAAGAACCTTTTTTTATAGTATACATTTATAAATTTACAATACAGCAGAGCGAAAACTTGCTCATACATAGGTCAATCTATTATACCTGTTGTCTTTCGTGGGTTTTATAATAAAAGTACACACTCAAAAAGGTATTCGCACCGTTCTTATTTTTATTCGCTTGACAACTCTGCTATTTAGGTTTTAACCAACGTCATTGATATGTCATACAAGTAAGACAATCTTCTGATTTGAGTATTTTTGTTCAAGTATTACTATTGAAAAAGAAGCAAAGTTCCGGCTTGGTCTCGCAGAAAAAGATACAAGGAGTAATTTCATGAATGTGACAGATAGAGATAGCCATATTACTGCATTGTTTAATAAACAATATTTAAAATAGTGCATCGTTCCGGTTCTATCATGGCACCTGTCCAGTTATCAAATCTAACTATAGCTCGTTAGTCTTGTGTATTTGGTTATATTAGTTGTTTCTCGCCCGTTTTTTTCGCTCTTTCTTTGTATATTTTGCACAAAAAATTGTTCTTTTTAGAGCACAGAAGCTTCTGTAAAGTTTTTAAGTAGGTTAAGTTATTTTGAATAAAGAGAATGTATTAAACAATGACTAATGTTATTAATATTACAGAAAATGCCGGAAAGCGGTTGAATCCTAAGGCACAGGAGCTTGTGCTTAATGCCTGGCATATTTTGAGAGGGAAAAAGAAATGGGGGACCTTTATTACTTTAAGTGCTGTTTACGAGGTAGATATTCTAATACACTCATAATATGTTTATAAAGTATGTATTTTTGCAGAAAGTAAGCGAAGCACTTGGTGTAAGCAGACAGACTGTCTGGAATTTAAAAAAGAGAAAACTGAAAAATCCTGTTTCCTCACTCATCCTGAAAAGAGACACGTATTAAGCCCGAAAACAAGAGATCTACGAGAAACAACTAAAAATGGAAAGTGCGAAATACTATTAACAACCATGTATCAGCAAGGTAACAGCAGTTATATAATTGGTTTATGATTTGTTATAGAAGTATGATTTTAGGGAAACATGTTATTTGCAAACTGCTCAAGGATGAACTAAAACCAAAGGCATCCATTGAATTGTGCAAAGCAAACCTTGAGCACTTTGTTAAAAGAAATTGGCTTCAAATAATCGAAAAGAAGACAATAGGAGATCATTAATTGAGAAACATGATATTTGCATTGTTGCGAAGTGTTTTCCTTAAAAAGTATATGGCTAATCTTAGCTCAAGTTCTTGCCAAACAAGTAGTGTTTTTAGATGAGACTTGGGATTTTAATGCCAAGGCACTCAAATTAAGTCTTGGCAAGATGACACTGCTAAAAGTGTTCGAAAGCCTCAGGGTTACGATGGCAAACGCTTTTATGATTGTTCATGCTGAAGTGAACACGGTTTATATAAATGGCGCAAGTCTAATATTTGCATCTACCTCTAAAGCTGCGGACTACATTCTGCAAATGGATAGTAAAAATTTGAAGAATGGGTAACAAACAACTAATCCCAATTTACCACCAAATTCTCTTGTTGTCATGGATAATGCTCCCTACCATATGTTGTCATCAATAAAATTCCAATAGTTCGTCAAGAAACAAGATATATCGCAGATTGGTTAAGGAACAATGGCATGAATTTCTCCAAGTGAGTCACTAAAATGGAATTGCTAGATATAGTTAGAAGGAAATAAACCCTGAGAAAAAGTATGCTATTGGATGAACTTATAAAATGTCATGGTCATGAAAGTGCTGAGACTTCCTCCTTATCACTGCGATTTTAATGAATAAGAATTGATCTGGGCCTCAGCAAAACGGATATTATAATCAAAATATTGGTAGGGATGGTTATCGCGATCAAATGTATTGAATATGTGGAATGAAGCACTACAACATTGCACACCCCAACACCTGGAGAAACTGTGGTGAGGCACACAAATAATTTAATAAAAAGCTGGTATGAACGGGAAAAAAAAGTAGGAGAATGGACATCGAGCACAATAATAATTGTTAATCCGAACGCAATCCTCAAGTTCAGACAAAAGACACGGATAATTAATGGAAAAAAAAAGGAACTGTTGTCGTGACATGATAAGTCTGATTTCGAGGCCTGAATTGGCCGAAATGCATTTGAACGACTGTATGGTTCAATTTCAAGCAGCAATGGACGTCCTTGGGTGAATGTTCTGTTTTATGACTGATTGAAATTTTTGAATCACTTATAACAATAAATAATATATTCTGCGAAAAAAAATAGGTCTTTTTATTATATTTCTATCTTTTGAACTATATTATTATTAAACTTTATTACTGTGTTAAATGTTTATTATATACATTACGAACAGAAATTCTACCAATTGGTGTTAACCTCACTTGACATAATTTGCAGTTTAGATGTGCTTAAATGAATAACAAATTAAAAATAGAGTTTCTTCAAAATGAAAACCATTCAAAAAATTACAAATAAAAGAGCAACAAAAGAAATATATTAGCAAATACAAAATAAAACACTTGTTTTTAGCTGGTGTATGTTATAAGGTAAAATTGAACAGTGGCAATAGGTATATATTATGTTACCACATACTTCTATTCTTGCATAGAATGGTCCATCCACACACTAAATAGTTCACATTTGTAATCCAGCACCATTTACCTTAACTGGGAATATTCGTTTTCAAACACTATAATGAGTATTCGACACAATTACGTGTTTGAATATGTCCCTTGTTATTTCAATTTTCAACATGCGTAATTGGATTAAGATTGTTTTTTAAAGGTGTCTCGTTGAAAATTCATGGCAGATATTGCAATTGTTGAAAATATGATATCAGCAATAACATTTCCTCGGTCTTAAGCATGTAGTTCTATAAAATAAATTAATGGGATCTCCGAATTCATATGTATGTGTAAATATACTTACAAATTTGTAGGATTTGCTATAACGTATTAGTAATACGGTTAAGCAGTTCGCATTACAGTCTCTTTTCTATAAACATTACCTCACAAAGCAATCGTGTTCATCCCCAAATTTCGATATCAGTAGGATGCCCACGATTAATTCTTGGTCTTCTAACACGCCAAAAATGTTCAATTAATAACGTCTTCATCAGAAAATTCCAGTATATTCGTTAATATCAGAGTGACATCAGATGTCACAAACAATTATTTTAAGGTTATGTATTATGGTTATATTCAATTTGAGGGAGATATTAAAGTTTAAGCTTCGTACATAAGTCCGCTCAAAATGAAACAATTTTTTTGTTCGGTTCAAGGTTCAACTAATGCTGTGACAGTAGTATAATATGGTTTGAACGTAAAATTCGAACGTAAACTCAAAATCGAATTTAAACCAATACTGAAAAACGCGCATAAGATATCCTGTTTTACGGTTTTTAATTTGACTCCGAAGTATCGATTTGATTCATACGGACAAAAATCGATGACGTTGGTTAAAACTTAAAATAGACAGATTGCGTGTTACCAATTTCTTAAAAACTAATATTCTACATACCTCTTCAACAAAATTCTGTTACAAATAATTTTAACCCAAAAATAACACTGTTAACTGCTAACGAGGTAGTATAGAAAATGTATTCCCAACGAACAGACCTTGTGATGTTAAGGTTATCGCATATTAGCCCGTCACAGCAAAGCACTATGCGTTCAACCAAAAAACGAATAGCATTCAAACAATACATTGCGCTAGGTTGCGCTGTACTGGAATAGTGGGCACTTATTCAATATAATTTATATTATCTTTGACTCACAAGGAAACCTCGTGAATTGTAAATCGCGAATTCCAATGAATCTTCAGCGATTTGTAGACCACATGGAGTATTACACAAGGACACTTCCCGTTGCTGCGGAACTTCAACTTCAGCGGATGTAGTTTGACTTTGGAACCAGTACCAAATTTCGTTTATCTAAATTAACTTTAAAACGGTGAAAGATAGAAAAAAGTTTCAATGGAGGACTTGCAGCGTTTATATAGTCCTTTCGGTTGATGTAGCTATTTATATACAGCGTGTTACAATAAGCATGGAACGAGATATTCCTCCTTATGCTGTATCATTTACGTTATAAATAACATAAAACGTTAAAAATAACATAACGTATAACATGCAAGCGTCGTCATAACGGTTGCAATCAATTTCCGTATGTTGTATCACTATACGTTATCCCACGTGTAAAAATTAAAACGTTATTAGAGAAAAAAGTATAGAGATGGGAAACGTCTAACAACGGAGACAACTTTATGCCTGATTCTGTCAATTAGAAAGAATAATTGCGACGCAAGCGTAGCGGTTAGTGTGGTAGTGGTGTGGTGTCGTTGACAATGACATTTTGAAGAAACTATAACTATTTATACAAATTCACTTGAGAAGCGAACATAAAGATTAAACCACTAAAAGAAGAACGAAATTCCGCTTTGTTACTTATAAATATGGATTATTTCACGCCAAAATATCCAAACGAGCGCCATCTACAGAGTCAAACTTCAGTTACTCAAGGAATATGCAAAATATGAAAATGTCAAAACTAAAGAAACCCGAAATATTTGTTGTAATGAAACGCTGTCAAGGATATTATTAATAAATTAATTACAAGAGAAAGTTCTAACTCCTGCCAATTCAGTATGATAGATTAACATTATTTTTAACGCGAACTGTCACACAGGAAATGTGTGTTAGGTTATGTTGAATGTATGGTCGGTGCTGTGAAGTAAAACCCGGTTAAAATTAATAAGTGAAGTGTTTTTCTTTATTATCATATTCTGAGGCAACACAAAGAGAGACAGAGTTCGAGACGAGGTAGTAAGAACTAAGAACAGATTTAAAATCAATCAAAAGCAGTACAGAGAAACAACTAACGTGATTTGGAATTAAGATTTGGCTGGAGAAGCAGAGGCAAACATAGCCACAAAGGAAGAGAATATGAGGGAGATTCCTGTTAAAGTTAAAGTAGAACAACGTGATGGGTTAGTGCTTGGAGGAGAGAGGGTTGGATTGGAACGGCAGAAAAGTGCTACCAAGGAACCGAAAACATTGAGCAAATTTATATATCAGTGAAAGTATTAAACACCTTACATCTTGGGGTACATATACATATGTCACCTCCTTTTAAATGCTAGTATCCCTACATAGTCAAAATTAAATAATAAGAAACTTTTTGTGTATTTATTAAAAACAAGTTTGTAGAATAATATAAATATATGTATTTATAACAGATGTTGCAAATACTTTTACGTGAAGTTCCATATCTTTGTTTAATAATGGTTTCTGTTACGTTTTTTAAATATAATATTTAAGTTAGGTTAAAACACTGAAGTATTTTTACGACTGACATCTATTTTCTAATTCATAATAACAAGCTGTTTCCAGGCGACTCACAATATAAAAGTGTACATACATAACAGTTTCTTCTTGAATTTTTAGTAATTTGACTTGCGATTGCCTTATATTTACTAGTCCATTATTTACTTCCAGAATTATTCAGCTTTCAACAGATTGTTCTAGTGCCACCTCAAAATTTTGTCCCCACAATTCTGGTAACAACTGTGTGCGTAAAAATAGTTACATCCGTAACCAATGTACTTTGAAAATATAGTATTTCCATGTTTGAACAGATATTCTACTTTTAAGTGCTATTAGTATTTGTCTTTATTGCTGTATGAATGGTTCTATTTGTTATGTAAGCACCATATTCTAGCAATCTATGCATAGCAATAATTTTATGAAAATATCAAGAACTACTTTCAAATGATCAAGTCAGGTCTAGGTCTATTTCAATTACAGAATTATTCTTACAAAAGCACAAATAATCTTTTTATGTAATGTACCTTTTGGTTGCCTATTTTACAGTTAGTGTTATCATTAACAGTTAAAAGTTGCTCTAATAAACCAACAGCCAACAAATTCTTGAAATCATTACTCATTTTCAAAAATCAACTCGTTTCTATTGACAATTCAGTAAACTTTAACCTCACTTTTGTTCATAACGTTGCTGTTATTCGCATAACTGCAAGGGATCGCATGGCGTTATTTTATTCCACATAACGTACTGTAAATGACATGCATGTTATTTTATAACGTACACTTATCGGATACAGCATACCACTTCTGACAGAAATAACGTAAATACGTTATATTTATTGATAACGTACATGTTATTAATAACGTAAATGATACAGCATAAGAGTGATTGTCTAGAATCCGCAATTTAGAGTTCGCGTGGTTTCCTTGTCAGATGCGGGCAATACGCGGGAAGTTTAAATTAAACAAAAAAAAAAAACAGATTATACTGAAAAATATCCACAGTTTTAATCATACGATCATTTTAATTATCAATTTTACGTTCTCCATCGTACGCGCACGGCCAAATTACGATATCCAATCGGGTATAAATCGTTTACAAGTCAGTTTCGACGAATTTAGTGGCGCTAAAACATTTGTAAACGTCGTAAAACGCGAACGGATGCACAGTATTTACGTACGGGACGCGTCGACGCACGGTCCGCGGGGCCTCCTGTGAAACCGCACTAAAACCCGGCCGTGTGAAGACGATAAAAAAAAAGCTAGGACGCTGAGTAAGAGAAAGAGAAACGAAAACATGAAAAAAAAAAAAACAGAAACCGTTTAAACTAATCCGGTTGTTTTTATCGTTTAATTATTTGATTACTGTCGCACGTTTACGGCTTACGAGTTTTACGAGTTTCGGGTAGGAGAAGGGTGGGGCGTCGTCCGTAGCGGGGCCACATGCCCGGCCACATATAGTGATGTTTACTCAATTATATTCCCATTTATTTCTTCCCCAAGACGAATTATCCTACAACGGTTACAACCCTCGATATCACGATTCTAACGTGTGTATGCATAAATATTCTCTTAGCAGTGTAGTGTAATGGAGGATAGATGTCGCTGTACGTCCCTGTATTTGTGAAATAACATTGTTGGAGAAATTGGGAATTAAATTAATGGTAAAGCGAAACGAGGCAACCAGTAGTAGTTGGTGAAAGGGTTGGCAGATGATAGTCTTGAAACTCTTAATCAGTTTTCTAATGTCCACAACGGCGTTTGTTGAATTAGTTTGACAGATGTGATTAAACCGGTAGCACCTACCAACGTGGAGGTTATTTAAACGTCAGAAGAATACAAATATTTACTATGTGAATTCAACAATAATGAACTAATTGATATAACGCGCTGCTAGAGTGGAGATGGGGCCACAGTTGAACAAGTAATAGATTCGTGAAATTACTATTTACAGTATGAACTACATATATGTACACAGAGATTCAAAATGATTGTTAATTCCGCTCCTATAGATAGTAACAGGGTGTAGGTATATGCCGCGTGTTTGTAATGAAGGTTTGAACTAAGTCAGTGTTGGAACATAAGAAAGTAAACGGATCTGTCATAAATAAGGAAAACGTAACCTATATTTGAACTCGCATTATATAAACGACTATAGATTGGTGTTTCTGCTTGTAAAAATGAAATGTAATTAATTTAACTTTACTAAATTATGATTTTAAAATTCAGTACTAACTGGTGTTTAACTAAATTTATTTATTACTTTAAATTATAACATACAATTAGTATAATTATTAAGTGACAAAACTGCATCTCTCAGTTCTTCTATGGTATGCATGCGGTTTCTATAGATCCTATTTTTTAGATAGCCAAACATGAAGTAATCAAATGGGGTTAGATCAGGCGATCTTGGTGGCCATCTTTGTGCGCTAACGACCCTGTCAGCAAAAAACTGTTGAAGATATTGGCAGGTTTGTCGAGCAGTATGTGCTGGAGCATTACCGTGCTGAAAATAACTTGCTTCAAGCTCATTTTCTTGTAACTCTGCCATAAGCAATTCCAACATCTGTTGGTAACGTTGGGCTGTTACAGTTTCCTCGAAGAAAATTGGCCCTATTATTCGTTGCCTGGACATAGTTAACCAAACTCCAACTTTTACGGGATGCAATTGCGTTTCTCGAAATTCGTGTGGATTTTCTGCAGACCAGATACAATAGTTTTGTAAATTGATATAGTCTGTTAGATAAAACCAGGCTTCATCCGAGAAAAATGATTTGTTTAGCAAGTCATCGTCCCTTAAATTGTTATTAAACCAATGACAATATTCCAATCGCCTATCGTGATCTAATGGTAATAATTCCTGTACCGTAGAAACTTTATACGGATGAAAATATAACTTTCTTTTGACAGCTCATTGTGCTGAAGTGTATGATAAG
This sequence comes from Protaetia brevitarsis, assembly GCA_004143645.1. NCBI lineage: Eukaryota > Metazoa > Arthropoda > Insecta > Coleoptera > Scarabaeidae > Protaetia > Protaetia brevitarsis. The sequence goes on along the minus strand of RXPK01000083.1, from coordinate 2,281,888 downwards.
CCCATAAAATTATAAAATGTAAGAAACTATTTCACTTAATGTTAATATTGATTTTTTACCTGTTTGTTGAGCTATTACCACAGATAAATTCCCTTATTTTCTTATGGTATTCAGAAATACTATTGTTGGTGATATTAGATGTAAATATAAACGATTTGAAAAAAATTATAAGATAAATAATCGAAAGATACTACAACACGCATGCCAATGTCGCTAAATGTCAAGAAAATTCATTTAATGTATGAAATTTGTATGTAGCTAACTTCGCTCATTAAATTGGTAATAAGTTTAGATAAATTTTTCCGGAAAACAGTTTTTTTCTTACGACAATCATTTTGAATCACATGGTACTTCTATGAATTCTTCGGTTTCAGCCTCACACACAACATATTTTCGATGTAAATCGTTTTAGCATCTCGGTTTATATGACAAAATGTTAGTGGTTATTAGCTTTGTTGGTGGAGCATATCAAATGCAATCACAAATCAGCCAAACGTAATTTGATTGGTTGAAAGAAATCCGTAACTTCAATCCAAGTCATTTGGTTGAGGACTGATTTGTGATTGCTCCGCGAACAAAGCTGTTGTTTAAAAATTACTAATTTTATTTACTTTTATAATTACTTATTTTTTAGATTTCAACAAATATTATTATACACAGGGTGATTCTCAATATATGCGACAAACTTTAAGAGCTGATTCCTGAGGTTATTTTGATCATAAAAGTTCATATGAATATATGTCCAAAACGGTTTGGTTTTAAAGTTATTGATTGTTTAATAATAAATTATGAACTATGACTAATACGATATAATATCACAGTTGGTTCTGCAAAAACTATTGTGTTGAGAGGGAATTGTTTATTTGTCATTTCAATATTTGTCAATAATTATCAGAGTATTCATTCAGTTTATTGCCAGTTTTTGTTTTCTAAAATGAATTACACGAATGCTGAGATGTATGATATGTATTTCGTTTACTGCCTTGCCAATGGAAATTCGCGTGCTGCTAGGCGTCTTTATGAAGAACGATACCCGAACCGTATCATCCCGCATCATTCAATATTTGCCCGTCTTCACCAACAAAACGTGAAAGTGAAACGGGAAATTTTAAAAAACGGACGACTGATAACGGGCACCCATCTACAGTGAGAACTCCACAAGTTGAAGAAATGATACTAATGAAATTGAGAAACATCCTACTACAAGCACCAGAAAAATTGCGTTTGCTTTAAACATTAGTCAGGCCACAGTTTGGAGAATATTGAAAGATCAACTGTTGTATCCATATCACATTCAACGGGTGCATCAGGCACTTTTGCCGGCAGATTTTCCGCAAAGAGTGGCTTTTTGTTAATGGATGCAACACAAAATCGCACAAAATCCTGACTATTTGGCTCAAATATTCTTCACCGACGAGGCTACTTTCTCTAGAAACGCGATTATTAATTTTCATAATAATCACATATGGGCCGAAGAAAATCCGCACGAACTAGTGAATGCCCGTCATCAACATCAATTCTCTGTCAATGTGTGGGCCGGAATTGTTGGAGATCACTTGATAGATCCACATTTTTTACCGATGCGGTTAAATGGCGAGGTATACCGCAATTTTCTTGAAGAGGAGCTACCACTACTGCTGGAAGAAGTTCCGTTGCAATTAAGATTACAAATGTATTTTATGCATGACGGTGCTCCAGCGCATTTTAGTTTAGTTGCTCGCGAGTTTTTGGACAATACGTATCCAGATCGGTGAATAGGAGGGGAGGTCCACAACCGTAGCTTCCTCGGTCTCCAGACTTAAATTCTTTGGATTTTTTTCTCTGGGGTCACCTTAAATCATTAGTTTATGTGACTCCCATTGAAAATGTCGATGAACTGAGAAATCGTATTATCACAGCTTTTCAAACAATTCGAAATGCCCCTGGTATTTTAGAACGGACTCGCCAGTCAATACGACGGATAGAAGCTTGTATTGCAGTTGGGAGCGGTCATTTTCAACAGTTAGTATAAGTTAATTGTGTTTTACTAATTATTTTGTTAATTTATAATAAAAACATTAATTATGTAACTTACTATTAAACATTGTACAACTTTAGAACTAAGCGATTTTGGACATATGTTCTTATGAACTTTTATGATCAAAATAACCTCAGGAATCAGCTCTTAAAGTTTGTCGCATATATTGAGAATCAGCCTGTATATATTGATTGTTTCATTGGATCCTAGCGACCTCTCTGTTATCTAATTTGAAGATTGTGAACAGTGACTTGTAACCTGTATTTGCTAGGTGGCACGAGATATTTGTTGATGTACCAAAAGTCATCCATCGGGATGCCTTTCCACCTGCTTGCTAACAAATCGATAGTTTGGCATATGTGACACCGGCAAGATCCCTTCTCGGGTCGTTTAATGTGCGTAGCTTTAGTCTTAGTAGGATAAAGAACCAACGAATGATTAACTGAAAAACGGTAAATAGCATCTAATTCTTGGGTAATCTTAGTAACGGCAAGTTGTATGTTACTATGTAATTGGAAACGACAAGTAAATTTGTATGTCACCGCATAAAAATAGAACATTCTGTAATTTTGATTACAAATCTAACCTTGAACATATTTTCCATTTTACGATATCCGGCTACCCACAATTTTATGGTTGTTATAATTATGAATTATAATAGTTACCATTACATTAACGTTACCATCATTGTGAATCAGCAGTTAGGGAAATATAGCGAATTGTAACCGTATAATTATTAATAATGTAAAACGGGCTTAGCAATTTTCTCGAATCATTTTATTCCTTGTGAGAGCTAAATGTCAAACATGTCAACAAACATCTGGCTTTAATCTTCTTTTTACATTATTACAATTTTTCCAGCCTGTCCAATATATTATTTTATATATCGGGGACATGAAAAAAAAAAAAGAATCCTTCAACAATGGTGATTTTTTACGAAAATAGTTTACACAGCAGGACAGACACGCAACTAGAACAACATGTTTTAAACACAACACGCCATTAAACGTTTGTATATTTGCTTTCGACGGTGAAGTGTTTTTAAATATTGCAAACACAACAAATAGTATATATACAAAACATAGAGACAGGCATAGACATACGAAATACAAACACGGCGACGTCTATGAATACTTCCGGCAACTAACGCGGTATTTTTACCCACGTCTTCTACGATGACAGTTCTCTGAGACTACTTACTATAGGGGTCGTGTATCGCACAGACTGCGAGTAGACATCTGCAATTTGTCAGGGAAAATAACGTATTATATAACGAGCATCTATTCTTACGCACATATACAATATATAGAGGGATATATTACTTAATAAATTAAGATAAACAGCGAGTAATTTACGACGTGGCACGAGCTCTAGGATATTTATTTTATTAACGCTTTATTTCAACCATCTTTATCGCCCGATATATTACATAGTTACTTGTTGATCCTACGCGGTAGACATATTTCATAATAGACAATGAACCACTCTTCTGAAAAGCGCCATTTCGGCGTAAGTGTTACGGTTTTACAGTGCGAGGATAAATATAGTTTTTCCGTACTAAAAACGTCTATAACAACAAACGTTTCACACTATTTTACGACGGTTTGGGCAATAAAGCAGACGGATTTATCGATATATATGTGTATATGCAGGTTAGAAAGTATTGCGACGTTGCCGGCGCACGTTGAAAGTGAACATTCGCGAAACGATTGTTCGGTTAGGTAAAATTTGACGTTTACCAGATCTGACAACCTTTATTCTCGCGTACAAGCCATAAACAATGTAAGAGAAGAGCTTTTGTTAACTCGCAAATAATATAAGTGTTTAGGTTGTGTGTCTTGGGCTTAAAATATTTCATTATGGTTTACTATTTTGAAACTATAATAGTGCACAGGCAAAAAAAAAAACCCGGTGTAGAATCGCTGAACAGATGCAATAGCAACACTATTCTGAATAAGTGATGCCAATAGTGTAGAGAGTTCGTTACCTTTTGGGTCGTTATTGTAATTAAATTAAAAAAATAAATATGGCAGATCAAAATGTATGTTTTCTATTAATAAATAACTTAATTAATTCAGAATTTATTGTACTTACCAGACTTCACATTGTCTAAAATTCGAACATTTATTATTCACTGTAGTATACATAGATGGCACTAGATGACACTGAACGAAAAGTTTGAAAAATTGAAAGTTTTAAACAAAACTCTTTTTATTTAAATTAGTTCGGCGATTTTTTAATTTTATTTTAAAAAGTTTCTAAATTTTCTCTTTTTGACTTTAAGTTGTATTTTTTCATATGGTGACAGAAATTGGGGCTGTAAGCACCTTTAAAATATGTCAAGAGCGAAATCTTATGTAATTTCTAAGAAAAAGCTCAAGATCGAAAATAAAAATGAACAAAATTAAAGTTATTATATAATAATTATCTATGGTAGACGCATTTGTGTATTTTAGGTCTATGAAAAGCAACTATTCGAAATTGAGAAGACAGGGTTATATAAGACAAATAAACATAAAGAAATAAACTATATTTTCTCTCAATGTTTTGTTTTTTATTACATAAAATAATAAATTATTTGAATTCAAATTCTTTAGCTTTAACTCTGTAATGCAAAACATCCGTCAATGTTTGCAAATTTGTTCTTTCAGCTGAGACAGTCCATTTTCTATGTTCTTCACGTTTTCATACTTTGCCTTTATCACATAATATTTCCAATCAGAAAATCTCTACAAAGTGAGGTACAGAATAACATCTTATTTAGAACATATCATCGCTTAAATGTAAGAACTAGGGGCATATAAAGACAAATTAAAGAAATTGAACTACAAACTCATATTCTCCACATTATTTTTTCGATATCAACACTCTTAATAAAGTTGTATAAATATCACATGCTATATATTGTAAGGTAACTAGATTTTACATTATATCCTACTCATTTCCAATATGGTTAAAAAATGTAAATAATCATCAATGGAGTTACTTAGTACTTACATTTAAGCAGCAATATTTAATAACAAAAATTAAAACAAGTGCAAAATTCTTAGTAGAAACCTTGTCATCGTAATGATCTGCTGACATACTTTGTATTTACTATGTATTTGTCCTACATATTATCCTTGGATTCAGATGAGGTGTGGCATACCATAAGCCCATATCGTACAAGTTTCACTCCACATAATATTAATAAGTAAGTATATGTGGAATATCTTCTTCTTCTTATGTTGTGGCACACAGGTGGATTTTCTGCTCTATTTGGCAGTTTTATCATTTTTTTCTCCACTTCTTGCTGATGTAATTATCTTGTAATGTAACAAATAATTTTACATTTAGATGTATAGTAATTTTCCATTAGCTAAAAATATCTTATAATATTTTGTCTCTTCATTCGGGTTAGAAGCCCCTTTATTGGTTAAACATTTTAATTTAAAATCAGGTTTAAATAAAATACACAAATGACATACACACATGCAAGTGATTGCACTGTCAATTTTTATAACTTTTGGATCTACCTGAATATAGATGCATATAAGCAGTTTCGCATGGAAATATGCACAGAATAACTATTTTTGCAAATCTATTATTACAAGTCATTTTAAAGATTTTCCGGAAGTTGCAGATCTATAAATTTGTTATTTTCTCAGAATTTTACCATTGAAAACTATTATTTATAGGCAATCATGAAACGTATTGGCGTAAGATTGTTCGATTTGTACCAGAGGTAATAATATGTAAATAGAATGTAATAATATTTTTCTGTTAAATTTTCTTCTACTATCGGCGAATTGACAGCATAAAATATTACTTATCTTGTATGTACAAAAAAAATACGCGCATACATACGACTACCCTGCCTGACGTTTTGTGCAAATCGAATAGTCTTATTGTTATGACGATGACGTAATTGGAATCCATTTTGTTTAGTTTAAATTTTATACGAATACGCATTTTATACTCCAGCGAAACATGAACTTTCCGTCAAGAGACATGTAAATCTCAAAATCAGTCATATATGGAACAACAGCGTCATACTCTCACATAAATAACAAAAATATAACTATCGTGTGTGTTCTCGGAGTGCTTCCTAACCTTCAAACTTCTTGCTTTCCATCTCCAGCTTTAGTTTTTGTTAGTTTATCCCTTCGATAAACACGTAAGTGATTTATTAGCTATAAACAACCTTAAATTTTTCATCGGACCACCTCCTACATACGGTCGCATCGCAACGGACGGAAAGACCCGGGTAAAATTGAAACTATACACCCGTTGACATAGCAAAGGGTCGAATGATGAACGGCAGTGCTGATAATATAATGGGAGGCGAGCATATTGCGTGCACTTGGAAGCAGTTCTTCTCGGAATCCCACGTTAATCTATCTATTATCGCGTGAGTTAAGGTTTATTTTATAAAAGAAATTTCTAAAAAAAACTACCAAAGCAATCGAGTTTAATTCGGTAAATACTCCTGTTGTAATTAAAAATATATATATATATATAATGTATGTCGCATCTTTAATAGTGTTATCAACCAGATTTTATTGACTCTTAGGTATGTGTTTGTGTATATGCTTTGCTAAGGTAAATATCTGCTTGTTGCACATTTTTAGTTTACCGCCTTAGAGCTATCGTAGTTAAATAATGGCTCAGAGGCTAAACAATGGCGGTAGTCCCATTGAAGTAAGCCGACAAAAGCTGTCGGCAAGGAAAAAAACGGAAAATTTTTCTTATCATTTTAACAATTTAACAATATTTGCTTATTTGTAACTAAAACGGGTTCATTAATGCGTCGAGATTCATATCAGGTTAGTGCTATAACTAAATGGAACTACACAATGGAACTTGTAAAAGCCGGTAAATCAAGCTAATATTTATTTTTGCAATGTTCTATTTTTTTCTCAGTGACGTTTTGACTGACATGAATCTTTTTCAATTTACACCATTTAAAATAATAGGACTGAAATATGAAATACAAAGATACAATAGTATATTAAAGTACGAGTTTCATAAGGCATGATTTTGTCGCACGAGTTCAAGTTTAGAAAACGAGCCGCAGGCGAGTTTTCTAATGAACGAGTGCGACAAAAAGCCTTATGAAACGAGTCCTTTATACTATTTTTTCTATTTTGCTTTATAAATTGATAATAAATACTTAATAAAAATCTCATTAAAAATGTTGAGTTTTATTTTTATATGAAGTTGGTCACATTGACATACGATTGACATTTGACGAATTCAAATTCAAATTCGGCTATTTAAATTGTTTAAACAATATATTTCATAATATAGTCTCTGTAAACTGTAAAAAATGAGTGATACTGAGACAAATTTATCTTGTACGTCACCACAACTGCGTGAAATTGCGGATAACGCCGTCATAAATTTATTACCGAAAAAATCAAAAGCAGTATATGAAAAATGCTACCATCAATTTGAACTATGGGCTGTACAGAATAATGTCAACACAATATCTGAAAACATTTTATTGGCATATTTTGAATTACAAGGTAAAAATAGAAATCTTCTACTTATGGTCTATGTATTTCATGCTTCGTTCTTGCTTTCCATTTATAAAAATACAGACATATCAAAATATATTAAATTACAAGCCTATTTAAAAACGATTCTCTGAGGGATATTAGGCTAAGAAATCTAAAATTTTATGCATTGAAGATATTAATAAATTTATAGAAGAACGCGTTCTGACGCATTGTATTTAGCAATAAAGGTACGATATTATTTGCAAAATGTAATTTTTTATGTAATGGATTTAATTTTAGATCGTTTTAATAATGGGTTACACAGGTGCGTGTAGACGAGATGAATTAACAAATATGTCCATACATGATTTAGAATTTAAGAGTGATATTATTTTGGTGACAGTACCTAAAACAAAAAATAATATCGTAAGAGTTTTGCAATTACGGATGAAAGATGGATTACTTTAATTAAAAATATGTCGCCCTGCGACCAAAAAATATTAATCATTCAAGATTCTTCCTTACATATCGCAATGGTTATTGTATATCGTGCCCGATTGGAATTAATACGATTGGCAAAATGCCTAAATTAATAGCTGATTTTCTAAAATTGCCCAATTCAGAGCTTTATACTGGACATTGCTTCAGACGTTCTAGTGCTACACACTTAGCAGACGCAGGCAGTGATTTGCTGACTATAAAACGTCATGGTGGATGGAAGTCATCTGCGGTAGCTGAGGGTTACATCGAAACATCTATGAAAAGTAAAGTGGCTGTAGCGCACAACTTATCAGGGCCAAGTACATCTGGTCATTCTAGAGTTATATCATCGAATGATTCTCAATCACAAGAGTCTACCATTAAAGCCAATAACATAACTCAGCAAAACTTTGTTACGAAGAATTTGCCTGGCATAACAATACATGCTCAAGATACTTGTTCCGTCAGTGTAAATGTATACAGTAATTCCACGTTTCATAACAATAACAATGTAAACTAAATTTGTATAGAATTTTTGATTAAAGTATTTACAATTTACATGCATTAAACGTCAATTTTGCTTTCTGTCATAATGTGTTCAATACAGCCAACCTATAGAAATGAAAAAAGGCGTATCACAATGAAGCACTTTTCGATACGCAAAAGCGTGTTACAATTGCGTTTTTATGAACGCAAAATAAAAAAAAAAAATATAGTATGTACTGATCGAAATTAACTAATAATCTTACTTAAATTTTCAATAATTATATTATACTGCGCTGAGCTTCCGAGCTTGAACTGTGTCATGGATTTTCTTTTGGACGTTTCATCCACACTTTCGAGAACTTCGAAGGCCAGTAGTGACAAGAAGCAGGAAAAGGTAGCTAAGATGATACTGAAACGTCCTTTAAGTAATTCTCGGAGAAAAGAAGAGAAGGTGAATTTATACATGTATATATACAGTGTGAGTTGAGACAACGGAATACCTCTAAAACACTGCATCAAATCAAAAAAAGATCTTAATAAGATTTGTTATAATGTAGGGGGGGTCACTGAATAGTGCCGAACTCAATATATAATGTAATACATAATAAGGAAACACAAAATTATGTTTGCTTGCTTCTCTTTTTTGTGTATTTTTTCTAGACGTTCACAATCATGTTTTTTTTTGCGATTACAGCGTAATCTGTTACGAATCGAAAAAAGTTTCAAACATAAACTACATACCTGATGGCGTAGAATGCGAATCTGCAATACAAAATGGGGGTTCCTATTTAAGATTTCAAAGTTGTCTCCCCTCCCACTCTGGGGGGGTGAAGTGGGGGATCGAGTTCTAAGTTGTCAGATCGAACTCACAACACTAACGCAAACTACAAAGAGCAAATCGACTTTACAAGAAAAATTTAAGATGGACATGTACGAAAAAAATGATTGAATTTTAGTTAAAAATTTGCATGTTCTCGATTTTGTGAACACCCTACGCTTCCAACCACGAGCCGCCACTGAAGGTGACCTCTATATTACGTAACGTTGTCTGCTGCTCGAAACCATCCAACCTTATTACATATTCTTCGATATAGTTGCCTGTAGCGATTGAAATCAAACACTTGTATATCAATTTTAACCTTGGTAACATTGATTTCGGCAGATACTTTTTAATGCACTGTTTATTTAAAATGATATAATGTAGAGGCAACTAGTTTCGGGTATATACACTCATCTTCAGGCCAAGCTAGAAGCCAAAAAAAGAACAGTGATAAGAACAGATGTTTTATTTATATCTAAATTTTAATGACTTAATCTATATAGCTTGAAAATACTATATCAGTCGAAACTGAAAAAATTGAAACATCTCAACTCGATTTATCCATTTTTTTCAAACGAAATATATGAATAATGTTTTTCTAATTACAATAAAAGAGTTCGTTTGGGAGTTGAATTATGGACGACGGAATGCGTTAATCGGTTTATAAGGGACTTTCACCAGGATATCTAGTAAAAAAGAGCAATTAGTGTGCAAATTACATAAAAAACTCCTTTCATAAACAAGGCTTTTCTAGACTCGTCCTTTGAAGACAACCGCCTTGTTTTTCATATTTGGACATGTGTAATAGAACTGCGCTATAAAACCTGTTCTTTAATATATTATTGATAGAGCGGTCGGACAGTAAAATCACTCCCTCCGAATCGTGTCTAGTATCAGTGTTAATCGAGTCTTGATGCGAGATAGTACACCTCTCCGTTAACGTTTTATGCATTATAAATGGAATACAATATCGGGGGTAGAAAATTCCAGAACACGACCATTGTTTCAATATGTAGAAAAGTATATAGGTGAATTCCAGGATTTTCAATAGTGGTTCTGTATATTTATAATTGAGAAAACGTCTTAAAGAGAGAATATTATAGCACTAAGAAATAGGAGTTGCATATTAAAAAGACGTCGTGTTTAGCAAACGGTGTTAAATCATCCAATAGATCGCATTCATTTAGTTAAACAGCTAGTAAATTTGTCTAGTCTAGATCAAATAAAATGTGACTAGAAGTATATCATAATTCCACGTGTTAGTTGGACAAAATAACCCCTTAGCAATAGACAATACTTGACTATCTTTGTTCGTCAAATTTAAACTTCTATAGTTCTCGACAAAATAACACGAAAACAGTGTGGACCTCTCCTGACCATTAAATTAGTCAAAAAAGTGTTAAAATTTTCAACAGTGTACGTCATTCAAAAACGAAGTCAACGTTATAAAAGAGTAAATGTTTAGTGCGGAATTTTTTACGGTCGATTTTATTTATAATATTTATAGTTAAATAAATAAATAATTTTGCTCTTTCCTGACACTGTCTGTACTGTATGCTTATGTTAATGTCACATATACGAAACTTAGTACTGACCTGGCGCTCAGACGAAAGTTGACCACTTTAACTATTAATTAGCATTTAGTCTATAACGTTCGTTCTGGAATGACACATAACCTACAATTAACATGCACAACCGCGTATGCGTCCCCCAAATACTATTCTATTATTCAATGGAAATATATTTTCGCCCAGAACGTGACTTTACTGCAAAACAACATTCGATGGATTGAGACGTCGCCCCCTGCGAATATAATAAATACGGAAACTTGAAACTTTTCCTCGCACACAAGTATCGGAGCGAGTAATGACGAGGGCGCCATCTACAATCGTACCCAGATTTTATTATCATTCGTCGCAGATTTTTTTCCCTTCCTCGCGAAATCGAAAGACGATTTGAAAATCGTGCGCCGCTACACTTTTAATTATTATCTTATTCCCCCACGGGGAAAGTTTTCTTTTTTTTTTTTTCTTCTCGTCGTGTAAACACAATTAAAGTGAGGATATTTTCGGCCGCGAATGGGGGCGCTGTCGCTCTCGGCGGCTGGAGAACTTGATCTTAATTCGATTCTAGAGGGCGCGCATCGGTAAACAGACGACGAGTGAGTGCCCCGCGCGTTTGCTGACGTGCCCGGGAAAATAAACGGAAGGGGATTCGATTAAAATTAAATGAAAAGCTTTGGGAAATTAATTTCGTCGGTGTGCTGTTCTCGTTCTGGACGATTATTATTACTATTATTGTTGGCGATGATGGGCGCGGTACTTAGAGAATGTGCTCGATTGTGTATCCGGCGATGAGATCGAGAATTAATCTGCTGCCGAGCTGCGTAATTGAGGAGGCGTGAAAACTTTTCGGGAGTTTAATTCCGAACGGGGTGACAGCTCGACGCAACAATTGGTTTTGAATGTACTTGTGATGGATTCGAGCGAAAATTGACACGGGTTAGTATTTCTGATGTTACGAATTTCTTGCAAAGAAATATACAGGGTGTATCAAATAAAAAAGTAAATTTTGCTTGGGTGTTAACTACACGACATATAAAGCACAAACCCACCGAAACCGGATTTCATCATTAAAGAATAAAAAAAAGTAAAATTTAGAGCCAAAAATTCTTTAGTCCGGGCCTGATGCAAGGAAACGTCATGTTATATACATTGCACTCATTTAATATTATTCTTAATGGTATGCCGTAAGTTCATTTAACGTCATTCTGAATAAATAAAGGCTTTTGTAAAAATAGCAAAACTGACATTTTAAATTTCTTCTTTTTATAAAATAAACATTCCTTATTTGTTAAGAGCATTCTACGTAAGTCTACAAAGTATTATTTTTAATATCCTGATAAGACGTTCGAATTTCACCGAATATGCGACTTCTGTAGTTACAAAAAAACGTAAATATTTTTCTTTTGCTTTGTCGAATCGAGAGTTAGTTGTTAATAAACGGTACTACATGAATCTGAGTTATTTCTATTGGATTTATTTAGTCATATAACGCAAAATGAATTGAATCGAATTACATAGAAATAAATGTAGATACAGAAAATTTGCAAACACGCCTACTTACTATGATGTCGCGCGAAAATGAATTTATACATTCCCGCGCTTTTGCTGATGCATCAAGCTTCCATTTTTTTTTTATATGAAATCATGATGGTCCTAAAAAGGATCGTTTCTTCGAGACGGGAAGAATTTAAATAAAATGTTCGAAGTGGCTTGCACTCCAAGCGGCGATCCACACAAAACTAACAGCGGTAATGGCTGAACGATAGTGGTATGTGGGGGTATACTCGGGGCAGCATTTAGGTTGGGCATAGGTGCGGCTCTAGCCCACGGCATTTACAAAATAGTTTTTTTTCTCGTTAATGCTTACAGATAGACCACCAGTGTATTAAGACTTTTTGATCGTATATGATTACAGCTGCTACATATCATTATATTTACCTCTATATCTGATACACCCTGTATAATAGCTGTTTTTTTTTCATTTATTATTGGGTTATAGACAGAGTTTTTTTTTCTGGAAAACCACCCAACTCTGTGAGTTGCTGCACCAACACTTGCAGGAGGAAACAATCATTCATTTGCATTTTCGCTGAGGCGGTCAGACGTAATACACAGCCCAATCCCGAATCACCAAATTTAAATTAAGTGTTCTTTTATATTTTCCTTCCTATTACGTCATAAAATTGCTCAAGCATACACATATTATTACCAATGCTCAGTTCAGTAGATCGTATAAACAGAAGGAAGAAAAAGTCCTTTCCAATCAGAGGTTTATTTAAAGGATTATCTTCATCTTAACATGTTTCGGTCTGGGCCCATCTTCAAAAGCATGGAAGATACGTCGTTACAAAAATATATGAGAAACTGGTCCGAAGTTTGTAAAGATCGTCTGAATGATTTGTGTATCGATAAAGCATTCAGTCAAATACACACGGGGTTTGACCTTCTCTATTTTAATATGTTTGTGTGCGTTTGATGTTTTTCATTAATTTTAATATTTTATACCTTTTTTATTATTATTTATCTATATACAAATCATTCAGACAATCTTGACAAATTTCGGACCAGTTTCTCATTCAATATTTTTGTAACGACGTATCTTTCATGCTTCTGTAGATGGGTCCAGGCCGAAACATATTAAGATGATCCTTTAAATAAACCTCCGATTGCAAAAGACTTTTTCTTTCTTCTTTTTATAAATATATATGATTTGGAATCTAGATTTATATATAACATATGTAATTGACGAGCATAAGATATTCTTTAGTTCAATACAATTAATTGTTATTATTATTATTAAATGTATGTTTTCAATTGATATTATTATTTAGCTTGTACGTTTACCATTTTTCTTCTTTTTCTTTTTTTTTTCAATAAAAACAATTAAAATAATATAGTGGTTTCCATTCACCCAGCGACCTCTCTGATAAGTGGAGAATACTGTGAAAAGTGACTTCCCACCTGTTAGGTGGCACGGGACGCTTCAAGGAGCATCAGAGCGCCTGTCAAATTCCTAATCCGGACGCTTACTAACGAATAGGCAGTTTTTTCAATTTTCTTACCTAACGGGCGCGCCCCAAAAACTCCTTCTCGGATTATTAGAATTTGAAAAATAGTAATTATCGAATGTCGTCGTAAAAACACTAAACGTACAAATAAAAGAATGTTTTAAACCAAAGTCTTGCAAGCTTTAAAGAATGGATATGTGAATACGACTGGAAACTTTTATTTACGAACGTTGATCCTGATACACGTCTTGAATACCTAATAAACAGAGTTAAACTAAAGTATAACAACTTGTGTGTATACAAAAGTAAAAGACAGCGTCCTACACAAAAGAAATGGCTTACAGAGGAGATTAGAAAAAAAAACTCTCACAAAAAGACAAATGTATGAAGATATGATGAACAAACGAATTGATAAAGAAGTTTATAAAGCCTACTGCAGGGAATTGAACTATGATATACAAAAATTGAAACAAAAAGCAAATTCGGAATTTATTAATAATTCCAGCAATAAAATTAAGGCAACATGGCAATTGGTACGAGCTGAAACAATGTCATCAACTGAAACAACGATATGAACAATATAAAGTAGAAGGTGAAACTATCGTAAAAAACTGACAAATATAAATCGACTGCTACTCGCAATGGACGATGATCTTAAAAATAACAAAGAAATAGATTTTAGCAATATTACCTGTAATCCGCATTCACTGCAGATAAAACCAACGTGCAGTGAAGAAATATGCGCCATCATAAATGGGTTGAAAGATACGCAAGCAGTTGGAGACGATGAAATTCCGGTAAGGCTGATAAAACACTGTGCTCCGGAGTTTGCAGTTTTGCTAGAACCAATATTTAACGATTTCTTGCAACTAGGAGTATTTCCCACTGCATTAAAAAGATCAATAGTAAAACTTATTTACAAAAAGGGAGATAAAAGCGATCTAGGCAATTATAGACCGATAGCTATTTTAACGCATTTATCAAAAATTTTTGAAAAAATTATATTCGTGCGAGTTTTTGAATTCTTAAATGAGTGTAATATTTTTGATGACAACCAAAATGGGTATATATCCGGAAGAACTACTACAAGAGCTGTGTACCAAGCCTTGGAAGATATAGTTGAGGCATAAATATGAAACAAACAACCGTTGCGTTGTTTATGGACCTCAAAAGGGCGTTCGATTGCGTCAAGCACGACATCCTTTTTAAGAAACTAGAGATAATGGGTGTTAGAGGACACGCCTTACAATTAATTGTATCGTACCTGACCAACAGAAGGCAGACCGTCACGGATAATCACAACGAAAACCAATCCGATTGGATGACTTTGAAAAAGGACTTCCGCAAGGGTCAGTGTTGGGTCCTCTTTTGTTCTTGACGTATGTGAACGACTTACCTAAGCTTATACCATCAAAGACAATTTTATTTGCTGATGATACATCAGTAATTATAAGAACAACTAAAACGACGATTAACTTCAATATCACTGAGACATTGAGAACTTTAAACACGTGGTTTGTGCAAAATAATTTAACATTAAATATTGAGAAAACTCATCTTCTTCACTTCAACTACTATAAGGAGGATCCAATTAGAGTTGGCTACGGCACTCACAATTTAGTCAGCGAGGACAACGCAAAATTTCTTGGACTATGGATGGATGGACAGCTGAACTGGAAGCGACACATCGAGTATTTGGCTTCTAAAACATCTTCGTTCAATTATGCATTGCGCATATTAGCAAATACAGTCAATGAACAGGCTGGCCTGGCGGCATACCATGCTTATATCGAATCTCGATTACGTTATGGTGTCATTTTTTGGGGTGCCTCGACGGATGCGACTAGGATCTTCTTGCTTCAGAAGTCTTGTGTACGCATTTTTGGACTAAAAAGAACTGATTCTTGTAGGGAAGTGTTCAAAAATAAAGGTTTACTTACGCTTACATCGTTGTACGTGATAGAATGTGTAGTATTTTTTAAAGAAAATTACTCATTTTTTGAAGAGAGGCAACTCCAACACTCATATGAAACCCGTGGAATAAAAAATTACATCTTGTCCCGTTGCAAACTACAAAAAGTATTGTAAATAAAAGTGCAATTACTCAAATAATAAAAATTTTAATCACTTACCTTCAAATCTAAAAGATTTACCAGTAACAAAACTAAAAAGAGAACTAAAAAATATACTTACCACTAATGTCTTCTATAATATGCAGGAATTTTTCAACTATCAGTTTTAACCGTTATTACCGTTTCTATCCGTCATTGGCAATATATTAATTTTATAATGTGAAAATTTAACGATTATTCAATTTGAATATGATATTTAATTCTTTTATCACATAGTCACTAGGGTTTATTTCATATATGTAGATTAGTATTGTACTATTACTTTTGTATGATTACATAGTAGTGTTTAAGTGTTTGTAAAAATATTTAATGACATATTCAACACAATTTTGTATTTTACTGAATAAAGATCTTATCTATCTATCTATCTATCAAAACAAGCTTAAATCTTTATTTCGTTACCAAAATGCTATGTTTTATCATCTATGAGACTCTAAATCACAGGTACGTACTGTTGTGTACTGATTGAATTTAAAATGCAAAATGAATTTTTAAAATGAAAAAGAAAATTAAAATAGCTAGCTCAACGGAAAAAAATTTAAAAGGGCGCAAAAGAACTATTAACCTCAGAGTTACCCTCGCGAATTAAAACTTGAATCTAACCACGAAAAGTAAACTGTGAGTGAATGAAATCTGACTTTCTTAATTACCCGAAAAATTGAAAAGGTTCAAAATAAAATAAAAGGACAGAATTTTTAACGCAAAGAAGCTAATTAACAATCAAATTTAATTTTTAAAATGGGTTTAATTACAACTTGTGCAGAAAAAACCGTGAACTGAAGGTTCTGGCCTAAAATTAAAAACTGCACTTGATTCTAAATTACAATAGGACAATTCTATTTCCTATACAAAGCAAAAGTTTTGTTTGTTCAGGAAGATAATCCCAAATATATTAATATCAATCCACGTGGTTTCAACAAATTAAATTAAGCGTGGACAAATTCAAGAAAATTACAAAAAACAAAACTAAAATACAAGTACAAAGCTTCTACTCACCCAACCGAGGTGATAGATATTTAAAAAGAAGAAACAGCAAAATAGGAACTCTTTAAATTAAAATGAGAAAATTACAACTAAAATATATATTCCTGCATAAAAATAATAAATGATCTTATATCTACAACGTGTACACGTCAATATATTAACAATTATTACTAAACGAATTCCTTGATGGACAAAATAAAATTCAATTTATGCGAAAATTTAGAATATCAAAATGAATTACAAAATGGAATCAATAATATACAAAAATACGTCTACTCACGTTAACAGTCGACCAAGGAACTGTAGAATAAGCATTGAATAGAATTAGCAAACGCTAGACATCTAAATGAATGAAACTAAATTAAAAAAGTTAACACTTAATTAAATAAATTATACAATGAACTCTTACACTAAATTTATACAAAAATAAAATCCATATTTGTGAAAATTCTCGCGGTACAATGATTCAGCATAACGGACGGAGTAAACAAGACAAAATCTATGCAACTTAAAATACACTCGCGAAAAACGGGATGCCTGTCCATAGCAGTACGTTGGAATCAGTAAATACTATATAAAACAAATTATTCAATGCAAACATACGTACTCGAACTTTCCTGGCATTTTAAATGACTATGAGGTTATGGAAATGTCAAATTAAAATTTAATTAGGGCGGGTTTCATAATAAATGTCACTTTAGCAGTTTAACAAAAGTTATGATAACTTTAAATTAAAGTGATTTTAAAGCTTTAAAGTGACATAATGAAAATCACCCTTAATTTAAAATACAGAGCCATCTACCCGTAAATAGCAAAAACTAAATTTAAT
Organism: Protaetia brevitarsis; assembly: GCA_004143645.1. Taxonomy (NCBI): domain Eukaryota; kingdom Metazoa; phylum Arthropoda; class Insecta; order Coleoptera; family Scarabaeidae; genus Protaetia; species Protaetia brevitarsis. The sequence goes on along the minus strand of RXPK01000083.1, from coordinate 2,264,087 downwards.
AGAAAACTATTATCTGGATTATCGATATTTGTTAAGAATCTACTATTTTATCATAGACCAACTCAGTGATTTCTGAATACAATCCTTAAATATTAAAAAATTCCTAAAATAACTAAACTAAATGGTGGTTGATACGTATAATATATAACGTATAGTGAACAGAAATTATAAAAATCGTATTTCTGGTTAAATTGAAATGAAACTAATTAATTATTTTATGTTTTAGGTGTGGTATACTTAATGGAATACTAACTTGTCTTCGAAGCAGGGATATTCTAAGCCGGACGGAGATGCAATTCTCTGGGTACAGGTTGGATTTTCGGTTGGACATGCCCCCGTTTCGGTCAGTAGCATGGAATGGCAATCTGGTCGGGATTCTTCGTAGGAAATTCTTGACAATTTTACAGGTATTTAGTATGGATTTAATTATTCAGGATTAATATCGATACTTTTTTTTAGGTAAACACCTAGTGGAACTTTGATATTTTTTTAAAGTGTAGCATAAAAATCGTTATAGGAATTCAATATCAACCGTCGTCTTTCTTGGCCACAGGCAGAATGAGGATTCAAACTAAAATTACCAGTAATCAGCCTTCTATTGTTATCGCTTTCAGGGAAGCCAATATTGAATTTGAATTGATACCGCTAACTGACATTAAAATACCGTTATTTTCTCTAGTTTGAGGGGAATACAGCAAAAGTTACCAAATAGACATCCCGAAGAATGAAAAATCTCTCCTAGCAAAATATAATAATAACATATAAATATACCAGGTAAGCTTGAATTAACATAGAAAATAAAGTTGACATTATAAATAAGGCAAAACTTATCACCTATTGCTAAAATTATCCATTTTAATAGTTAACAAATCTTAACAAATGCACCGAATGCACCCTTCACCTTACAATTACCTGAAACCTGTTCTAAATGACTCTAAATTAGATTCCATACCTTTGATTCCATAGCAATATATACTTAACTCAAAGAAGCCAGTATACGACAGTATTGTGCAATAGTGTACACACAGTGTAATACAGAATAAACATATAGACAATTCATATCCGAGAATTTCCATTGCAAGCTATGGGATTGTTAAACCACAGTCCTTATCAAAGTCATCCCTGATGACGGCAGTAGATACACTGTCGAAATGTGCGATTTAAACAATCCAACAGATGGTGGAAACAGCCCCAACATCAATCCCAATATTCTGGCAAACCGTCGTCAAGAATTACACTCAAAACTTGCGTAAGATCATTACTTCCTTGACCTAGGGAGGGGATAGACAGTTGAACTGACATCTCGCTAAATTGTTGTTTATGCAATTAGTTTTATTTAAGTATTAGTTTAGTTTAAGTTGAGAACAAATTAAAATACTTCACCAATATGGTATGCTCGCACTTTTTTTCCGGTTGTTATTAATTTTTTCTCTCAAAAAAAACATTTTTTTTATTTGTATAATCCACCCTATTATGCATACTCACATCATGTTTACTTAGGTGTTTATCGAATTGTTTAAGCCAGATCCTCTTCACAAATACGATTCATAATGGTACTATTGATACTGGACTTGTAGAATATTACTGGATATTTACCTAATATTGTATATTTAATCCGATATACGCGATATATTAGTGTTTATTATCGCTACCGTTTTATGTAAATTCGATAATCCAGGTGTCGATGTGTGACTGACACCTACACGATTTTTATTTGGTATTTACATTAGTTTTTATGATGGTGAGTGACAACCACCAACGAATCAAGTAGAACCCCATTTTTTTTTTACTGTAAAAAATAAAACTTGCATATTGTGCATGCGACCGATGTAGAAAGATTGATCCTACACCACTTTTCACGTTGTGTAAATCAATATTTTTATCCAAACATTGTTATGAAATTAGTTGTATAACGTTGTCTGCAATTTTACTGTCAAAATTGGCATATATTCTACGTGATCGTACGTTTCAGACATAAATTTTGCTTATTTCGTCATTTCGTATTAATGTCGCTTACTTTTCACATACAGTCTTTCTCTTTCTTTATTCCGCATTGAGAGCCATTACATTCATTTTTTTTAAAAAACGCCATTGATACTGAACCAAGATAATTCTGGAGGCGTATTTCATATATTTGGCAGAAGTTACGTCATAAATGTATATTTTTTTCAATATGTAAAATGTTTAAACTTTCTAAAGATTTTAATTAATTTAATCTTGATTGTATTTATTATTAGAAATATAGTGTTTTGTCAAATTTGTTTTCATTTATTACTTATTTTTGTGTAGGAACACTAATGAGTTAGCATTTCCTCACCCCACTAAGACTATCTTAGTAGTATTCACTAGGAAAAGAAAATCCAACCTCAAAACCATAGAAATGGATGGGCAAAACATAGATTAAATACCTAGGGTCTTACCCTAAACAATAACCTTCTCTGAAACAAATACGACCTTGAAGTGACCAACAAAGCCAAAAAAGCCCTGATGGTTTGCAGAAACTTTGCAGGGAAAAATTGTGGATGCAACCCAAAAATACTGCTTCGGATGTAAACAGCGATAGTGAGACCGATCGTCACTAATGCATCAGTAGCTTGGGACAAGATAACTAATCTGACCTAATCTTAGTATGCGTATGCAAAACTGGGGTTTTAAGAACTTGCCCAACAGCAGCTATCGAGGTAGTATTGGATCTTACCCCAGCCTGGCAAAAGGAACCACACTCAGGATGATAAGGGAAGGAACGATTAGGCATAGGCCTCAATCTTCTGCCGGTGATCAAACTTGTGACATGCCACAGGATCGTGTGACAAAAAAAAAATCAACTTTATGAAAGAATTCACCATAAAGCTTAACAACAAGAGCGAGTGGGATGAAAACACCATTTTAAAATTGAATAGAAATACCATCAAATGGTACACTGATGGCTCCAAAACGGCAGAAGGATATATGGGTTTAGAACCAAGAAATACATTCCAGCAGTATCTTCCAGACGAAAATGCAGGCTATTGAAAGATGCGTTCAGTTCAATATTGACATCAAGGCGCTGAGCTCACGTGAAATCAGTTCCAAGATGGTCTGGGAATGCCTAGAGAAATTGAACGAGCTAGGCAAAAGGAATAAAATAACCCTCCTGTGGATTCCGGGTCACACACGAGTGGGAGGAAACGAAATAAGGGATAATCTTGCAAAAAAGGAGCTGGAATACCATTTGTAGGGCTTGAACCCTTTTGCAGGATAAGTAGCAGTAAAAATTGGAAAGCGAATGGAGCAAAGAAGATCCAATTATTGGCATAATGTCCAGAGAATGAGACAAGCTAACACTCTTTTGGGAGCCTATAACCAAAAGGGATTTACAGAATGCATCAACTTGAGTAAGAACAATATTTGCATATTAACAGGAATAGTTTTTTCCTTTGGAAGCCTATAACTAAAAGAGGTTTACAGAATGCATCAACTTGAGTAAGAACAATATTTGCATATTAACAGGAATAGTTTTAGTCCATTGCCACCGAAAAGGACATCTAGCATTAAAAGGCCAACTGTAAGAACAGGGGACACAATAGATTTCTTAGGTCACATCGTAATATCACCTTCCATTTATACATAGATACGTAACAAGTGTTCATAAATCATTTAGTGTTTTCCATTCACCGTCTATCACTCCTACTCTGCTGCTACTCTACTCTACTCTTGACCTACACAATTTAGAACCAATGGAACGCTTTTTGTGATTTTAAATTGTAAAGAGAGGTGGAAAAGGAACCTAACCTAGAAATCAGATTTTGATGTAAACAACAAATCGTGACCGCAAGGAAATCTTACTTCAAAATGTCAAAAAAATCTTACAAAGATTATAATAGTAATATTTAATTTGCAATCATTTCATTTACCAAAGCAAAAAGAAACATTTTTCCACAAATACTTTAAAAAAATCGCTGTAGCTGTCAAACCTTGTCATAAATGACATTTAGAGCACGAAACACTAGCAAATAAGTTAGTGCATGAGGGGAACACTTAAATTGCAGTTAGAGTACACCGGAAGTACTACCGAATTGCTTTTATGAGTGAATGGAAAGCACCTATTAAGATCAAGGTCAAATTAAAGGCGGGAAATTTGACATTTAAGTTGGTAGTAAAATAAGTTAATCCTACATTTATGCATTGCATAGCTTGGTTGTTATATTGTTTATCAATATGTCACGCTCTTGTTTATTTTCTACTAAAATATTGTTTCTTGTTCGTTGTTGCCTTTTCGTCTTGTTATTTTGGATATATTAAACCTGTTCTTTTTAGAGCTATCGGAGGCATTTTACGGAGTTTTGACTTTTAAAATTCCCGTTAGGGAATTATTTCATTGCATGTAGGCAATTTGTATATTTGGTTGCTCATCTTCATAATCTACGAATACAGTACTTTGTCGCGTACTGCTGTGTACTGATTGAATTAAATAAAAATGCAAAACTGAATTTTTAAAATGAAAAGAAAATAAAATTAGCTAGCTCAACCGATAAAATTTTTAAATTGAGCAAAAGAACTATTAAACTCAGAGTTACCCTCGCGAATTAAAACTAGAATCTAACCACGAAAAGTAAATTGTGAGTGAATGTAATCAGACTCTCTTAAATACCCGAAAAATTGAAAAGGTTTAAAATAAAATAAAAGAACAAAATTTTCGACGACGCTAATTAACAATCAAATTTATTTCTCAAAATGGGTTAAATTACAACTTGTGCAGAAAAAAACCTTGAACTGATGGTTCTTGCCTAAAATAAAAACTGCACTTGAATCTAAATTAAAATAGGACGATGCTATTTCCTATACAAAGCAAAAATAAAACTATTTGTTCAGGAAGATTATCCAATATCTTTCAATTTCAGTCCACGTGGTTTCAACAAATTAAAATAAACTAAACGTGGACAATTTCAGAAACTTACAAAAAAGAAACTAAAAGCAAGAACAATGCTTCTACTCACCCAACCGAGGTGATTGATAAATAAAAATGAATCAGCAAAAATTAAGAAGCAGAAAATTAACTCTTTAAAAATATAATGAGAGGAAAAAAACTAAAAAATCTATCTTCTTAAACAAAAAATAATAATTGATCTTATATCTACTACGTGTACGCGTTAATATATTAACAATTATCACAAAAAGAATTTCTTGATTGGCTATATAAATGAAAATTTACAGAATTAAATTTCAATATCAAATGAATTACAAAATGGCAACCAACATATAAAAATACAACTACTCACGTCAATGGTCGAACAAGGAACTCCTTAACCAAATTCTACAATTGTTTTTCTTACAAAAACCCTCTCTCAAAATCGTACAACGCAGCCGTATAACATTATAACAACGATATTGAATAGAATCCGCATTAAACAACACAAGCAAACAATAGACAAATAAAATGAATGGAATAAATTTAAAAAAACTTAAAATTAAATCATACAATTAACTCTTTAACTAAACTTAATACAAAATAAACATCATAATTGTGAAAATTTTCGGTCAATTGAAGAACGGATAACAACAAAACTATGCAACTTTAATTACACTCAGCAGTAACGCGGGTTGTCTAACCACAGCATCTACGTTTTGCATGTAATTTTGGTGCATTGCCAAGTTAACGTTAACGTACATTAGGTTACCTACACGCAATTAAATGGAAATTGCTATTACTGTATTTTTTTAAAACTAACTTCATTCGAAACAAAGGATCGAAATATTGAGATGGAAAGTAGATCAGGATCAAGACAACCACTTTATACTATCGCACCGTATAAAATAACCAACCTATAGATGAGGAAGTGACATGCATATATAACTTAACTTTTCTTTACGCTGTCTAGTAGTTTGCAAATTGATAGCGAGCGTTCTGTTTGACGACGTGAGCAATAAAATTTATTAAAACTCCGTAAACAATGCGGGTTCCTTTAAAACGGTTGCATTACACACCACACGCTAGGGAGTTAATATTTACCCTCGGCCAGTTATGGAGGTGTCGGCTGCAATGTCGTTAAAAGTTAGTACACATCGCCGCGGCAACTGCGCATATATGTATGTATTATATGTGTAATTGTTCAATGTTGGTCTATGTAGCGGTATTTGCTAAATATACATAAGCACACAGATATGAATCCTCACTTTCCTCTCGGTATTATTATTGTGGTAACTCTACCACTCCACCTAATAAGTTGCATGGCGAAAAGTATATGGCTCCTGGGAAAATAAGTTTGTTTCAACTAATATTAATTCAGGAACAGGACTTGCAATCTAAGAATTATAATATAACTTTTCCAAACACGTTCCTTGATTTAAACACTATTTTAGCAAAGTTTCCCACCTACATTGTAGCACATTTTTATTTTTTTTTGTTACTGCGTTGGCAATTAGACTGTGTAACATTTAGAATTTTCTACTTCATTTTCAACTACATTTTTCCCACAAATACCGACATTAAGTCGAGGAGGAAACGCTTGGAGCTTGCCGCTGCAAATCGGAAGATGGAGGCGTTCTCTCTGAACCTAGCAAGCATACCGAGCAGATTGCTCGTATTTTAAGTTTTTTTTTTATGTAAGGTGCAAATGACACGTGCTAAAACGCAGTAATCTGAGTTAAAAAGGAAGAAATATCGTTTAGTAATTTCATCGTTTTATAAATTATTAAATATGTCCAAAACTGTCTGGAATGTTATCAAAAGTAATTCTAATGTCCGGGATGACAGAACACTGTTTGACACTGATAATCTAACTGAGCTTTGTAACTCTTTTAATGATGCATTTACCAGAACGTATGACTTAGAACATCCATCCAATAGTGGTCGTGATAATGATTTTCCGCAAGCCCCAAACTGTTTTTTTTATAGCGCCAATTGTTGAAAGTGATGTACTTAGAGTAATTATCAAATTAGGTAATTCAATGACTGGAGGAAATGATGGTATTCCCTCTTTCATTGTTAAGAAATGTGGACAGAGAATTCTACCGGCTGTGACATATCTAATAAATTACTCATTTTCTATTGGTATATTCCCTTCACTTTTAACATCATTTAAAGTAACTCCAGTTTACAAAAAGGGAGACCCAAACTGCCTTCGTAATTAATGCCCAATTAACAATTTATCTACATTTTCTAAAATCTACGAATCTTTAATGAATGAAATGATAATTACCTATTTTAACAAATTTCAACTCAATTTAGTATATGCCAGCATGGATTTCGATCGAATCACTCAATAAACACTGCTTTGTATAAATTTGTAAGTCAGATCTTGTGTAATCTTGATGCTAAATCACTATGTCTTTGATTTGATAATGTCGACCATAATATCTAATAAGAACTACTACACTATGGAATTAGAGGTATTCCTCTTCATTGGTTCAGTAGCTATCTATCTAATCGTTCGCAAAAATAGTAATCAATGATGATTTATCTAACGTACTGCTGTGTAATGAAGGTACCAAAGAAAATGCAAAATGAAAAGTAAAAATGAAAATTCAATTAACTAGCTCAGCGGATAAAAATAAAAAGGCGCAAAAGAACAATTAAACATTAAATTAAAACTTGAATTTAATCATGAAAAGTAAACTGCTGTGAAAGATATCTGACTTTCCTTAATTACTCCCAAAATTGAAAAGGTTTAATCAAAAATAAAAGAACAGAAATTTTAAGTGACGTTAACAATCAGAAATTTTATTATATTAAAAAAAAAAAATGTTAAATACAATTACGCAAGAAAAAAAAACCTTGGACAAAAGCTCCTGGTCGAAATCAAAACTGCATTAATATACAAAAGGACAATTCAAATCCTTTAACAAAGCAAAAAGAACAAAATAGTCCAGGAAGATAATTCTTATTCACGAAAATCCACGTGGTTTCAAAATTAACCAAACTAAATTAAACGTGAACAAAACAAGTAAATTACATAAATGAAAACTTACATACAAGCACAATGCTTCTATTCACCCAACCCGAGGTGATTAAAAATAATTACAAATCAGCAAACTTAAAAAAACGAACAAGAATTAACTCTTTAAACTAAAAAATATCTTCCAGAACTTAAATAATACATGATCCTATATCTAAATTATGTACACAAGAATATAATACCAATTATTACTAAGCGAGTTCCTTGATGGATAATATAAATCAGAATTAACGAAACAAATCTTTAAATAAAAATGAAATACCAAAATGGCAGCAACCAAAATAAAATTACATGTACTTACACCGGCATCTCGTCAAAGAACTGGCCCCACATGATAAAACAATCGCAAACATATAAAAATCCTACAGCTGCGTGCGCTACGCCACGCACAATGATCATAGAAGAACTCCTCAAGGAAGGACATTGAACAACATGAGCAAATAAAAATATTAAAAGAGAGTGAAAACAATTTCAACTGAACATTTAAATAAATAAATTATACAATCCAAAACATTAACTAAATCTTGTACAAAAATTAACATTAATTTTTGAGAAAATTTACCCGAAACATTGATAAAGACAGATCGTAGTAAAATATGATCACTGAATTTACGACAACCTGGGTGCCAGGCCACAGCAGTACGTGAAGTTAATTAAGGAACCAACACTATTTCTAATCTTTATTAACAATCTCCCTTTGAAATTAGAATGTACTGCTAACGTCACTCTTTATGCGGATGATATTAATATTCTGATCAGTTCTACCACTGTCTCACATTTGATTGATTCTCCAAACTGTCTTCACAGTCGACTGGGCAATTGGCTAACTAATAACAACCTTTTGCTTAGCACTGACAAAACTAAGTGTATTTTGTGTAAGAATACTAAAAAAATATAACATCGATAACTTTTCTCTAAGTGGTAATCTTATTCAGTTGGCTAAATGCTCTAAGCTACTTGGGGTGACTGTTGATGAGGAATTGAAGTGGAATAGTAATATTGACAAGCTCTGCACTGATTTATCTAGAATGTGCTATGTTCTCTATAACGGAAAGAGAACTTGTAATATTAATGTCCTTAAATCGTATTACTATTCTAAATTTCATTCTATAATGATTGGTATGGTATTGTAACGAGCGCCAACTTTTGAAACTGGCGATTCCGATAGGCGTCCCTAGATGGCGCTAGCATAGCGGAAGAAAGAACTACCTACGAGGAATGACAGAGGGCAGTACCGGGTCGAAGATTCGAGAATATTCTGGAAGGACCTTCTAGAAGGGTCTCGAACAATCTGGAAGTTCGCGCCAGCTATAAATAACGCGTCGGGTTGGCCAGGAATCAGTCAGTCGATACGAGTTGGCTAGTGCGGATCGCGAAGTGAATTAGTACGTGTAATATAAATATCGGTGCAAATAAATCGTTTACATAAATAAAGACATTAGTGGTTAAGTAATTTAATTAATAAGCATTTTTAATAGTTTTTAAATACCGTAATTGTGTTAATAGAATAAGTGAATTAAAATATATCGCCTGTGTGTTTTTCTAAAACCCCGACAACGTTTTAAAAACTAGAAAAACGTTACAGTATTATTCATTGGGGTTCAGGTGGTGGTGCTGATCGAGTATTTTTATTGCAGAAGCGTGCTCTAAGCATCATATTTGGGCTGTCGTCTTGCAAAAAAAAAACTTTTATAGATCAAAAGGTTTTAACCTCCTATGATGCATATATTATGGAAGTTGTGTGTTTTGTACACAGTCGCAGATCGGAGTTCTCTGCTGATACCGCCCATGAATACGGTACTAGGCAATCAAACTACCTACTACCACTAGTTCATAAAACAACTTTATTCCAAAAAAAAATTATCATTCTTCAGGACAGATGCAATTATAAAATGTTTGTCTATTTACCAAGTAAATATCTTACGGAAGCTGTTGTAATCAACAACATTGGAGGAGACACCTAGTGCATAATGCCCTTAACCCTCACCATATCGTTGAACTATCCAGTGGATATTGTTTCAGCACCCTTCTTTGTTGGGTTATTTGTAAATTCGTTGCCTGATCAAAGCAACTTTGTTGTGTTTAGCTAAAGCCTTCTTCTAAAAGCTGATTTTGAGGTTATCTGATAGAATGCTAATGTTTTTAAGGCCGCTTGATTTACACATGTCCTTGATACCTTTCCTTCTGGTACACTATGAGGTATATTGCCCGAATACCATATATTTTATGTGATTCTGGGTTTCTCCATATATAGCAACTCCAAAATCTATTATTCTTTTTGACTCAGCTACACAAAAATTTTGGTTTTAAATACCTAGCTTTACTTACCACCTATCCTAATGCAAGATAACCTCGAAGTGTTTGTCGAAGGAGAGTTTAGGAGTCATTGTATCACTGTCCATTTCAAAAATAGAATTTCTAATTTCATCTGCTATTGTGACATGTCCAGAAGTATCCTGGCTTCTTCAGTGTCCACCACATTTCAGGCTATGCGCTCCCACTCTTGCCCATAGGTTGTAGATTTAGCACACTTTCTATAGCAGTTGGTGAGCATTTTGTAGCTCCAGTGATGGACAAGCATTTCTCACCACTGCAGTGTGTAACATGTGCGGTTTCATCTTCATATTTTTCCAGTTATTCTACGAGTCATCATTAATGTCCATGAACATTTATTTGCCATCTATTCGAGATGAAATGCTTGGGGAAATTCTGTTGACAAAAGAAAACCTAAACCTATGAAGTTACAGCTAATGACTCACGATGCTCGCATAAATTTATTTGCAAAGCATTCTGTGCTGTTTTTATTCTTTATTTTCCTATACGCATACGCTCAAGTAGCCAATAGCAATCATTTTTCACAAGGCAAAACACGAAAAAATAAGCATTTCAAAAACTTTATACAGGAGGCAGGCAATATAAATGATATTGTTCATTTATATTTCCTTCTACCTCAATTCCCTATATTTTAAAATGCATACATATATTTTCCCAGTCGCGGTGAAATACAAAGATGGCGTTCTCGTTTACGATTGGTACTTCTCTATTATTTTCAGCACTATTGTACAAAAAAATATATACAGGAATAGCTCACTTTTATGTATGTACGTATATTTTACATTCCTTTACGTAAAAACCCGTCTCTTTTATTTGCTGGTATTTGCAAAGGTATAAATCCTTTGGTGGCGCTCGGCTACGTTCAAAGACGCGCTCCTCCATAGGCGTCGTTTTCTATAGACGCACCCACGATGGAAGGATGTAGAGCGTCACCTTTTACCCGTTTAGTAATAGTCGTCATGACGATATTCGCGATGTCTCAATCTGAGCGGAATGTTCAACGGTGGAACCGTCGGAGCGTTTAAGCGTGCAGAAAGTCTATCGTTCTCTCTCTCTCTGTGTGTGGGTGTGTGTGTGTTTCTTATTTGTGAACTGTTTTAGTATTCCGGTCTAGACTATCCTCAAGGCATCTGGAGTAGAATTTCGAAGATTTTTCTGTTTTAAAACGGCAAACTACGTGCGACATAGTAACGTGGGGTACTTTAGGACCTTTGCTCTTTATAATATGCATCTTTCCTCTAATTGAGAATAAATTCTATCGTAAAACATCGAGATTTTGTTAAACGACGAATTCTGTTATGTATTTGAGAATCTATGAAAGGTGTCATATGTTATCGAAAAAAAAAAAAAAATATACCGGTTGTCCCCTCGAACTGACTCATTAGTTTTTTGAATTTCTGGTACGAGTGTGATTTTGAAAATCTAAATATTTAAGGCAAATACTTTGATTATCATAGCATTTTCAGTAGTCAGAGTATGTTTTTTTTAATTTGCCTTTTTTTTTTTAAATAGAATGGTAGAATTTCCACAGACCTAATGATTTTTCAGAATTTGCGGCCAGCTTGTATTAAGGTTTCTTTAACTCATTTATTTTTGACAATTTTATTAAATTTTTGACGGTTGCTTTCTATAATTAAACTCAAACATTTTGTAGAGAATTAGACATTTTATGACAAAAACTACGGTTTTATTAAATCTAGTCTTACAAGCAGTTTTCAGAGACAACGGAATATTGTGGACGATAGACAATAAACCAAATTAAACAGTAAGTAATTGCCTAATGTATAAGACGTAGCCCTAACTATCAGATGAAAAAAATAAATAAAAGAACAATATTTAGCAAAATGGAAAAAAACGGCACAGTTATATGGGCTAAAATTTAGTGAAGATAAAGCAAAGCATGCAATAGTGAAACAAGCAACAACAAATAAGCAAAGATATAGTAAATTCGAAAGAGATACAAGAAGCTACAATTTTGGGAAAGTGAATCAGTTTGAATACTTAGGGGTAACGATTACAAATAACAATGAAGAGGACAAGAAGAAATAAAAACAATAAAGAAGGATCAATGTATTTAGGTCAATGAAGAAGATGTTAAAGCCAAAAGGAAGAGGTCAAAATATATAGAACAGTAATGAAAACTATAACGGTGTGAAGCATGTGTGTTGATGAAAAAGGATGAAATGAAAATAGATGTGTGGGAAAGAAAAATGTTAAGGAGGAACGAAAACATGAGAGGGCGATTGTAAAACAAAAACAAATCGTAAACTATACAAGCACACTAACATAGTTCAGCATATTAAAGCAGAGAAGTTAAGACGGTTAGGATGTCAGAAGAGACACAGGAAAGAGAAAAAAAGAAGGGATAGGCCGAAGAAGAAATGGATTGATGCAGTGACAGCAGACTTCGTGGGGATAAAGGACTGGAAAAGTAACTCAATGTAGGAATATAGTGAAGAAAGATTCGTAGAATTAATATATTAGATATTTAGGCATTTCCTTAACGATGATTCAAGAACAAAGATAAGGTTGTGGCAATAATTACATACAAGGTATTCATATTGAACACCATCAAGGAACTAACATATCCGAATATATCGCTATGCTTAAGAAATTTTGCCGATTCTTGTAAGCTGTGGTGGATAATTGGATATCCCTAATAGAGTTCTAAATAAACTTCTTAAAATTGAACATAAAAATGCGCACGCGTTTTATTGCAATGTGGTAATGCCAGCACGCACAATAGAGTTCTAGAATAGTAGTTGGCAAGATAATTTATCGAAGGAGGTACTGCGACATCATAACGCTTCAACATAATAAATTAATTAAATTAAATCTTTTGTAGTCAATCATGTCTTTATTCATTAAAGGTTCAATTGCTGTTACTTTTTTATCAGTAACAATTCCAATTTGTTTTTGGCCCATACTTAAAACAGAATTTTCATGCTATAAATGACACCTACCGCACTCTAAGGTAAATAGCTGTTACATCATCAGAATTAATTAATTCTTCAAACCTGTCTGTTCTCTACGTGAAGACAACACGGCTGTCGGAGTTAAGGAAACGTGGAGGCTGCTTCTTCAGCACTCAGAGGGACAATAATAATTTACCAGCTATCAGTAACAAGATCTGGGACTTCTTCCCAGATCCTCCCAGAATAAAGTTTTTGCCATGGCTTTCCCTTACTCCTTGGCCATTGATTATAAGTATCACATATAATCCATTTCCTTGGCGAATGCTGGGAGATAACGAAAGTCGTTCCATGGGCGCATTTAATAATAACTGATGGCTGACCGATTTACAGTAGACTCGCAAGTATGTGAACTAATCTCTTGGGGCATCTGGCGCCCCCCATTGTATTTAGCCTTACCTCTGCATGCGGGGCTCTGTGGAGGTGGACCTTTTCTTCCCTAGCTACTCGTGGGATCAACCATGGAGGAAGGATGTTTATTAGCGGGACGACACCGCTAATAAACAGGAATTGGAGCAGGACCTCCATAAGACGCCTTCCACTTCCAAAGTGAGAGTACCTCACAAGGAAGGCACAAAGGGAGGAGCAAAACGACTGGAGCAGATTAGGGAACAGGATGGCAGCCATCCCCTCTCAAATTGCGTAGCACTGTGCAACTCAAGGGCGTTACTGGCGTTACACCTGGGAGCACGTGAAATCGAAGAGGGAGACTTACCTAACCTGGGCCCTTCTGATATCCTACACTTTCTGAAAAGAATAGCATTGGTAGGCCAGCTGTAAAACAGCAAGAACAGGGGACACAACAGATCTTTTAGTCGTCACGTGTTAAGATCACCCTTGCAATTTATACATATATACATGTGAACTAATACTAAACACATTCCATATCAAGTAGCATTCACACACATACTAGGCTACTGTATTATATTTATGTTCTTAACAATCATAGTGAAATTATTTGGCAAGAGTAGGAACATTTCAATTGTTATGGAATCCATATAGTATTTAGAATAGGTAGTCTCCTGTAGTACGTTTAGGTGGAGCACGGAGCTTAGGATGAATCGTAATTATTTAGCTTTTCATAAATGAAGTGTATCTATATTCGGATTGCTTCCAACTTATCCAATCTGTGATTTCCACCTTCAACTAAAAAGATATATCAAACTCATGTGGTGTGATCTCATTTCCAAAACATTGCCTTCCACATGATGCACAATATTATTGTACCCCAATCCTGCATATCTGCCATTTGGTGGTTCTTGTCAGTGGCGTACCGACATATGAACGGGCCCTGGTTCCAGTTGTGGTGCGGGCCCTAACCCAACTCCCTACCCCACAAATAAAAAAAAATACTTATATATTTTTTTAAAATAATTATTGAATACATAAAAAACAAACATTAATGCAAAAAGAAATAAAAAAAACAAAAACTCAAAGTAAATCAATGTATTTATATTATAATTTTTTTCTTGCTTTTGATGTGGCAAAAGATGTTATCAGACTGGATACATTCAAATTTTTTGCTACCTCATTTTCAATAAAAATGATTGCCAGATTAGATAGCCGGTCTTGACTCATTGTATTTCGTAAGTAATTTTTTATTAATTTTAATTTTGAAAAACGTTCGCTCTGCTGTTGCTACCGTTACAGGAACAGTAAGAAATATCGTACAGGCTGTTACAATTTTAGAAAAGCTACTACTTGATGAACAATTATCAATTAGTATAAATTTTAAGAGATCCTTTACCGAATTAATTTGGGTTAGTTCCTCGCGGCAGCATTGTCGAAAAGATAAAATTTGAGCAGAAATTGCTTCTGTAATGTCATTTTTGTATAATGTGTGTAATTTTTGTGCCATTTGTGCCAATCATTGTCTGTACTGTTAATTAATATATCTTTATTTAATATTTTGAATGTTTGATTTATGTGACAGAGACCTTTAGATCGATTTTCTAATTGCAAAATAAAATATCCAGTGTTTCAAAAAAAACAGTTATTCTGAAATTTTCTTCATTAGTTTCAACGCAATAATGATTTTCATATTTTTCATATTTCGTAAGGCATTCTCGAATAATTTTGCAGCTTCACTAATACTTTGCGATTTTTTTGGAAGTAGTTTCGACAGAAGATCCGTGGATTGCAAAATCTTTGTTTCAAACACCACTAAAAAAACAGTTTCAAATTTTTTCTAAAAGTTTTAAGTAATTTGCTTCAACAATTTCATTTTTTATTTTACTTGTTAAAATAATTTTAAGTGTTTTCAATATGTTTAAAAAATTAAATCGTAGTGCATCTAAGGTATCGTGCCTAGAGGACCATCTTGTAGGCACTAATCTCTCTAATTTCTATAGAAAAGACACCGAATGCGTGCCTCTTCCAATACTTACCCAGATGCTATCCACAAACTGGAAAACAATTTGTTTAATAGTACTATTAGCTACTCTGACACTTCCGTTGCAGCAGTTTTGTTTATCGCTTTAACTTTAACACATTTTCTTTAATGCACAATATTTTTATTTTTGAATCACAAATATGTTTGGACTCATTCTTATATTTTAATTACACTAAAGTGCAGTTTTTCCGGACGTTTAGTAATTATGGAAAATAAGAGTGATATCTCTGATGCAAGACGTGTACAAAAATAAAATTGTTTTTAGATTGTACACGAAATTTTTAATGTGTAAACTGTGTATGGTTTATAATTTGTATAATAGTTTATTGATAGGATTAGTGGGCACCGAAAACGACCTACGGGGTCGAAATATAAGCGTATAAAGTAACTTTGGGATTTATTTTCTGATTACTCAACGTTGGAGAAAAAATGCACCAATTTAGTGAAATATAAACATACATTATGTACAAAACTGTTTGGCGCATTGATTTTTGTAAAAGAACGAGAGGTAAACCACGGGCCCCGAGGAGCCCAACGTTATGTGCAAAGCACTTTAGCATTTCGGACCTTGTAAAAAAAAGCGCGGAGAGGACCGGGCCCTGGTTCCGCGGAACCATGTTCGGTACGCCACTGGTTCTTGCAATATGAGATGCCTCATTCTTGCCTCTCCCATTGTCACCAAATGGAGAGGAAGGAAGACTGGGGGCATTCTATTACTGCTATAGGAGTAGTCCTCATTGTTCTAGTTAGTCCTAAACACGCAAGCATCTGTATCTTGATAAGTTCAGGTATAGCAAAGGTGCATAAGTGATCATGGGTCTGGTGGAATATTTATCGACCACAGTTCTTTGAGACTGACGAAGACTGAGGAACACATAGTCCGACTATAACAGGCTTCAATGCCATATTCTTGTTACAATACTACAATATTCTTTCGAAACATGATCATTTCCAATAAATATCTCCCCTTTTACAACACTCCATCCTCATCAATCACTCCCGCGTATATTTTATCCCCGTATTCCAGAATCAGAACTTCCTATTACGATCATAGCTCACTTAAATACCTATCTAACCGAAGGATATAGAGGCATTTTACCAACTTTCAGCCTAACTCGGACACACCATATCTACCGCAGCCAGCGATAGAGGGCGGGACCGCACGGCAGTTCGAATTCCATTTCACCGCCGTTATACGCGTGTTCCGAAATGTGCACGGTCATCCACGGTGATTCGTTATACGTGTATGAGCCTATATATGTGTCTGTGTGTGTGTGGTTTCTTATCATTCCGCTCCGCCATCAATCACCAGGAGCTTTGACCTCGCCCGGGTACCGCAGCACGTGTACCGTTGAACTTATAACTGTGTGTGTGCGTTTCGGAGGGACGAGTTACCTACCCACTTATACCCCTCGGTAATGTGCGCCTAGCTTAACAACGGTAGCCGGGCTGAGTGGTTGTGCGTGCGTGCAGATTCAACCCCGTAACTAAATCATAAATCCATATTATAAGGGCGTCTGCGAGAATTGTCAATATTCGTATAAACAGCGATTGTATGTATGTATATGTGCATTGTATTTGGGTGCCGATGGGAGGAATCCCTTGTCTGTCTATATCTGTATCGCACTGTTGCGACCAGGCAGCGAATACAAAACCTGTGAGAGCGCATAAATGCGAACGAAATAATAGATTGAAACTGTTCGTGAGTTGGAATATTTGCTGTCGAGTGTTTTAATGTGAAGTTGGTTGAAGTGAAAATAACGTGAAGTATGCACAATCGAAGCGATTACAGGCTGCTGGTTCGGCGTTGAAGGGAAATGACTGCAGCACATTTTTTTTTATAAAGACAGAATTAATTGGAGCAACCCTCAGTAGTTAATAAACAAAACTTTGCTCTGTAATGGGAAAACTCTGGAAGAAAGACGAGATTCACTTAAAAAAAAGTTCTTGTTACAACTTCGGCAGCACAATATGAAATCAATGTTTCCGGAGATATTGCAAGACATCCATCTAGGGGAATCAAAACTATACAAGAGTTGCTAAAATAAAATACTTTTTAAATATTGCAATTGCAATTGATCTGCTTGCCCACTAATACGGCAAAATTCAACTATTTATGATGATATTTATTAGGGGGATTCAGGGCATTCAGTCCCGAATCCGAACAAATAGAAACAGTAGAATAGATTTTGTTCGCTTTAGATTGCAATGCTTTTGCTAGAAATATAAGTTCTACAGTTAATATTTGCTTCGCGCTTAGCATAGCATAGCTATGCATAGCATTTAATGTATACATTAAATATTATTGACGAGGCCTATGTTACATGCTTGTGATTTTTTCGGCGAATAAGTATCTTTCTACCTACCTATCTATCTATCTATCTATTTATCATATCAGGCGGTAAAATTAATAAGAGGTTGCTGTAATTTTAAATCATATTGATGTCGAATTGGAGGGTTAATGATTCACATCGTAAATGTGGTGGACAGATACAACGGACATATTTGTTTGAATATCCACCGTTATGTACAGATTTCTTCCTTGGCATTAGTTTCGCTGCTGCACTCGAGGTGTCTCTGCGTGCGGGCTCTTGCTGTGTGATTTTTCATCGAACGTCGTATTTCTCGCTCTTCTGACGTAACCTTTGAAAAGTTCAGTTTTAGCATTTTAGCTCTGTTTAAAAAATAAGTTTTCTTTCGTGGGAAAGAGTACCGCTTATTGCGGCTCGCTTTTCAGATATCGTGTTTTACGGATAAACTATATTATATATGTCTTGTTTATGAATGACTAACCGTTCACAGGTCGTAACTACCATAAGAACTAATACTGTTTGTTGGTGACAGTTTTATAATGAAACCAAGGGTGCGTAATTATTTTAATTTATTAAATAACATACTGCTGTAATTTTTCATTTAAAAAAAACAATTATCTGAATAAATTTCTTAATTTAATGTTATTTTCATTTGAAAGTTGTTTTGATATTTTAGGATAAGGGTGTATTTCTTTATACTTTAAGTTTTAACAGAATTTTCGTGATTATATATAACATTATATTATTTATTTCACTATTGCTATATTTTTCCGTATTGGACGGATTTGTTTCCAGGTTTTTTGTTTGTTTTCTGGCTCTCTGCTACGTGCTTGTACGTGCGAGCGATAGAGCCAGTGTGATATAGATATCGGGGTGGCTCACATGTGTTGTTTTCTTTTGCTTGGAATTTAAAAATTTTAATATATTAATCTATTAATTTGTTATTGATATTAAGCCAGTGCTCAATGTTTAATCACACTCGTGCAGTTTAGATAATTAATACAGGTCTGTATTAAATTTAATTTTATATTTTAGTTTTAGGTATAAGAAGATTTTCAAAGAATTGTAGATGATAAAAGTTGATATAATTAACACAATAATCATGGTTGTAACAATTTAAATACTTAGTGTTAATTTATAAATATCTTAAATTTAACTTTGTAAAAAACAGGAAATTAGACAATATATTTGTTAAAAAAAACTATCTATTTTATGTAAAATACTGATTTAAATTTTCGTTTGAGGTACTTCATCTACAGCAATACGTTTATTAAACCCGCGCACATAAAATCACAAACTTAAACTCGTAAATCTTTAACTGTTCCCAAAAAACGTACATTTCCCTCAAAGATACAAATGATAATTGATTTTTTAGAAAAACAAAAATAAATTGGCAACAGCGCAGGCGACAAACAAAAAAGAATATATATAGTACGTAAAAAAAGTAATGAAATGAAATATACAGTACGTAAAAAAGATTATGAAATTCACACAAAACAAACAAAGTAGTATTGTAAGTAAACACTAAACAATATATAAATAAGAACTATGGATGCGAACAGTTTTACTGTGCAATATTTGAAAGACAATTTTAGTTCGGTTAGTTATGAACAAAAAATTCAAGTTAAAAGTATGGGCAGACCAAAACCAGAACGATTTGACGCAAACTACAAAGGGCAAATTTAGAGACTTTACAAGAAAATTTAAGAAGGACATGTACGAAAAAAATGATTACATATTAGTTAAAAAATTTGCATGTTCTTGATTTTGTGAACACCCTACGTTTCCGACTAGGAGCCGCCACTTCTAGGAGTACGGTAGCAGTCGTTGAAGAGAGTTGTTGACTAGGTGTTTTGAAGATATCTGGCTTCTTTTTTAAGCCTGACAAATTTGCCGGAGTAAATGTTCTACGCTCTGTGAGAATCTTCCGTCTTCGAGTTCGCGTCTGTTCACCGAAGCATTCTCTTGTCCTGCGAAGGTACCCTGGTATACACATTACCCGAGATAAGTGCTAAACTTAGTTATTTTTACGCTAATAGTATGGACCTGTTTCACCGCGACCTTTTCAGATCTATTGTGATCCCCTTTTTCCTAGAGGATGCTCTCTAATTTTGCCCTCTTAATTAGGCCTATCATCTTTGAGAGCGGCTTCTTTATGTAGCTACTAGCTGTGGGGTCTTCCTCCCCCATTATTAGAAACCTTTTCATCGCCAGGCCTTCACATTGGCACAACACATGAACTGGTGTTTCTTCCTCATCTTGACAGTATCTGCAAGTTGCATCATCTGCCAGGCCTATGTTGTACATATGCCAATACCAGTCAGCAGACCTACAATCATTTTGACAGTCTTCCTGTCTGTATTCAGTAGATCTCTCGTGAATTCAGGCCTCTGCTCTTTTAGGAACTCTTTTGCCTGTCTTTGTCCCGGTGATTTTTGCCACCACTCTCTGGACTGACTATGTATCCATTCATTGATAGATTTTTTTAATTTGCGGTTTGGTAGTGCCGAAAGAGGGGTCGGCTCCAACGAATGACCTTGACGAACCTCGCCTGGCCAGCTCGTTCGCCGCCTCATTTCCTCTCACGCCCGAGTGGCTAGGGACCCAGGCCAGGATTAGTTTCCTTTGGGTGCCCACCTCATTTAGGGCGCTTACACAGTCTTAAATCAGCTTAGAGTCCACGCTCGTGGAGCTAATCGCTTTAAGTGTGGACTGACTGTCAGAAAACTAAGATGGGAAGAACAGGTAATCAACGATATAAGAAATATAAAGGACGGAGGAAAAAGAAAAGGACAAACGGGAGTGAGGAAAAGTAGTGGAATAAGCGACAAGATATGAAGACTGGTGAAGGAAGAAGGTATGAGATGGAATGGAGTGACGATCCATATTGGCTTTAGTCTATAGAACTCTTCGGGTTGGCTACAATTCTGATAAGAATCTATAGCCCAATATATCGTGGGCTTGCTGCAAAAAGTGACCAAGTCATATTTACAGAAATTGCCTATAATGAGGTAAAAGTTGTCGTAAGATTTTCATATTTATTATTTACGATATTTTATGTAAGTATGTATGTTGCCATTTTAGTAAATGTTGGTATTTAACTTGTAATACTAAGTAGCTGTAGTTTTTTTAGTCACATAATCTCGATTTCCCAAATTTCGATTTACTCACTTTTTGCAGTAAACTCACGATATGTATTATACATTATACTTGCTTCCATTATCGAGGGGTACGCCAAGGCTCTATCCTGGGACCCCTATTATTTTCTGTCTACACTTGCTTTTTGCCTGATTGTGTTCGGTTTTGTAATATATAGATGTATGCAGATGACACACAAATTTACTTGTCATTTCCAACTAGTGACATACAACTTGCCGTTAGTAGGATTACCCAAGACTTAGATGCTATTTACCGTTTTTCAGTCAATCATTGGTTCTCAATCCTACTAAGACTAAAGCTATGTTGTTTGGTAGAGGAGCGGACGTGGAAAGGCATATTCAAAATATCAAGCTTACATTGAACGGTGAAACTATTTCAATTACAAGTTAAGCAAAAAAATTGGGATTAATAATCGATAATTCGTTTAGATATCTCGTAAACATATCTCTAACACTATAAGGTGCGCATACAATAACTTGAAACTACTCTATCCATTCAGATCCATCTTTGGTAAAAAGTTAAAGAAAAGAAAATTATGCTGTGCCAAAGTTTTGTTTAAGACATATTATTATTATTATTATTATTACTTAGTCCCATTATTATTATTACTTAGTCCCATGCTTGACATGACGAACTAGACAATTTCACTTAATATCATTAGTAGTCACTACAATTACTCCTAGTCTGCTAATAACGTGTCACTAATAATTGCAGTACCGCCTCACTTCATCCCCTGAAAGCAATTTACTTCCATTAGCGATAACCCATTGTACCAGCCGTCTCTGCGGTCATAAAACCTTCAGGAATTATTCAAATCGTCCGGCATTAAATGTCCTTACACGTACTAAAACTAAATCCTTAATTAACTACCGGTACGTACCATTTTTTTTTTAACGACATCGACCATAATTTCCCACACGCAAAGCCCATCTTTATAATTCCCTGTGTGTGTGTGTGTTGTGGTGTATAGAATAGCGTGCCATTGTTGTCAATAAACTACGCTGCCGGTAGATGGCAGCACGCTCGTTTAAAAATGCAGGCGGAAGATGAATTATAGATCAGGCTGGGGTGCCCCACGCTCCCCCACGACAACAGAGCGGTAGCCTATCATTTGGGTAATCGCAATATATGGAGTGGAGGTGTCCCGTTTCGTAGGATACCGACGGATGAAAACAAGTGCTTATAACGCAACGCGGGTGGTGCTTTGATGTGCCGACGTAAAGGAGTTTGTGTGTTCTATTTGCGGGTCGCTATTGCGGTCCGACGCTGTATTGTCTCATTTAATGGAAGCGTTCAATTATGAATTAATTCGGTACCTCTCTTAGAGGTTAAAAAGATGGTCGGATTTGGATTTTAAAAGGGCTCCTTTATGAGTGGACCGAGCATTTGTATAACCAGACTGTTTATTCATGAAGAATTAGCAACTTTGAATTGTTAAAAACTACACAATAAGAACATTTTGGTAAAAAGTAATTTTTTGAAGCCTTTTTCAGGTAACCTGGAATATTCATAATAAAATTTCGAAATGTGGGTGACTTTTCCAAAAAAAATTTCAGTTAGTCTGAAATAGTCACATGCAAAATTTCTAAAATAATGATAATTTCCATCAAAATGTTGTTTAACGGTAAAGTTACAAAGTATTTCTGATTTTTTCCCTAACCAAAAGGAAAGTATCATCGAAATGGAAGTCTCCTGGTAGGATTCATTTAATGGAAATTTTTATTTTCGTTAAATTTGAAAATACGTTGAAAATCTTTTTTATATCCTTATTGGTTCGATTATTACTTAACTCTAGCACTACCGTTATACCATTCTTAGCTGGAACCGTCTCTCAGTGTATCTTAAAATGGTAAACGGTCCACAAGGTTCCGTACTAGGTCCTTTACTTTCGAATATACACACCAATGACATATTCCATTTTATCTCTTATATGTACATACAGTCGCGAGCAAATGTTATAGGCACCTTTGACAAAATTAATGGGTTTCATGTTTCTTGCATTTTTTTTTGTGACAGACATTTCAACGTTCATATAATCGTCTTTATGGTTACAATAGTCTTTATAGATACCTTTTGTAAATGTATTATTTTTTTTATATGTTTCCAAGTCTTTAAGATGTCACTTTCCCCTTGCCATCTAAAAAGTGTTATAGCTGTACTAAAAACACTCTAATATGCAAGAAATTAATAAGATTCCTTAAAATACTACATATTTATAATGTATTACCTACAAGTTTTTATTTTCTCATTTTTTACTGTGATATTCGCCCAAAATTTAGGGTGCCTATAATTGTAACTCGCAACTGTATATATGTATGCAGATGACACCACCATACTCATTGCACCAGACACCTTACGAGATGCAGAAGCTGCCAGTAACACAACATTACGATCAGACTATTATACCAGTGATTTTGTGGCAACAAACTTTGTCTTAACAAAGATAAAACAATATGTATGCTATTTCACACTATACAAGAACTAAAAAACACACAATGTTGCGTACACATTAACGGTATTCCAATAGTTCAACAAGCCAATACAAAATTTCTTGGCATGCGCTTGCAAGATAATTTTTTGTGGGAAAACCATTGCTGTTTTAATGTTAATTTGTTTGGAAATATGATATCAAGTACAATTTTCTTAAAGAAACTATTTATTTTATACAAAGTTCGTACACTTACAGACAAAGTACGTTTACGTCAAAATTGTATTACAAAACAGTAAATCATACACCCCGTGATGTTGTAAATATATAATAACAAACTTTTCTGGCTTATACCGGGTGCTCACACTTAAGTGTTGATAACTTTGTTATCTTGTCTATTTTTTTATGGCGGTTACAATTGTGAAAACAGAAAAACAATTGAGCCCCGCGTTCTGTAGATATTTGTTCAATTTTTTTTTAATGGAACCCCCTGTATATTATTTTTTTTTTGCGATTTAAAAGGAAATCGCAAACTGAACAAAAAAGTCTTAGTACACTATTATAGAAAAATGTCAAATAAAGTAGTTATTGAGAAATCTTTATCTTTGCTTTGTTTGCATGAAATTCATGTACCGGGTGTCCAGCCTAAGATGCAACGGTCCATAGCCGATTTATTATTGTTTTTTTGGAAAAATGTTTCAAATAAATGTTGCCTCGAATCATATTCTACGCATATTAAAATTAGTTTCAGTAATGGCGGACTTCCGGTTGTACCGGAAGTAGATACTAACTTTATTATTTTAAATGGAACACCCTGTATATTATTGTACTTTTGGATTCCTTGTTAAATTTAAATAACAATTCGTTAGGCATACATTGGGGCTAAGTTGTACCGTTTTCGAATTGCATGACGTTTTTTGAAAAAAATGACATTTGCAATGTCTGAGGTGTTTGGAAATATCTCCGGAAATACGAAAGTTAGAAAGATTCGGCTTTTAGTTTTCGCTTAATCATGAAACAGCACACGTCTTTTATTTTAAAATTTGTTGCGTTAAATTACAGAATTATTAAATAGCTCTGTAATTTTCGAACTCTAAATCATGGATAACTTGTTTTTTTAAATTGAGCGGTATAGCAATTTTTACATAAATGGATGTAAAATTTAATTTTCTTTCGATTTTATACGAGTGTCATTGTGTCTATCTCCAAAGGTTTTGGAGATATTCACGACTTTTCAGTTTTTCATGGTAGATACGTATTGCGAAGCGCCGGCCACCTTCCTCTCGCATTTCACCAGGCTTGGGACTAGCTGCAATAATACTGGCATGCTATTGGAAGTCATTTACATTATTGTAATTGTTTTCATTACTTGTGAAACTTGAAAAAGACAGTTGAATTAAAAAAAATATCTTGCATTTAAGCCATAAATCCACAAACATTTGCTCGCAGAATTAGAATATAATTGGCTAAATTAAAAAAAAAAAATTTCAAGCAGTTAAACATATTCTACGAGTACAGAAAATGTCGTGTAGATGGCGGTTCTCTGGTTTCACTACACCAACTTTCCATTCTCGATATAAATTTTCTACATGGCACACAAAGCTATTAAATATTTATCTATTACTTGCAGGATAAATATTTATTAGGAATTGATATCACAACAATTATGCCCGATTGCATATAGTGGTCCTCGATTTTTGCGAAATAACCTCCAATGTGAGGGGAAACGGGCGTACAGTGGTTTCGGGGCAAGTATTAGAAATTTTCATATTTTGTTTGTCTTTTGTGTATTAAATTCCAATTAAATAAACTCTACCAAGGCAGGGCGCTTACATTTCGACGATATTTTCCTTTTTGTTAGGAAAAAATTAAGAAAAACTTAATACATAATTTTACTTTTAAACAAGTAAAACTTCTATGAAGATTATCACTAGCTTAGAAATTCCAGACCAGAATTTTAACAATTTTTTTTTTAGTAGGCATGTTATTCATTTGGTTAATTGGCAAAATACCGTTATTTCAAAATTGTTTTTATTAAAGTGGATGACATATATTGTCCTATTTGTTTTACGTGTAAAGATTACGTATTTATGGTTTTCAAAAAGCTTTAATATTTGCATTCGCTTTATTATTATTTGATGCTGCATTAAAATTTTTCCGTCAGTTCTCACATTTTCAGGAACTTAGTAACATTTCTATCTCTAATCTTCAAGTTTCCTTACTCGTTGGTGTTTTTCAACACCTATTTTTAGTTTGTATAAACAATAAGGAGTGAATCGCTTTCCAGGTGTAATCAAAGAATTGAAATAAACATTCTGTACGTTAAAACTTTTAACATTCATATACTTTCTCGTCAAAAAAACCTTCCTTTTGCTTCAGTACTCGACCGAGTTTACACTCTTAAGCGTGCACAGGCGGCATTTAACCTGACTAACCTTAGTTTCAACTCGCGATTCCCTCTGATAAACGTCGTACAGGTTATCCCTCGCTCCAATCCAGCTATTTTCCGCTATTCTCAAGCCATATCATGAGCCCGTGTACCTCCTGAAACACAGTCACACACCGGCCTGTCCTCTTTCCGTGGGATTCGGCCCCGTTTGGCAAGTGTATTCGCGAGATTTTTTTCGCGTTCACACACCAACACCGTCCACCGCACACGCTCCACCGTAAACAAAGCAAATGGCGACGCGACGACTCCGACGTCGCGACGGCCGGCGATCGATACGCCGTAAGTACGGCGTAGTCGCCCTGCGAAAGGATGCGCATAGCTGGGAATCGAGTTGGGCTACGTTGTTTGACTGGGCGAGCGCTAGGGACACATGCGTATGCCCGTTTCGCCGGGGCGATCAGGTTGACATCAGATTCGCGATGAATTTTCGGATGTGGGGTGGCCGCGTTTGGACCTAGTAGGTGTAACCATCTCTTGCTTTATTTTCGTGCACGTTTTTATTCGTTGTCAAAGGAAAATCAGCGAATAAATCTAAAAATATTTCTCATATATAGATATACTATGAAATTCAAAATGATTGTCGTAAGAAAAAACTGTTTTCCGGTAAAATTTATCTATACTTATTACCAATTTAATGAGCGAAGTTAGCTACATTCAAATTTCATACATTAATGCCCGGGAACATAAAGCGTGTGTAATCAAGTGATTAGTTAATCATTTGTTAGCACTAACAAATTGTTAAGTAAAAGTTGCGTAACATAAACTTAACCATTTGTTAAATGTCGAGTAATTAGTTAACAACTGATTAATGGCTGTTGTAAACTAGTTAACTGTAAATTTACTAAAATTGATAGTTCATTTTGGTTCCGATAGAGAGCCAACTTGAAGCTTTGACGTTTTCACCTAGAAATTTAGTAATCGAGGTTTTGCTTCTGGCTTATGTCAAGTTTGTTATAGCGATTATAACCAAAACGGATATATGGAATGATTAATCATCGTCCTCCAATGAAGAACTATTCGATATACTGGACAACATATATGATAGACGTCATAGACCACGACTGCTTATAGAAGAATCATGTAAATATAAGAAAAAAAGGCAAATAAAACAATGATTTGGTCGTGTTGATTGTTCTTTTTCCTAAAGTTGTATAATGTAAATAACTACTCTTTCATCCTTAACCCAGTAGTACTATGACAATTAAATTCAGATGTAATTTCTGCTCATACTCCGTTTTTTTTTTTGTTTAATAGATACTCCATCCGTTTTTTTTTTTTATTTTCAACTACTTTATAATTTTCAATGATCGCTAACGATGTGTGTTTCTCTTGTACCGTAAAATTTCTGGCTCTTCCCACGGCATCCTGCATTTTCTTACTTATTACGATGCATAGTGTCAAATTTAATGATAATATTGTCAGAAATCAAATGTTGAAATCACAGCTACCTAGCCTCCATAATTATAAAAATGTAATGTATTAATCACTAAACGTATATATTTTAAACTTACTGCTATCTTATTCCAAATTAATTTATCAGTGATCAAATTGAATCAAAAATAAAAATTCTGTCAAAATGTCAAACAGACTTCCCGCCTAAGCGTCAAATATTCCGCCATCTATTGATGCAATCATGCACGGTAACTTTCGTTGCACATTCGGCAAATTTCGTGCTTTGGTAAATCTTAATAAATGTGTAACTACCGGAATAGCGGTGGTTAAGTTAACAACTGATTTAACAAATGATTATCTCCTAACAAACCTTTATGTTACTGATTTTTGATGTTATCCATTGATTAACTTTGACAAATAGGTAACTATTGTTTATGTTACCGGGCATAAATGAATTTTCTTGACATTTAGCGACATTGGCGTTCGTGTTGTAGGATCTTTCGATTATTTATCTTATAATATTTTTCAAACCGTTTATATTTACATCTAATATCACCAACAATAGTATTTCTGAATACTGTAAGAAAATAAGGGAATTTATCTGTGGTAATTAGCTCAACAAACAAATAAAAAATCAATATTAACTTTAAGTGAAATAGTTTATTACATTTTATAATTTTGTAGGCTTATCATACACTTCAGCGCAATGAGCTGTCAAAAGAAAATTACATTTTCATCCCTATAAAGTTTCTACGGTACAGGAATTATCACCATTAGATCACGATAGGCGATTGGAATATTGTCATTGGTTTAATAATAATTTAAGGGACGATGACTTGCTAAACAAATCATTTTTCTCGGATGAAGCCTGGTTTTATCTAACAGGCTATATCAATTCACAAAACTATCGTATCTGGTCTGCAGAAAATCCACACGAATTTCGAGAAACGCAATTGCATCCCATACAAGTTGGAGTTTGGTTAGCTATGTCCAGGCAACGAATAATAGGGCCAATTTTCTGCGAGGAAACTGTAACAGCCCAACGTTACCAACAGATGTTGGAATTGTTTATTGCAGTTACAAGAAAATGAGCTTGAAGTAGGTTATTTTCAGCACGATGATGCTCCAGCACATACTGCTCGACAAACCTGCCAATATCTTCAACAGTTTTTTGCTGACAGGATCGTTAGAGCACAAAGATGGCCACCAAGATCGCCTGATCTAACCCCATTAGATTACTTCATGTTTGGCTATCTAAAAAATAAGATCTATAGAAACCGCATGCATACCATAGAAGAACTGAGCAACTGATGCAATTTTGTCACTTAATAATTATACTAATTGTATGCTATAATTTAAAGTAATAAATAAATTTAGATAAACACCAGTTAGTACTGAATTATAAAATCATAATTTAGTAAAGTTAAATCAATTACATTTCATTTTTACTAGCAGAAACACCAATCCATAGTCGTTTATATAATGCGAGTTCAAATATAGGTTACGTTTTCCTTATTTATGACAGATCCGTTTACTTTCTTATGTTCCAACACTGACTTAGTTCCATCCTTCATTACAAACACGCGGCATATACCTACACCCTGTTACTATCTATAGGAGCGAAATTGATAATCTTTTTGAATCTCATAGTATGTTGTAGTGGTTGAGTAAATTGATATAAGATTTGAATATTTTATTTATATTTACAACAGATTTTGACAGATCAAAGTTGGATCAAGTTTCAGTTCGAAGAAACATATTGTTGTTTACAGTGTAACTATTTTAATTAAATTTAGTTTAATAGTGCTTTTATATATATTTGCAATCCAATTTGGATTCGGTTTTGTCAAAAATTGACATGTATACTCACTGTAGAATTAATATTTTAAGATTGTTAATTAAGTCTAGTAATTTGTATTGTAAATTTTCAAAAGTATTTTTTTTATGATGCACACACCCTCATCTTTATTTTATAATTAATGTAAGGCGATTCCATAATCTTGCAGTAATTATTTATTGTAATTTAGTTTAACCATTTTATAGTTCCATTTGATCACATGGATATTCTCACATATTAAATATCCTATATTCCCCTCTCATATCGGTGAAATTAACGGACTTTTCTGAGACAATTTGCAGCCCTTGCGAAGACAATCGCTATCGATGTTTGTTAGAAAATTTCAATTCGAAGGCATTCACCAGCCAACCTTCGTGAGAGACGGACGTGTCTCGAGTTACTTTATAAAATATAACGGCTATTTTGATAAAATCTTATTTATTTTATATTATAGCCTGGCTGGTAGTCGAGTAGCTTGCACGCTTGGCTATCAGTGCGGAGTCCGGGGTTCAAATCTCGCTCTGGTCAATTACGATAATCCGTTGCTTTCCGGGGTCCTAATGTTGATTAGGAGGAAGATTTGGCTCGGCGGGGGCCTGACAAGCTAAAAATATAGCTTAGACGTTACCACTCCTTAAAAAATCCAAATTCCAATCTAAAAATGATGATTAATTGTTAAACAAAGTTTATCATATTAATTTTACCTACATAATTGTTGAATAAATTTTCTCCAACGACGTTTTTTCTGAGGTATGTTCTTGTCCTTAGCCATTCTCCGTAGTTAGAAGTACGAGAGTCCCCATTCGATGCCAGATCAGACTTGCCTGTCGATTTACTCCTTCCTAAATATTAATATGCTTATAAGAAATTTTATTTTAATACGTTCGACGAAATTTTAGGTTAGGAAAACATTTGTATATAACCGCGCACCAACCAGTTTCTGAGCACTGGTGGAAAACTTTTATAAGGTGGCAGTTCTAATTTTACTAGTTAATACATATGTATTCACGGCACGAACCGAATACTCAGTAATTTTTACCACCAAATGTTGCATATACTGATTTACCCGTCTTTTGAGCATAGAGAATTTAGTTTGAAAGTTAATTTTAAACGTATTTATTTTCTATGATGAATTTATATTACAAGACTTGGAATTACTAACTAAAAACGTATAATTGTTATTTATCAAGTGAACTTATTTGACTTACATGAGATATTTACTTTCTTATCTGTGTTGTTTTACACGGTTTCACATTTTGGCTTTTGATAGAAAATAAAGAATAACAAGAAAACTGTTGGAAATAGTTGTAGGGAAAGTTATGCAGAATTAAATTCTACATCCGATCATGTAATAATATACAGGGTGTCACACTTAAAAAGACCAACTTTTTCAACTTTAAAAATAATCTAATTGGCCATCAAATTTTTGACGCCCTGTATGCGATAAGTAAATTGTCAATGTGGATTTCGAAAGCACCATTCTTGTGCTTACATCCACACTTGCCACCGGACGAAAGTGGGTAAAAGGCGCAGTATTGAAAATAAGATTACATATTTCGAAATAATCAAGATATCTCAGAAACAAATGAAAATAGGTATAAAGAAACTCGATGGTACACATCATGAAATTTTCTCAAAAATCCAAAAATGATATAATATACCGGGTGTTCCATTTAAAATAAGGGAGTTAGTGGCGACTTCCGGTATAACCGGAAGTGGTACGTCCTTTAGAATATTTTAAAATGAGAGAGTATGTCGACTAACCCTGAAGTCCAAAAATTAAGAATTCTAAGTTTCTTCTAACCGAGAAAACTTCTAACGAACGGCTAACGTGAGTAACTCGGTATACGTAGTGCTGTGGACTGGCACCCCGATTTCACCCCGTTTTTCGCAAATTCAGATGTCATGTTTACTCCGTTCAGTCTTTGTCAATGTTTCGAGAGAATTTTCACAGATGTATATTTTATTTTTATATAAGATTAGATTAATGAGTTAATTGTTTAATTTCATTTATTTAAATGTCTAGCGCTCGTTAGTTTGATTCATTGGTTATTCTTTTGGATGTTGGCGTATAAGATTTTGTTGCGTTGCGTTGTCACGCAGCTGTTGTTGTTACAAAAAAGGACTGGTGAATTGTATGAAGCAGTTCCTAGGTAGACGAGAGCGTGAGTACATGTAATTTTAAAATGTTGGCTGCCATTTTGTGAATACTTTTGATATAGAGATTTGTTTCGCTTAAATTGTCTTTT
The DNA here is from genome assembly GCA_004143645.1 of Protaetia brevitarsis. NCBI lineage: Eukaryota > Metazoa > Arthropoda > Insecta > Coleoptera > Scarabaeidae > Protaetia > Protaetia brevitarsis. Next base: position 2,232,629 of record RXPK01000083.1, on the reverse strand, counting down.
ATTTTGTCCATCAAGGAACTCGCTTAATAATAATTGGTATTGTATTGATGTGTACACATTTTAGGTATAAGATCATTTATTATTTTTGTTGGGGAAGATATTTTAGTTTTTTTTATTTTGCTGATTCATTTTTAATTATCTATCACCTCGGTTTGAGTGAGTGCAAGCTTTGTGCTTGCATTTAGATTTTTCTTTTGTTTATTATTAGTATTTGTCCACGTTTAATTTAGTTTGTTTTAATTTGAAACCACGTGGATTTTATTGAGAAATAGAATTATCTTCCTGAACTACTTAATCTTTTGCTTTGATATAGGATTTAGCATTGTCCTATTGTAATTTAGAATCTCGAGCAGTTTTTGATTTAAGCCAGGACCCTCTGTTCACGGTTTTTTTTTTCTGCAAATTGTAATTAACTTGTTTTTTTTTTATATAATAAAATTCTTGGTTGTTTATTAACGTCATTCAAAATTCTGTTCTTTTATTTTAAATTAAACCTTTTCAATTTTTCTTTTTTTGTAAGAAAGTCAGATTTCTTTCACTCACAATTTACTTGTCGTGGTTTTATGAGGGGAATATCCATTGTTTTGTACATGAGATGCCCATGTGACCGAATGAACTGTCGAAAGTTTAAACCAAATAAAAATAAATAATAATTGCAAAATACTGGAATCAGCTTACAATTAAAATATGATAAAGGTAGGTGTCTCTTAATTATGAGAAAAATACGTTTAAAATTTTTAAACACTTATTACTATTTAAAATTAACAATCTTAAAATTCATTACTGCACCCAAAAAGTAAACAAGCATTTATACACATAGAATTGTCACAGAACCCAATTTCCAGCAATTTCCCATGTCTTTCTGTTGACGTATCAAAGCAATTGGACTGCCAATGCATATACAAGCATTATTAGACTAAATTTAAATGAAATACATACACTGTAAAAATAATAAGAATGTTCATTTGAATTGAACTTGGATCCATATTTGATCTGTCAATATCTATTGTAAAAATACACTATTCAAATTCTAATATTCATTTTCGATGTGTAGGTATATCACTGCTGATCATCTTACTTCCTGAAGTGAATATTCTAAAGGAAAATGCCTTGAAGGAATTGCCAAATGCAGAGATTTCCTACATCACCTGGACATCGTTTGGCTGTCTGCTGCTACATATTATATCCTTTTTCTTATAATATCTAGTATATGTACCATAACAGTATTTTAGTTATGCGAGGATTCAATGAAAAATATGTTATAAGAGGCGAATATCGGATAAACACAAATGCTTCCGTTTATGATTTTTGCCGCAAACTTGTTGCGCCTTAAACTGAATGGATACCCTTATTTGAAAACTAATAATAATAAATCAAGGTCGTCAAACAACTTTCTAGACAATTTACAAATTAATAGCGGACAGTAAATATGAATTTATCAATACGAGTTAAACATTACGTATTAGTCTACTCTGCGGCTGGCACGAATAAAATTATCTCCAATAAGCACAGCTATATGTATAGTTCAACCTGAGAATATATAATCAAAATCGCGATTCAGATTGTTAACCTTTTTGTGGGAGGAGCTATACCTCGCGATCAATTGTATTTAATTTCTTTTTCCGTAATAGAGCAATAATTAACTGAAACTGCGTTATTCAACATTAAATATCATTACCGAAGAATAATTGAAAATTAGTTTCTTCAACCGTTCTAGTAGTAGTGTGACTCGTAATTCTTTTGTTCCAGTCTACGTTTTGCGTGAACATATCGAAACGTACGCAACGTTCTAAAAGAACACCCGAAGCAGGATTTCACAACAGCTTCATATCGTTTTACTCCCACCAATTCCCGCAAAATAATTACGTGAAAAAAAAACAGAAACCTCCCGACAGCTTTTTGTTAGCAGCGTTGTTGTTTTTTCCCGTCTCGTCGCGATTTTCCGCTTGCCAGCCGAGCGAGGCGTCTAACCGCCCCGCTCCGACTCGCGAGAGGCATTAATCGCGTTTTGATTTTAATTCGGGCTCCTTGTTTCCGGCACTAACGCAATTTGCGCGACCAAACGAGAGGCGCTCTCGCCGTGTAGTGCGCGACGCTTCGCGGAATAGCAATTCGCAATCACTGCTCCCAGGCATCTAGCCGCAATCTAATTTGCCTCCGTTCGCCCACCCACGGACCGCCGCCGCCGCCGCCGTCGCTACGGCCCGGGTAAAACGCAAAACCCACGGCTGTAACCGAATGACGACGCGACGGGAGCCCGTGAATGCGCGCGTAGCCGTGGTAGGTGTATGCAGGCGAGAGAGCACCTAACGATATTACCGATAAATCAAAGCTTAATTGAGATATTCGTCGAACGTAGTCCCGGTATAATTGATTGAGACTGTAAATACTGGTGAGTACGCGTCAGGGACGTGCAGACGTCTGGGTTTATATTGAAAAAAGATAGTTGTGGCATTAGTATATATTATTATGGAATATATACTCCATACTATTTAAATGTAAAGTTACTATTTTACTTACAATAGTTATATTTTAAAACTAATTAGATATTATAAGGAAAAGGATATAAAATGTAGCAGCAGACAACCACAGACGATGTCCAGGTGATGTTGGAAATCTCTGCATTTGGCAAGTCCTTCAAGGCATTTTCCTTCAGAATATTCCCTTCAGGAAGTAAGATGATATACCTACACATCGAAAATGAATATTAGAATTTGAATAGTGTATTTTTACAATAGATTTTGACTGATCAAATTCGGATCCAAGTTCAATTCAAATGAACATTCTTATTATTTTTACAGTGTACTTATGTCATTTAAATTTAGTTTAATAGTGTTTGTATATGCATTGGCAGTCCAATTGCTTTGATAAGTCATCAGAAAGACATGGGAAATTGCTGGAAATTGGGTTCTGTGACAATGTAAATGGTTGCCTACTTTTTGGTTACAGTAAGGAATTTTAAGATTGTTAATTTTACATAGTAATAAGTGTTTAAAAAATTTAAATGTATTTTTCTCTTGTACAAGAGACACCTACCTGTATCATATTTTAATTGTAAGGGTGATTCCAGATTTTTGCAATTATTATTTATTTTAATTTAGTGTAAACATTCGACAGTCCATTCGTCACATGGGCATTCTCATGTATAAAACAATGCATGTTCCCCTCATTTCAGTTAAATTAACGGACATTCTGTGAGAGTGGTACTCCTTATCGAAGACAATCGCTTCCAAGTCGGTTAAAACATTTTCAATTTGAACCATTCAACAGCCGAGCTTTGTTAGAAATGGACGTGTCTCAATTTGTTCTTGGCTATTTCGATAAAATCCAATTTTATTCCAAATTACAACCTAAAAATAAATGTTAATTGTTAAACAAAGTTTATCACATAAATATCATCCAAATGACCTACAACTTTTGGGTAATTTTTCTCCAACGACGGTTTTCCCGAGTAATGTACCTGTCCTGATCGAGCCATCCTCCGTGATCGGAAGTACCTACGATGACCAGGGCCCCTATCAGATAACCGACATTCCTGACCACACCGATGTCCGCAGAATTCGGCCTTGTAGAAGATATTCCTCGTCAAATCTACCTAGAAAATAAAGTAGTATTATTATAACATTCTAATCTAAATTGAATTATACTTATAAGAAATTTGATTTTAATACGTTCAGCAAATTTTAAGGTTAGGAAGTTGTTCGTATCATTGTTAAACGGTTTGCAGTTACTTGGCGAAATTTGTATAAGTTAGTAGTATACTAGGTTAATAAGTATTTAATATGTATTTACGTTACGACCCAATATCCAGTAATTTACTATCAAGATTGGCCATTCTGCTTCACACGTCTATTTAAGCCTAGCTTAACTACCGCTCGAACGTTCAGAAAGCGCGGGAATTTGTAAATTTAATTTAAACGTATTTACGTTCTAGATATTGAATTCATATTGCAAAAAGTGGAATTACTAATAAAACGTTAGTGTTATTAATTAAGCGGACTCACGTACTTACCTGAGATAAGAATATCTTTAGATTTATGTCTGACTTACACAGGTTCACATTTCGAACTTTTTTACTAAATAAAACCACTTTTTTTCGCACTTAAATGCTTTCATTATACATGAGAGATTGATCACCATCGAAGTACAACACTATCGTGCCTACGACATCTTCGAAACTGGTCATTAACACGCAAATTGAAGGAGAGGACATTTTTGGCAACAGTCTTACACGCTTGCTCCATACGTACTGAGATAATAAGGGGGGTAACTAGCTATTCGTAATTTTTTTTGATGTCAACGTGCTTCAATCGGAAATTCTCGCCCTACATGCCATCTGCCTTGTCAGAGAGCACACACTTCTAATAATAATAATAATAAAATAATAATGGGTTTATTGTCTTTAGTCGTAAAACAACATAGAACATTGTCAATATTAGAAATACAATAAAATCAGAAATACAAAATAAGGAAAAAAAAACATATAAATGTAGAAAACAAAGACAACAGTAAAACAGACAACCATTACCCGTCATGTCAAGTACTCATCAACACTATAAAATGAATGCTCATGAATATAGGCTTTCAATAGCTGTTTAAACGAATTAAAAGTACTAACCATCTTTATATGTCTTGGCAGCGCATTGAAGTAAACAGCACACCTGTAGTATGGGCCCCGCTCAAACAAAGTTGTTCTGTGAATCGGCACACTGACATGACTATGAGAACGAGTTCTCATGTTGCTACATACATCGGCGTTTTTAATAAAAAATTTTCGTTGCGCTTATAAAATATTAATAATTCATATAAATAGAGTGACCACAAAGGCAAAATCTTCAACTGCTTGAATATAGGACGACATGAGGTCATGGAGGACGCAGCCACCATACACCGCAAAATCTTTTTTTGATATATAAAAAGCTTGCTCGCACAACTAGCCGAACCCCAAAAAATGAGTCCATATCTCAATCGAGACTCCACGTACGAAAAATAAAACATTCGCAAAGTGCCAACATCTACGGTGCTTCTCAAATTCCTAACTCCATAATACGCTGAGCACAGTTTACTTAGAAGTGAGGTACAATGTTGCTCAAATTTAAGAACACAATCCACAGTCAATCCCAGGAACCCAACATTACCGCCAGTGGAAATTGACTTGCCATCATGCTTGATGTAGCAACTACTACTTATACTGGAGCTAGCACGAAACTGTAGCATACTTGTTTTCGTCGCTTTGAGCACTAGCCTATTTTCGCAACACCACGCACACATATTCGATAAGACCGCATTTGTGCGAACAGACGCTAAATGTACAGTCGAATCAGCAACAACGCAACTTGTATCATCAGCATACTGTGACAATGGACACGATGGTAAAGATAAGCACAAGTCATTTACATATAAAATAAACAGAGTAGGGCCAAGCATAGAGCCCTGCGGGACACCACAAACAATGTTTATAGCCGGAGAAAGATGTTTTTTCAAATTATCAACACAAACTTGAATTTGTATGTGACATTGCCATCAGCATTAAATCATCGATAATGAACTCAGGTTTAGACAATTTATTAATGAACTGATCAAGCGAGCTTATTCTAACCTCAAAATTTTATATTCCTTTAGACATGGCTTCAGTGTTAGATTAAAAACTATTCTCTGTGAGACAATGGTGCTATCCGTGTTTAATTATTGCGCACCGGTGTATGGCCCCTGCTTGGATTCTCTTTCAGCGGGTACAAAAGGGTGGGTCAAAATACCTGCTCGCGCTATATATTTGGTCATAGAAAATACGACTATTCCTTTTTTTTTTTCTTCGTGAGGGTAGCGCCTAATTTATAATGATGACTTAAAAAGTTAAATAACTCATTTTTTTACGTTTCGACAATCTTTATTTTTCTGGTCTTCATCAGAAATGTATATTTTATAATTTAACTTCTTTTATTTTTTTTTTTTTTTCTTAAAATATATTTCTAGGGACATTCACAAACATTTTAAAAACATATTTATTAATTACATTTCTAACCAATTTTACAAACTGTTAACAAAACTGTTTTAAATCAAACTGTCATAGAAATACTTTTTTACATACTATAGTGACATACTGTCATAGAAATACTTTCAAAAAAGGATTTAGACATTAAGCATTTCTTTATTTTTCTTTATTTCTGTGATTCAAAGGTCAAGTGGTAGAACAGGGGGCATCACTATTTGCTGCCTATCTGAATTTATCGCCTTGTGATTTCTTTTTCTTATTATTTTTTATTCGCTGCATTTATTTCTCTTTACAATCTGAATTAATCTCTTATTGTAAATGTAATTAAGATAAAAAGAAATAAAGACTATTATTACTATTATTATATAATTTTAACACTTATGAAGGAAAGGGTGACATATACTTTATCTGTGCACAAGTTAATCATCGTACATAATTCAGCAGTAAAAACTATGTTGGCCATGAAATAAGCGAACAAATATCCAAAAGCCTATTAGGAACCTATTATACTATAATACCAAAATGTTGACAGGGGCCCAATAAGTAATATTTCCTTTCAGGAGAATTTATTCTTCAGCATTCTAAAAGATCCTGCAATTATCCTTACCGAAAACCGAATTATTCCTGATATTACCCCACGGCGACGCTCCACGACCCGGAAACGAATTAAAAAGACTGAAATCTCATTTCGCGTACTTACCGCTGGCGCGCCCACCGTTTTTCTTTCACTTTGATCACGCATCAGAGAAATACGCCAGGACGAAATTGTTACCTAATACGACGATCCCCCGATTTGACCCCCTCCACCCCGATATCGGTGCGTCGGGGGGGAGCGCATCCCCTCGAAATCGAACTATATGGCGAGCTTTCGACCCCGTCAAAGGGAACCGAGCAAGCAGACGCAAAGGGGAAGTTCTAAGAGATGTTGATTGCCAATTTATTTGCCCGACGGGCGTTTGATTTCGTTCAACTAGTGTCTCCCCACTTGTTACAGTATATATGGGTGGAGGGGGGGAGGAAGAGGGATAAAGTGAGGCGTGCAGAGGAATTTTTAAATGAGAATATTATAATATAGAGTGATCAAGTAGGAGTTATTCATACGTCAGTACTTATTAATACATACGATATTAACTGATCGAGTTAACAGGTAGCAAACGCACCCTCACGTCTTCGTTGCATGAAAGTATAACCTCATAAAAATAAATTGTTGGAATATATACATTTGATACTTTGTAACAATAGTAATATTACCTGAGAAACTTCGGTGTTAGCATGTAACATGAAAAAATTCACTTGAAAATTAAATTTTGTAATTTATTTCATATAAATTAGTTTTAGTAACACTGCAGCCGCATTTATTAAGTTATTTATTTTTGTTCGATTGATTTGCCGTAACGCGTCTTGGTTTCAAGTTTATTTCACCGTGTCCCCAGGCACTGCATATTCAATTTGCGCACGCTTCAATCTCCACTTGCGCCGCGAGCCCATTTAAGTCGTGCATTTGAGACGGATTCGGCAGATTCCGCAGATGCTTGTACTCCTCCCTGGTCCAACTATAGATCGTAGTTGCGCTACGGGTATGACAGGACAGTCTTTTCCGTTCCTATCCGATTACACACCGTAGTCGCCCCAAGGGTATCACACGTTGTAATCTTCTGTCCCGTGTTCGGTTGTAGTTCGTAGTGTCAATGATTCCTAGTCCTAATTATTCTAACCAATAGTAATTAAATTAAAAGTTAATATTTTAAATATTTACGTATACACCCCAATTATGCTAAAAGCCATAATTTAACACTAATTCAGACCACTAAAGAGTATAAAATATTCATTTATAAATACGTACTACCCAACTAACTGTCTAAATATCATTCCGAACCTTATCTAATTCTTTAGTAGCATTAGTAAGAAATTCATCCCACCATTCCACCGGCTCATTATCTCTAATATTTGTTTCGCGTCGCGGCCAATTTAACTCCTTAGCTAATCCCCAAACTTCCGCCACTCATCAGTAAGTGAACATTGAAATAAAACATGCACCGCTGTATCTACCCCACCACATTAACAACGCGAATCATTAACCGTCTCAATTCTACGCAAATATGTTTTAAAATTACCATGACTATCTCTCACGGGGTCCGCCAAGGGTCAATATTGGATCCTCTGCTATTAATCATCTATATCAATGACCTCCCGTCTAATATTAGTGAAGCTCAGATATGCCTGTATGCGGATGACACCTCACTACTAGTGCACCCATCAAATCCGAAGGAATTGTAACAAAATTCAAGACAGACAATTCAAAAGGCTGAAAACTGGTTTGCCGCCAACAAATTAAAAGTAAATATAAACAAACCACAAAACTTACATTTCTCAACTAAGACCACTGGTGAATCAACGGCAGTAAAATTTCTGGGCATCACGGTAGGCTCTCTTTTATCATGGCAGGATCACCTACAACATCTGCTCTTTTTACCATCAGAAGACTGAAGCACATCGCCGGTAAAGATGCTGCAAGGATGGCATATTTTGCCAACTTCCAATCTCACCTTTGGTATGGACTGATCTTCTGGGGAATGACAACTGGATCGCAGAGAATCTTCATCCTAGAAAAACGAGCAATAAGATATCTCTGTGACCTTGAAAGCAGACAAAGCTGCAAAACATATTTTATTAATCAAAAAATACTCACGCTCCCCTCACTTTACATATTCTGTTGCGTTACCTATGTCCATCAAAATAAAGAGGTATTTAGGACGAACGGAGATAATCACACATATAACACCCGTGATCGTAACGCACTAAGAACACCATATCATAGACTGACACGTACACAACAGGCGGCAGATTTCTGGGGGTGTAAACTCTATGATCACCTTCCGCAACATCTGAAGAGTTTACCTCTTGGAGCCTTCAAACACAGGGTTAAGCGCATGCTAGTCGAGGGAGAATACTACGAAATCGAGGATTTTTTGGCACATCCATGCATCTAAATTTTATATATACACATATACTGTTTTTTTTCTTTTTTTTCAATGTTTGTTTCTGTCTGTATACAGTCTAGTTTTTTTTTTTATTTCTATCTTTGTGTTATTTATATTTATATATATTTTTTGACATCTGTAGAAACTTCTACAAACAATTTATTTCGACTTTTCTGTAATGGTGTTATTGCAAATATACGTATATTATTATTATTATTATTATTATTATTATTACCCGTAGTTAATTCTACCACCTGATACGATAAATTAACCCTCATCCCTAAAACGTGTATCGTTACCGATAAATTTTTTAGTCCACCTCCCATTTAAAGTAATATCCAATCTACCCTGCCAATCATTAGCAAGTTTATTCCTAAACGCTTTTTTTTTAACTATGCTAGTCGAAATTAACCCATACCTATGTAATTATTGCACTATCTCCTCTAGACACCGCCTGTTTCGCTAATTACAACGGATTATAGGCTGCAGTCGCCCTACGGATGTTACACGGCGCAATTTTCCGTTTAGTGTTTCGTTATAGTTCGTAGTCGCTCCGCGGGTGTGACACGACGCACCTCTCCATCCCCGTTTGATTATAGACTGTAGTCGCCCTACGGGTGTAACGCGGCAACATCTTTGGTCTCGTGTTCGGTTATAGTTCATAGTCGTCCTCAGAGTGTGATACGTCGTACCCTCCGCCTTCCGTTCGATTGCCGACCATAGTCGCCACACGTTAGAAATATTTGGGAAAGATACCAACCGAGAAAATTGAGAACCCCTTTTACCTGTTTCTATAGCTTTCGAAATAAATTCATTGCATCTTTAATAGATAACGACTGTAGCGTAAAACATGTGAATAAGTAAGAATTTAAAAGTTACTTACGATGGGTGTAACATGGTTGACTACATTAAACATGAATTAAAAAATAGCAAAATGTAAATGACAAGCATAGTAGGTAAAACACTTAAGTTAACAAAATTGAATTATAAATTAAAAAACGGTGAGAAAACATGTAAAGCAAGTCCGCCATTACAATGATGATAAACTATGTAAATGGTGAATGAAATGAGTAATAATGGTGAACTAACTACAAAAAAATAGCAAACAACAAAATAATACTACATGGATTGCAATAATGGGGGCTACTATCTTTAAGTAGAATATGTATTGTGTATATTTTTAATTTGAATTAGTTGCAATAAATCAGGCAGTAGTTTATAGTAGGCGCGAATGGGATTTTATGCGGGACGTGAGAATTATAACAGATAGCTTATCTGTATTAGAGGCGTTAGGGAATTTAAAAAATCCGACCGATTTGTTGTTAGATACTTGGGATATGTTGCGCGAGGGGGGTATAAAACTTTTTTGGACTAGGGCTCGTGTAGGTACAATCGGTAATGAGAGGGCGGATCAATTAGCGAAAGAGGCGGTATCTAGGGAGATAGCTTGATTATTAGATTTGGGCTAATTTCGGCTAGTGTAGTTAAAAAAGCGTTTAGGGATAAACTTGATAATGATTGGCAGAGTAGGTGAGATAATACCTTAAATGGGAGGTGGACTAGGAAATTTATCGGTAGCGTTATACGTTTTAGGGAAATGAGGGTTAATTTATCGTATCAGGCGGTAGAATTAATAACAGGTCACGGTAATTTAAATCATTTTTATGTAGAATTGGGAGGGTTAATGATTCGCTTTGTGAGTGTGGTGGGGTAGATACAGCGGGGCATGTCTTATTTGAATGCCACTCACTGATGAGTGGCGGTCGCGTACGGAGGTTAGGGCATTAGCTAGGGGGTTAAATTGGCCGCGACGCGAAACAGATATTAGAGATAATGAGTCGATCGAATGGTGGGATTTTTTAGTAATGTTGCAAAGAAACTAGATAGGCTACGGCATGATATTTAGATAGTTAGTAAGGTAGCACGCTTATAAATGAGTATTTATGCTCTTTAGTGGTCGAATTGGTGTTAAAACTATAAATTTTAAAATATAAATCTTATTTAATACTCTTGGTTAGAATAATTAGATTAAGTTATTATTAAGTATTAGAATAGGTACTGCTGTTGTTTTGTTGTTTTTTTAGGTCATTATCTTTCCTGTTCAACTTCTGAATGCGTGGAAAAGGGAGCAGCTACGCAAGAACGGCAAGGCTGTCGGAATTTGAGGAGACGTGGAGGCTGCTTCTTCGGCAGTCAGAAGGATAATAATAATTTGTGGCTATCAGTAATAAGGTCTGGGACTTCTTCCCAGATCCTCCCAGAGTAAGGTTTTTGCCATGGTTTTCCCTTACTCCGTGGCCATTGATTTTATATAAGTATGTTATATATAATCAGTGTCCTTGGCGAATGCTGGGAGATAACGAAAGTCGTTCCATGGCGCCTTTAATAATAACCTGATAGCTGACTGATTTACAGTAGACTCGCGATTATGTGAACTAATCACATTTCATATATTTTATCATTTCTCAAAAGTAGTATTCATATGGTCGCGAGGCTACTGTATTATATTTTTGTTATTAAAAATCATAGCGAAACTATTTAGTTAGAGTAGGATCATTTCAATTGTTATGGAACCCATTTAGTATTTAGAATAGGTAGCCTCGTGTAGTACCTTTTCAGGTGGAGCACGGGGTTAGGATGATTTGTAATAATTTAGTTTTCATAAATAAAGTGTGTTAATAAAGTGTATATTTTTAAAGATATGAATATATGTGACTGAGATAAATAATATCTGTTGTAAAATTTGCTGTGTTGTATTGATTAATATAAACCATTTCCAAAAAGAAAAATATTTTGTGTTTATCTTGTTCTTCAATTATGGAGACATTCTCAAAATCAAATCGATTGCCTGTACTCAGAGTGTGACCAGTGATTGCACTTTTATTGTTACCTCTAGAACAGTCATGTCGGTGTTGTCTCAACCTATATTTAATGTATTAGAATGAATCACATACATATAATTTCTCATCTCAGTAATAAAACCCGTCCATTTATTCCCGCAAGTCCATCTCTTAGGTTATGTTTGCTTTTACCACATATCTGAAATAATTCCATTAAAATTCAAAACACACCGCTGGTATAATAAACGCCTGTTTCAATTGACCACAATAAAACCGCCAAAAGTGGTTGTAAAATCTGCTAACACCCCTATTTACAAATAAGCATTGCCCACGTTATACGTGTTTTATCGCACCGACTTTTATTTAGTATCCGGCAAACATGCATGCCACAACACGACAATATTAATTTTTGTGGCTTATACGACCGCAGTAAATTATTTTAATACCTTATAATTCAACGATAATAATAATAACAATAATAACGGTAATAATAATCAACTTGTTAAAACAGCCCATGATCTGTCGTTAAATTATAACGCACAATAAATATTTTTACCACATCACACTATCTGCTACACGCGTGCTTTATGGCTGGTAATAACACTTCACCAGTTTTTTTTTTTTATTATATATAAATTCTCCATTCGATTGGGCCGTTATCAATTAGAACCTATTTTTATTGCGTGTGCGGGGAAAAGTGCGAGTTTTACCGTGGACGGATTTATGTATGGAACATGTCGTAAAGTTGTCCCTCGGAAAATAATAAACTTAATTGAACGCACTTCATTTGCGCTGTATTACAACGTTTGACAGGTCCTTATGGGGACACCAGTTAGTGGGAATTGTAACGAGCAAAAAGAAACCAGTGTTAATAATCGACGTTGCTCTTAACAATTGCTGTTTATTTATAGAGTTACTAATGCGATTTGCCACTTCATCAATCATTGATTAATATGCGCGTCAATAAATGCGTGTGAATGTTACATCGAGAGCCTCCAGAGATTTATAAATACATTTATAAATGATTACGTCCGTTCAACATAACATTGACAATAAGTTGAGGCAATTAACTACTGCATTTTTTAATAAAATTCCACACCTTTTATTCAGCGTAGTGTCAAACAGTATGCACCATATGAGTTCTTGTTCTGTCATGGGTTTTTATAAAATTCTATCTGGTAATGAGTTTGAGTATCTTTTAAAATAAACTACAATCTCATTAAAGGTAATTTATCATCTACCGTATACAGAGCACACAGAGAAAAAGTTATTTTGCCGCAATTGTGGACGCCACAATCATATAAATCAGAAAAATCATATAATTCACAGTATCGATATACAGATGTCCCGGGATTGAGTTCACAATAGATATAATTAACAAAAGACTTTTGGCTAGAATTTTCATATTTGGGAAATGAGCTCAGTTTGGTCTGAAATTTATTTTTAGTTTACATTCGATTTTTTTTTTAAATCAAGCAGGCTTTTACGGTTGAGCTAAAATTATTTTTGCGTTTCAGGTAAAATACCTTTTCCGTTGTTCTACATAGAAGAAGTAGTTTTTAATAAAATAGATTTTGAAATGATTTGAAAAGGGAATAGGGAAAAGGGGATAGGGAAAAAAAGAATATGGGAAAGGGAATAGGACACAGGGAAATGGAATAAAGCAAAGAGAAATAAGAATAGGGAAAAGGGAATAAGGAAAGGGAATAGGGAACAGGGAAAGTAGAAAATATGTAATAGGAATATAGGGAAAAGAGAATAGGAAATACGGAAATGGAATACAGCAACGGAAATAGGAAAAGGAGTAACGACAGAGACGGAGAAAAAGAGAAAAATAAAAATTAAATATTAAAAATGGTAATCACATTACCATTAAGGAAAAGTACAGCTCCAATTTTCAATTCAACCGAAAGAAAATGAATGAAAGATGGGGCTCAAAATAGGCGTATTCCACATTTCACGAGAAAAAAAAACTATTTGAAAAAGTGATGGAAAAATTGTTAAAAAAATAAGCAAATGGAAAAATGCTAAAAACAATCAAAAAATGTTAAAAAGGGGGCGCTAAGTATGGAGAAAATAAAAAAGAATGTCAGAAAAAAAATTAAAAGGTAAAAAAATGCGAAAAAGTTTTTAAAAAATGGGAAAACATAAAACTGTAGAAAAGAGATAAAAAATGAAATTTTTAAAAAAATAGAAAATGGAAAAATAGGGAAAAACAAAAATTCAAAAATAAATGCAAAAAAGGTAAAAAATGCAAGAAAATATTAAAAACTATCAAAGTCAAAAAGAAAAAATAAAAAACGCGTACAAACAATGGAAATTATAAAGAACTATAAGAAATAAAAATAGACAAAAAAGTTGAAAATTAGAACACACTATTTGAAAAAATGATGGAAAAATTGTTAAAAAATAAGCAAATGGAAAAATGCTAAAAATAATCAAAAAATGTTAAGAAGGGGGCGCGTGGAGAAAATAAAAAAAGAATGTCAGAAAAAAATGCGAAAACAAATTAAAAAATGGGAAAACATAAAACTGTAGAAAAGAGATAAAAAAATAAGATTTAAAAAAATAGAAAATGGAAAAATAGGGAAAAAAATAAAAAATCGAAACAAAAATTCAAAAATAAATGCAAAAAAGGTAAAAAATGCAAGAAAATATTAAAAACTATTAATGTTAAAAAGAAAAAATAAAAAGGCGTACAACAATTGGAAAATTATAATAATTTAAGAAATTGAAAAATAGACAAAAAAGTTGAAAATTAGGCAACACTGTTAAAAAAGTTTATAAAATAAAAAAAATATATTGAAAAAAACGACAGAGTGATAAAACAAAAGAAAACTACTTGAAGCGTATTGCACATTCTAAAAGTGGGGCACATTCTAGGACAACGCCCGCATTCTAGTTATGCACGGAAAAAAAAAATTATAAATTTTCATACAATTATAAAGTTTCGCACAAATTGTTGAACATATAGAGACGAGCACAACTTGTATTAGAATTTCCCACAAAATTGTTGACAAAAGTTATCGCATTTTTTGCAACAAAACGCACACTTTTGTTATGCAGGTTTATGTTGACAGAACCTATATATTACAGTAGCATTAATAATAATAAGTATTTAGATACGTCATGCTTATTAGGTTAATATAAAGTATGAAAATATAAAATTTAAAAATATGAAAATGCCATAGGTACAAATAGGTAAAAGACAAGACACAATTTGACAAACAACAGTACAAAATGTTTAAAAAGGTAAGCAACTAGTGCATTCGCCTGCCGCTGAACATAATTACTTGTATTAACTGATGGTCACAGCATAAATTGCAAAATGAAAAGTAAAAAAAATGAAAATTTAAATTTACTAGCTCAGCGGATAAAAATAAAAGGGCGCAAAAGAACTATTTATCCCGGGGTTACTCTCACAATTAGACTAATCATGAAAAATAAAATGTGGGCGTTTGAAAAATTGACTTTCTTTAAAATCCCCAAAGATTGAAATGGTTGATTCAAAAATAAAAGAACAAACATTTTGAATGACGTTAACAATCATTAAATTTATTTTTATAAAAAAAAAGAAAAACATTTAATTACAATTAACACAGGAAAAATCAAACCTTGGACTGAGAGTTCTGGCCAAAATCAAAACCTGCTTGAATCTACAATTAAAAAGGACAATGCAAGTCCTTCAAACAAACAAAGGACAAATTTGTTCTAGAAGAAAATCCTATATCACAAAAAATCCACGTGGTCTCAAAATTACAACACACTATAATAAATTTAAACGTGGACAAAACAAGTATATAAATATAATTGAAATTTAATCACAAGCACAAAGCTTCTTTTCACCTAAACCGAGGTGATTAACAAAGAAAACTAATTTGAAAACTAAGAAACGGAAAATTAAACTCTTTAAACTAAAAAAACAATATCTTCTAGAACAATATATAATAACTGATCTTACATCCGACTTGTGTACACAATAAAATACAACAACAATTATTAAAGAAAGAGTTCCTTGAAGGATGATAAAAATTTCAAATTAAACGAACAACATTTTTAAATAAAAATGAAATTACCAAAAATGGCAGCAAAAGAAATAAAAAACATGTACTTACTCCGCAATCTTTCAAGAAACTAAGTGCCTCTGGGTAACACGGTCGCATATATATATATATATATATATATATTTACAATTGCGTGCCAAAGCAGCGCATGAATCGCAAATAAATTTCTTGAATGTTACAAAGAACAAAATATATATACAATACTGATGAAGGCAATATGTACAATTGAATGAAATTAAAATACACAACTGAACAATTACATTAAACTTAACAAACAATTCTATTAACAAAATTGTTTCAAAAGAAAATATTAAAATTGTGGAAACTCTATCATTACATTGATAAAGATGATTTGGAATTAATAAAAATACAAATTTGAATTTCCGGAAACCTGGGTGCCAGACCACAGCAATACGTATTGAACATATGGGTAGAAAACTTGCTATAATAATAATGCTTGTATCAGAGATTCATTATGTTAATTGAAAAGTACTTATTGTTTAAGTGAAATTAATGGGTTTGTTAATAAACTAGAAGTAGCAAAATAATATGATCACTTTTTATACCAATTTTTTTTTTTAATTTTCGCAATATCTCTAAAATAAACGAGATTCTATTAGTGTGAGTGTTTGTTTGTTGCTTTGATTAACGACAATACGTAAATCTCGAGGGATATTGACAGTTGGTGTATATAATTATTACTGTCATGTCGACAGGCCGATGCCCGTCTTATCATTAGCTTTTTTTTAGCTTTTTAGGTATGTCTAAGATGTTGGCCGACTGACATAACACAAATCGTAAGAAATCGTAGAAAATACATAGAAGAAGAAATTTTAAATCAAATAATTTTCTCCAACAGATATGTAGATGGCTGCATAACAGCAGGTTAATGTACTTTTTCTTAAGCCAGACTCTCAACTAGTATTAAATATATATCAGTAAGTAATACATAAGCCTCTTCGTATGAACATATTACGTGACCCTTAGTCAGCCAGTTAATTCCTCGTCGAAGACGGTATGTTAAGTAATCGATTTCCCATCCGTTCCTAATCCTCTCAAATTATTAATGTTGCGTGCAAAACGGATCCGATATAGCATACTGTCTGGGGTAACAATTTAAATGCCAAGCTATACCTAATATTAGTATTCTATACATACAGAAGCATGGATTAAATGAAACTATGAAGGAATTATTACCAGGATAAGTGCATGTTTATTTAAGTACACTTTAAAGTGCATATATTATAGACTGCGATTCACTGAACAATCTACCAAAGGGAGTATAAAAGGGAGATTATTTCTATCACACGTTGATGAAAACATTTTAGGATAAAGCTTTTAAGCCCACAGAAGTATAGTGCGTATATGTACGCAGCTAATTAAAATAATATTTTTATAGCCTTACTTAAAGGTGATTTAAACATCATCACCAACACCCATTATGCGTCCTAACATGCGTGGCCCACCTCAGACTACTACCCCCGACTCTATAAAGATCTTTCGTTTTTCCTTCCTTCTCCGTTTTCCATCTTCCTTACTCAGAATGCCTCGACGTGGATGTAGAAGTAATCTTAAATCTTAAAAACACAAATAGTGCAGGCAATTCATCACGTGAGAAATAAAACAGTACGACTATAACGTTATACACACTAGGCGTACGTTTCTTGGCTGTTGCCTTCTACCGATGTTTTCGTAAGAAGGTGGTTTATGAGAGCATGGATTGCTTTATTACGTGTATAAACAATATTCCTCCTTTTCACTTTTAGAATCAACCTTTCGACTGACTTATTGCCCCTGGATAAACAAACGTTGTCAATTTACAGGTATCATAGAGCACAGGCGGGTTCTGTGCCACCTACTGCCGGATTTAGTGACGTCCGCGGTTAGAATGTTTTGATTTTTTTCTTATTCTTCGGCGTCGACGTTTTTGTTGGTCGTTGTTGTATAATAAAACACCGTGGTAGCTTTATGTTACGTCGTACAAATCGAACATATCAAACAAAACATTGTGTATTCAAGATATGTAATTTAAGTAAGCTTTGTATTGCTAAATGATTGATCTAAAGTATTTTCATACCTGTGCAACTACAGCTACTACACTCACTTTGTACACAGTATGTAAATGCGCAGGTAATGCATCAACACATGGAAGTGCTATTCCTTTTTATTCAAAGGTATAATAAACAATAATTTGGCTTTAAAATACGACGTTTTCTGTTACATATTCCAGGTGTTAGTTACATTATTAACAGTAACTGGAAATGCAGCTTTAACTAACTTGAGTCAGCCTTCAGTAAGTAAGGCAGTATCTGAAGTTTGCCATTTAATTAGACTTTTAATGCCAAATTATATTAGATTTCCAAGAACTTTACAAGAAAAGATTAATATAAAAAGAGGGTACAATAAATTACGTTACAAGGAAAAATATTGTTTTGTAGTTTTTATGAAAAATGGGGAATGACTGGATTAATAGGGGCTATTGATGGAACTCATGTTGAAATAGTAGCTCCTCCAATGAATAATGCAGATGAACCACCCTTTGTTTTCATCAACAGGAAAGGAAAACTTCGATCAATGTTATGCTGGTAACACAAACGTTAAATACAGACATCAGTAGCTAATACTAAAAAGCATATATAAATTTAAAGATTTCAGATTCAGAGTGCCGCATACTGGCAGTAAATTTCCGTTTTCCAGGTTCTGTACATGATGCTGCTGTATGGCAAATGTCTGGAATTAGGAGACACTTACAAACAGAATATAATATTGGGGAAAGAAATGCATATTTAATAGGTAAAACTTATTCTAGGTATATTTTATTACTAAATACAAAGATATTGTATTTAAGGGGATAGCGGTTATGGCTTGGAACCTTGGCTATTAACACCTGTTAACAATCCAAGAGAAGGAACACCAGAAGCAGAGTATAATAGGAGACTGAAAGCCGCAAGGAACGTAATTGAGCGTACCAATGGTATTTTAAAAGGTTGATTTCGATGCTTATTACAACATCGCACTCTTCATTACAAACCTTCAAAAGCAGCTATTATTATATATGCCTGCAGTGTTCTTCATAATATAGCAATTAATAATCGTCTAAATTTAATTGAAGAAGAAATAGAAATAGATGATCGGGAGATGAATATTGCAGCGAAAGGTATATGTACAAGAAGCATACCATAAATTATGAATATGAAAATAACACTTAATTTTTAGGAGACAGAAACGATTATCAGCAATTAAATCAAGCAAGAATTGTACGACAAAATTACATAGATAATTTACAATAGTTTGTAAAAATGTATTGACAATAAAACGTTTAAGTTTTAATAAAAAAAAATATTTTAATTTTCTATAAGCAACATATCTATTAATAAACACAAAAACTTCATTTTATAAAATTAAAAATCAAAATTATTGTTTTCGAATTTGTATTTTGAAATTTCAAAATTTAATTTTTTTGCTTTCAACTGGTAATATTTCTCTTGGGATTCAAGTTTTTTTCATTTGTATATCTTCATAAACAGCTGTAAGTTTATTTATTGATTCTGAAATTGTGGCTACATAAGTGGAATTTTTTTCATAATAATTCAATAATGTATTAGTAGCTATTTCGGTAATTAGTGTCGTCTTAATATGTGTTTTCTTTTTTAATTTATCTTTAACATCCTTTTGTTGTCTACAACGTGGTAGTGGTTGAGCTTCAGATATATCCAAAATAATTTCTGTCTCATCTTCATGTGTAACAATCATTGCTTCCGTATTTTCTGTGAGTTCTATGTTTTCCTGTAAACCACCTTCTTCGCTAATAATTGTATTTCCAGTAACACATACGGCAAGACCCCTTTCTTCTAAATCTGATAGTTTAATATCTACAGGAGAACCTCCTCCAGTACCTTCTCGATGTTGATTTAGTTTACGATATTTCGCTCTAGTTGCATTTTTCCAACCTTTGAAACGCTTTTTCCACTCATTAGTGGTTAATTGTGGAGCGTTTGCAACACTGTTAAGTTTGACTGTTAATGTGTTCCATTTTTTGTTTATATTAGTCCTCTTGTAATGTTGGATTAATTGTCCCACTTCTGAAAGCATACTCCGCTTCCATGTCTGCTAAATAAATCATATACTGCTCTTCAACCGTATTGCATTTCCTTTTCTCTACATTACTGCCGTTTCTATATAAAAGAAACAAGTAAATTTAATTCTTCTAGCACATTTATAATAATACTTACAGCGAATCATCATTTACTTCCATTTTTTTAATATATATTCGAAGTTTATATCAATTAAAACAAATATTAGATGTAAAACTACCCACATAACCTGAATATAAATAAACATATATGAAGTTAGTCACGGTGCAATACTGTTCTTACATCGTGAAAGATACAGAGACAATTTCAGAATACAAAAAATGTCACTGCTGTAAACTTTGATGTTACATCACGCTGTAAGCTACATCGATGTAAATTTTACGGTGATGTATGGCGTTTTTTCAGAATAGCAGCATTAGAAAATAAATAAATAAATTTCTGTAATATTAACTAGTCTCATATACAATGAGTTTTTTATCTTGAGACAATGGGAATATCTCTAAAACACTGCATCAAATCAAAAAAAAAGATCTTAATAAGATTTGTTATAATGAATGGGGCTCATTGAATGGTGCCCAACTCGATCCCCCACCTCACCCCCCTCCACCTCCAGAGTGGGAGGGAGGACAAAGGCAATGGATGGAATGTTTGATCCTGTTTCTCACAAAATCTTCATTCAAGTTTCGTTTTATTTCGTTTCCTTCCACTTCTATACTTTCCGGAATCCACAGGGTAGTAATATCACCCACTTTCTGTGAGTATATCCTGCGATGATTACAACGCAAATATCCCTTCATTCTCGCGGAATAATAACGAAAATAAAAAGAGAATTTCCCCAAGTAACATCAAACGTTAAACTAACTACTGAAACGACAACAACTCACTCGCTCACTCTCACACCGGCTACGTCCCTATGAGCAAGCATACCTTCTCGTGGTGATTACACGACAACGGTAGTAGATAACCTCGGTCAATATTTGCCGTTCCAATTGCTCGCTGGTGTCACGATTTTAGGAAGCGCACTGCTGCTGCTCCGGAGCGGTATTTACCAACCATCGCCCGAAAACTAACAAGAGATAAAATTCTTCATCCGGCGGTCTGTGGGAGGGGAAGAAGATTAGGCGTCGACACTTCGCGTCCCAATTAAAAACCTTTTCAACTCGCCGTTCGCTATTGTTCTATTGCGGTACGAGGTGCAAACATCGCTTAAAGCGATGGCTGTTGATCTTCGCGTGAAAATTTTGATGACGTGGCGTAGATACCTCGTAGATTTAAAGATTTTGGTGTTGTACTACTGTCGAAATCCAGTCGCGAGCAAATGTTATAGACACCCTAAATTTTGGGCGAATATCACAGTAAAAAATGAAAGAATAAAAACTTGTAGGTAATACATTATAAATATGTAGTACTTTGACGGATCTTATTAATTTGTTGCATATTAGAGTGTTTTTAGTACATCTATAATACTTTTTAGATGGGAGGGGGAAAGTGACATCTCGAAGACTTGAAAATATATAAAAAAAAATAATACATTTACAAAAGGTATCTATAAAGACTATTGTAACCATAAAGACGATTATACAAACCTTGAAATATCTGCCACAAAAAAAAAATGCAAGAAACATGAAACCCATTAATTCTGTCAAAAGTGCCTATAACGTTTGCTCGCGACTGTACATGGCTTTTTGAAATGTTAGTTTATATTAGAATGAAAAAACACAAAATCATGTTTGCTTGCTTCTCTTTTTTGTATATTTTTTCTAGACGTACACAGTCATGTTTTTTGCGATTACAGCGCAATCTGTTACGAATCGAAAAACAGTTTCAAACAAAAACTACATACTTGTAGGCGTAGAATCCGAATCTGCAATACAAAATGAGGGTTCCCAATTAAGATTTCAAAGGCATACGGGGGGAGAATATCTAAGCGCAGCAGCTCAGAGAACGTGCCGGACACTGGAAAAAATTACGAATAGGCAGTTATCCCCGTTTATTTTTTAGTATGCTTCCGAATTGGAATTTGTAACTTACAATAATCTTTTCTTATGCTTTAGAACCGTTTTAAAATGAGCGTTATATTAACTAAATTAGATTAATTACTAAAATTAACATAGCAATATATACATATTGCTGTGTACTGAAGGTACAAAAGAAAATGCAAAAAGAAAAGTAAAAATTAAAATTAAATTAACTAGTTCAGCGGATAAAAAAAAATAAAAGGGCGCAAAAGAACAATTAAACTCAGAAGTAAACTGTGGGTGAAAGAAATCTGACTCTCTTTAATGATTCCAAAAATGGAAAAGGTTTAAACAAAAATAAAAGAATAGAAATTTTGAATGACGTTAACAATCAGAAATTTTATTATATAAAAAAAAAGAAAAAAAAAAAACATTTAGTTACAAATTGCAGGAAAAAAAAACCATGAGCTTATGGCTCTGGCCGAAATCAAAAACTGCATTAGACTCTAATTTACAAAAGGACAATGCAAATCCTTTAACAACGCAAAAAGGACAAAACAGTTCAGGAAGATAACCCTTTTTTACATAAAAATCCACGTGGTTTCAAAATCAACCAAACTAAATTAATCGTGGAGAATTCAAGTAAATTAATAAATAGAAAAACTTAATTACAAGCACAATGCTTCTATTCACCTTACCCGAGGTGATTAATGAATAATTACAAAACAGCAAAATTAACGAAAAACGAAAAATTAAACTCTTTTAACTAAATATATCTTCCTGCACGTAAAATAATAAATGATCCTATATCTAATTTGTGTACAGAAGAAGATAATACCAATTATTATATAGCGAGTTCTTTGATGGATGATATAATTAAAAATTAACGCAACGAAACTTAAAATCAAAATGAAATACCAAAATGGCAGCTAACAAAATACAAATTAACAACAACTTAGTCTTTCGTGTCAATCTCGGAACTGAAACCTTACAAGCTAAACAATCGCATATATATATAAAACCTACAGCTGCGTGCGCTACGCGTCGCACAATGATCATAGAAAACAACTACAAGAAAGGACATGAGCAAACATGAGCGAATAAAAATATATTAAAGAGTGAAATCAATTTCAACTGGACATTTAAATAAATAAATTAAAGAATTAACTCAATAACTAACTCTTATAAATTAGCATTAATTTCTGAGAAAATTTGCTCGCAACATCAATAAAGACAAACACTGATTTACGATAACCGGGGTGCCAGACCACAGCAATATATACATATGCATTGTAGTGACAAATAAATAAAACTGTTCTGCTGTTTATCGCAGGTCTGTGATCTGTAGTTGTATGTGCTTTCGCTCGTTTTAACTGCGACATCGATGATCCAAATTACTTGGCTGCGATTTGGGTTGCTTACCCATTAGAATTAGCGAACTTGTCTATAAGTTAAGGTTTTATTTTTCTTTATTTGTCAAGAAATTAAAACTTAAAAATTATAAATAGAAAACAACAATATATTTGTGGAAATTTTACATACAATTAGGATTATCAAGCACGATATAATAATAATAATAATTTATTAAGTTGCCCAACAGAGAAGGATTCAATTACAGGACAACATTGCTTTATAGAGATACATACATATGTAAGTATACAAGACAATAAGTAAATAAGTGTGAATACCTAACTTATTACAAACAAAAACTGAAAAACTAAAACTAAACTAATATCTAAAAATCAAAGTTAACTTACAGATATTATTAACACTATATTGCTACAGTTTGCAATGATAGTTTTAAGAGAAGAGAAGTTAATGTCAATATCTCGATTCGTGAAAGAGTTGTAAGTAAGACACATTCGATAAATCGGTGACTTCAACAGCATGTTAGTTCTCGGTGTGGAATTGTGAAAAGTATTGACACTTCTAGCTAATAATCGCGGAATATTAAAACGAATATGGCTAAGTAAGGACGGCGAATCCATGCCATTATTAAGCAAGTTAAAAAGGAATTTAATATCAGCTTGGTTACGACGAAGATCGAGAGGGCTAATGTCGAACATATTCTGAAGGCTAACATGACTGAAACCTTGCGGAGCATAAACATGATGTTCTTTGTAATGTAAGTATTTTAAGAATCGGCGTTGAACTTGCTCAAGAAGATATATGTAACTTTTATATATAGAGGACCAGACAACGGATGCATATTCCATATAGAAATAAAATTATTTTGAACTAGTTTTAAATACGATTAGCGTAAGAAAGTCGTTTGCTATCTTAATCCAACTTTCTTTCTGGATTCAGCTCACTGTTTGTTATTTTAATTAAATCCCATTTAATTGAACTCCTTTGATTAATAATACTAAGGTAACTTACTGAATTTACGGAGAAAAGTGGAGTACTTCACTAGTCACTGTTGGGCCCGATACTCTATTTAATTCAAGTAAACGGTGTATGTTTTCTGTTACAAAGTGTGTATAAACATAAATGCAATTATTAGATTTTGAGATTTTGGGAAATTTTCTATGTCTCCTTCTGCTATATGGGAAGACTTCCAGCCTCCATGCCTTTTTAATGCTATAATATCCGCATCTGCATTTACCAACATAGTCGCATAGGAAGATTTTTCTGGTAATTAACTATCAATAAGTTATTGTGGAACTTTTCAGTAATATGAGCTAATGTCTTCATTGCACTTACTACTAATAAATAGACTTCAATATACGTAGAAAATACCGATAAAGGTTTATTCTAGGAAACATCAAAATGGTAATATGTAAGATGTGTTGCCTACCTGTATAATTAACTCCTTGGCATATTTTTTTTTGTATTTTTTTTTTCAACAAAATTAAGAGATGCCACCCGAAAAATAAGTAATTTGTAACACACCGCCAGAAACTCTTTTACGAGTTTTCACACTTATGATTAGCACACCATGTTTATACTCATAAAAACAATAGTTTTTGGTTCAGTATTACAAATAATTACGTGGCAACAAGATAGGTTTCCTGTACATAAGCCTCTGTGAATGAGAGTTTATAAATCAGTATTGACACCCATATATAATGCCAAAAAGGCTTGCAGTATGGGAGATAAAGTGCTTGACAAATATATTGTCATGGTATAATCATTTGATATTACATATTTAGCAGTGTAAAGTTACTAGTTTTACTTTTATGTATTTAAAAAATAATAATAACGATACAACAAGAAAAGGATATAAAATGTAGCAGCAGACAGCCAGACGATGTTCAGGTGATGTAGGAAATTTCTGCATTTGGCAAGTCCTTCAAGGAATTTTCCTTCTGGAATTAAAGATGATCAGTAGTGAAATACCTACACATCAAAATTGAATATTAGAATTTGAATAGTATATTTTTTACAACAGATATTAACATATCAAAGTTGGATCTAAGTTCAGTTTGAACGAACATCTTTATTTTTTTTTGCAGTGTACTTATTTTACTTAAATTTAGTCTAATAATGGTTTTATATATATTGGTACCTCAAGTGCAGTGATATGTCAACAGAAAGACAGAGATAATTGCTGGAATTCGGTTTCGTCGAAATTTCACGTGCATGCAAGGTTGCATACTTTTTGCACAATCAGTTTTTAAGATTGTAAATTTGACATAGTATTATATAAGTATTGAAAATTTTTAAATGTGTTTTTCTCATGACCTAGAGACACCTACCCTTATTTTATAAAGGTGATTCCAGAATTTTGCAATAATTATTTATTTGAATTTAGCGTAAACATTCCATAGTTCCATTTGGTCACATGGGCATTCTCATGTATTAAATATCTTATATTATCCTCACTTCAGTGAAATTAACAGACTTTCTGAGGTAGTTTACCCCCCTGTCGAAAGACAATCGCTGTCGAAGTTTGTTAGAGAATTCAAATTCAAAAGGATTCACTAGCTAACCTCCGTGAGAGACGGGCGTGTCTCGATTATTTTATAAAATTTAACGGATATTTTGATAAAATCCTGTTTATTTCAATTTCCAATCTAAAAATGCAATAGTTCCATTTGGTCACATGGGCATTCTCATGTATTAAATATCTTATATTATCCTCACTTCAGTGAAATTAACAGACTTTCTGAGGTAGTTTACCCTCCTGTCGAAAGACAATCGCTATCGAAGTCTGTTAGAGAATTCCAATTCAAAAGGATTCACTAGCCAACCTCCGTGAGAGACGGGCATGTGTTTTTGTAAATTTTGTAAAATTTAACGGATATTTTGATAAAATCCTGTTTATTTCAAATTCCAATCTAAAAATGACGGTTAATTGTTAAATAAAGTTTACCACTGTAATTTTTATCCAAATTTACCTATAACCTTTGGGTAATTGCTCCAACGACGATTTTCATGAGATATGTTCCCGTTATGAGCCATTCTACGTGATGAGAAATATGAAGGCCCCCATTGGATGCCTGACCTGACCTGCCCACTCTGATGTCTGCTGCATTGATCCCTCCAAAGGTATTCTTCATCCATATCAACCTCAAAATGAATGTTTTATTTTAATCCTAATCTAAATTTTATAACACTTCGTTTGGGCAATTTCGTTTGGTTAGGAATTTTGTATAACCGCTGACCAATTTGCGACCACTAGGGAAATTTTTTTTATAAGTTGGTAGTTCTCAATGTTAATAGTTGATATGTATTTATGCCATGAACCGAAATTCAGTAATTTTACCATCATATGTTGGACGTTCTGTTTCACCCGTTTTTTTAAGCGTAGAATTACTCAGATGAACATCCCGAAAAAGCGGGAAGTTTGAAATTTAGCTTTAACCGTATTAATATTTTTATGATGAATTTATATTGGGAAAAGTGGAATTACTGACAAAAACGTATTTATTATTTGATAAGCGAACTCATTTAACTTGCGCAAGATTTATAATATCCCCATTTATGTTGTTTTTACTCGGTTTCACATTTCGAATCTTTCATTAAATAAAATCGCAGTTGTGTGCACTGTTTTCTTTATCGTACGATATCATTGAAACTAAATCAAGTAAACATGCATATTGAAGTAGAGGACATTTTAACCACATCCTTCCATGGCATCTCCTGCTCATATTCCTCTTATAAACAAAATGAATCATTAAATAAAATCACAGTTGTGTGCACTTAAATGTTTTCTTTATCGTACGATATCATTGAAACTTAATCAAGTAAACATGCATATTGAAGTAGAGGACATTTTAACCACGTCCTTCCATGGCATCTCCTCCTCATATTCCTCTTATAAACAAAATCAATCATTAAATAAAATCACAGTTGTGTGCACTTAAATGTTTTCTTTATCGTACGATATCATTGAAACTTAATCAAGTAAACATGCATATTGAGTAGAGGACATTTTAACCACGTCCTTCCATGGCATCTCCTCCTCATATTCCTCTTATAAACAAAATCAATCATTAAATAAAATCACAGTTGTGTGTACTTAAATGTTTTCTTTATCGTACGATCTCATTGAAACTAAATCAAGTAAATATGCATATTGAAGTAGAGGACATTTTATCCACATCCTTCCATGGCATCTCCACCTCATATTCCTCTTATAAACAAAATCAACAATTTTTGATTAGAACACACTAATACAATCTTCCATCATTTTTTCTAATAGCCTTACAGCGACCTCTACACCAGTTAATCTGAATACCACTTTAATGAAGCAATTCCGAGTCAGAACTGTGCAAGACCCGAACAATTCTCGTTATAACGTAAAATCGTTAAACGTTATTTGTTTCGACGATAACCAACCTACAGATAAAGAGGCGAGGAAACAGATGGAGACACAGAGAATGGGAACAGAGAAACGCGGCCGGCGTTTCGCGCATTGTCCGCTTCTAAATATCTGCAGAGAGAAAGGAAATGAATAGGTATTGTACCCTGTAGTAGCCCGTCACACAGAAACAAAATATCGCAGGCCGTAGTAGTAGGAAATATAACTTCCAAACAATGATCCCCTGATTGAATTCACGGACTGACGAGACGGAAACTGTGTGTCCGGGATAGCGGAGGACTGTTGCCGTATCGGCTTCACGCTAGGGCGCTTGTCGCTGTCACCAGCCGACGCGACGGTGTGTGTGTGCACGGGGAAGTCGTCCCCTCCCTCCTCTCTCCGTCGCTCCATTTACTGGAAATAAATATCCTACGCTTGACGGCTTTGTGCGCGCCTCACGGACGAAAAGAAAAATTGCCGCTCTGCGCGCGGAAAAATATTTTAATAACGTCGAGTGGTGATGGCGCGCACAATAAGGTCACGTCAGGTGTTACCTGAATGGGCGTCGCGATATAGAAAAAAAGAAGACACACACACACATAAAAAGAGTGTGGTAATTGTTTGTCTTCGAGAGCGAGTTATCTGTCTAAATATGACTTATCTGTTACTGGAAATATTGTATATGTACAGAACGAGTCACAACAGTTGACGGAAATAATAATAATATATTTGCCCAACAGATTGCTCCGAATAAAGGACAAAAAATACAATTCATGTAGTTGTACAAAAAAAAAAGAAACACAAAAATGTAAACATAAGGAGTACTTGAGCTGAGCTTAAACATTAACACAAAAAAACATATTGCTGTGTACTGATGGTACCAGCATAAATGCAAAATGAAAAGTAAAAAATGAAAATTTAAATTTACTAGCTCAGCCGATAAAAATGTTAATTACAATTACGCGGGAAAAATAAAACCTTGGACAAAAAGTCCTGGTCGAAAGCAAAACCTGCATTAGACTCTAATATTTACAAAAGGACAATGCAACTCCTTCAACAAACAAAAAGAAAAACAGTTCAGGAAGATAATCCTTATTACAACAAAAGTCCACGTGGTTTCAAAAATTAACCAAACTAAATTAATTTAAACGTGGACAAAACAAGTAAAATTTACAAAATTGAAATTTAAATACAAGCACAATGCTTCTTATCACCTAACCCGTGCTAATTAATAATTAAAATGAAACAGAAAAATGAAAACGGAAAAATTAATTCTTTATAATACAATAAAAAAAAATTACAACTAAAATATATATTTTCCCGTGCCAAAAATAATAAAAGATCTTACATCTATAGTGTGCACAACAAAAAATACAAATTTGTAAACTAGAAAACGCAAAAATTAACTCTTTAAACTAAAAACACCTTCCAGAACAATATATAAAAAAATCTTACATTTAAATTGTGCACACAATAATATGATGCCAATTATTTATTTAATGAGTTCCTAGATGGACGAGAAAAAATAAAAACACGAATTCAAAACTAAAATCAAAATGTAAGGACAAAATGGCAGCAACGAAATTAAAAAATACAAGTACTTACTCACTCGTCAATCGAGAAACTGTCTTTGAAGGTAAACCAGTCGCATATATATAAAATAAAACAGCTGCGTGCGCTGCACCTAACGCACAATGATCATAGAAAACGACTACATTTGAACAACATAAACAAAACTGGTGAACGCAATATGTACAATTGAATGAAATTAATTTGAACAACTGAACAATTAAACAACAACAAAGTTCAACAATCAATTCAATTAACAAAATCTTATACAAAAATAAAATATTAATTTCTGAGAGAATTTGCTCGACACATTGATAAAGATTAATCTCAATAAATAAAATATCACTGAATTGACAAACCCCGGGGTGCCAGACCACAGCAATATGTATGTATAAAAGAAAGATTAACAAATTATGACAACTGAAGATTACGCCCGGCCACAAGGGCGCCAAATTGATGTTAGAAATTTTAGAAAGAAGCTGTTTTCTATTGTATTTTGGCAAACGAGGATGGCTCAAAATTTTCCAGATGTCCCCCGACGCGTGAAATTATAGATATACCACTGTCCTAATATATAGAAAAACAGTATTTTCAGTATGATCAAAGGAGTTTTATTTGCCCTAGCTAAACATTTCGGAAATTTTTTGTCGATTTTAAACATAAAATATTTTTGGAATGTGACCTAAAAATATTTTTTATTTATATTTCTGAAGGATAAAGAAACAACATGATTAGACAAATAAGGTGGGTTGGGCATACATAATATGTATGTATGTATTTAAATAGGGCAATTTTTGAATTTTGCGTTTTTAACAAAAAGGGCTACAGATAGCCAAAGGGTCATATTAACAAAAATTGTTCATAATTAAACTGTTTATCCGTTTGTGTAAACATATACAGTGTGTTCTATTTGAAAAGACTCTCAAAAGGTCAAAATTTCCAAAATTGGACAATAAATTTTGAACAACATCGCTAAAGCTCCAAATTTTGCGGATTGTATCTTCTATTTGTCGATCAAAGAGTCCCCCATTATTTCATCTTAAACTTCACATTTGTAGCAGTACTGTTTTTTTTAATGGTACTATGTAAATATTAATTTTTTATCAAAAATATTAATTGCATTGAACATATTTAAAAACTAGAGTGCAGTTTGTTAAAATATCATTTTGAAACTAAGATCGTAACTTGTTATCGGCAACATCTCATTGCCTACTTGTAGCTAGTGGGCTACTGCAGGGGTCCGTACTTGGACCTGTATTATTCAATATGTACATAAACGATATTGCTCTGTTCTTATCTGACGCATATCTTGTTATGTATGCGGACGACATCTCCCTATTGGTTACAGCGCCGTCTGGTGATGCAACCCAGCTGGCAAATGATCTATTAGAAAATCTTTTACATGTGGTTTTGCAGAAAATGATTTAGCCACGAGTCTTGAAAAAACCAAATTTATGATTCTCCATACTCGCAGAGATACATCGAAAGACAATCTTTGGAGCTGCCCGATTCTACTCTGTCACAGAGTGAATCCACTAAATCTTTAGGCGTTATACTTCACCAGAATCTCATTTGGAAAGAATATTGTGATGAACTAGCCAAGAAATTTCTGCAAAGCTTTTCTATTTCGAAGTCTTAAACCTTGTGTATCTACCAGTACTTTGATGACCCTGTATTATGCGGAAATTCAGACAAGAAATTCAGTATGCCATTGTTTTGTGGGCTATACCCCTCACTCCGAGGTGTCCTTTTGGCGCAGAAAGCGATTGTTAGAGCTATTCCAGGCGCAAAAATTTCCGATTCATGTCGACCGATATTTTCTCTATATCAAATGTTACCTCTATCATGTTTCTATATCTTAGAAATATGTTGTTATATGTATAAAAACAGGCTAACACTTAAAAAGAATGCTGACATGCACACATATGCCACCAGGACTAGAAATGATTTGCATAGACCAGAATATACGTTACATATTACTAGCTTGGGCCCTGAAAATTTAGGTATCAAAATTTTTAATAAGATATCCACTATCATAAGTATTGGCAATTCCTATAGAGAATTTAGGAAAACATTAATAACTTTTCTCAAACAAAATAATTTTTATTCTGTAGATGAATTCTTTGATTATTAAGTTTGCTTACTTTCGTTTTAGTTTTTAATTATGTTGGGTATTTTGCCTTTTCCTTCTTTCTATATTCTCTAAACTTGTTACATACACAACTGTGTCACAGTAACCAATAAATTATTATTATTATTATTATATGCACCAATGAAATAAAAACAAATATGTACGTATGGAGAATGGTTGGGCACTGCTAAAATGTAAAAATATACAGGGTATTCCATTTAAAAAAGTTGCTATGATTGTGCTGACAATTTTGATACCCTGTATAATCAAAAATAATTTTCAGATATGCTCTTTAACTTCTAGTTTCACCATGTATTAAGTGAAACGTTTAACTTCAATGACCAATGAGCAATCAAAGACCGGAGTTAAGCTGCAGGGTAAAATAAACATCCAAAAGCAAAAAGTAATACACTGAACGAACTAGCAATCATCTATGTTATAATGGCCCAATCGTGACAAACTGAATTCAAATTCTTACTCAAAGAATCTTCTTTCATTCCACTTGTCGTTTTGATTGAGTTTCTCAAAGTTGTCAAAAGAAATAATCCCTATCAACCAGAAACAAAAAAAAAAACATTCGCTAAATCAGGTTCCTTTCAATTTTGGAAGATCGAAAATAACGCAAAAGAAATTGATATATTGTAGCAGTATAATAACATCTGGTTATTAATGAAGCCTTCTGTTTGATTATCTTGAAACCTCTTTACATATCTCGGAAGATGGATAACGAACCAACTTAGATAATGGCGCACCTGCCTCTAGCCACACGACGAAATTGTTTTTGTGCTTTACCGGGGAAGATGCGTTTTCAAAAGCTACGATATCAAAGCGGGCAACCTACAACGTATGTAATATCAGCTAACGTAAGCGCACATGCACTACAGCCTACTCGTGAAACGTACAGTACGCGATACTTAGCCACGTAGAAGAAGACCGCCCCCTCCACTCTTTGCATCTTTAATACGTGTTCAATGTGTGCGGGTGCGGATTCATTAATACTTCAAAGGTTTCGCGGAATTCTTTGTCCGTACAGCTTTAATGTATTACTATGTGTATGTGAGATACGTATATTCAAAGCCGCATCATCCTTTTTCCACCCGTTATGCGGCGAGATATCTATGGTTTGTAACGATGCCAATCATAAGACTACTCCAGCGTCATCTACTCCGGTTCGAGGCCTCTTGTTCTTGTGCCTCTGTCGTCTAATTGGACGTCTTCACCTGAAAGTATAACTTTGATCTCGTGTCGTCTTCCGATAGCCGGTGTGGATGATACTCACCCCACACCGCGTGGAAGGAAGACTCATTAGTAATTAGAGCTTGTTAACGTTTATTAGATGTCGGGAGTCATTTCCGTAATTGTGAGGAAGCGGTGACGTTTGGAGGATGCGAGTACAACCGATAAAAGAATGGTGCATGCATCTGTCAAAGGCCTTCTTGTCTGTGGTTCTTCATGATTGGTTCTTCAGTAATGTAAAGAGAAGAGGCCCTTGTTATGCGTGCTGGTATGCTATGTGCAACGGGATTGGAAGGAAAATTAGTAGGATCTATGGAATTCGCATGAGGATCCTCATATATACTATGGCAACTAAAACGTAATTCTGCTCTAGAGATCATACATTATAGTATTATCTTTGGTTCGTCTACTAGTTCTTTTAGACAGCTGAAATTATTCACTAATCAACCATTATCGAGATTCACATATACAGGGTGAGTCGTGAGGAATCGACCAGACTATAGGAGTGCATTCTACAGGTGAAAATAATGTAAAAAAACTCAAATGTTGTTATTCGATTTTTATTTATTTTCGAGTTAAGCGTAATTAAAAATGTAGATTTAGTGTTTTGTATGTCTGATGCGTCTAATGTCACTACCTTTAGTTCATTGTTGATTTAGTGAGCGCGCTGCCATCATAACAAATGTTCCCTATAGCTTGGAGTAAATTAAAAGATTGTTATTCGGGTATTGTGACATTGACTCGACGTTTGCATGACTAAAGTGTAACAAACTAAAATGCCACACACTTATTCTAATTTAGAATATGCTAATACGGTGTTTGTTTATGGATTTTGTAATGGGAATGCTACAGCTGCTGCTAATGCATATCGTGAACGGTTTCCACATCACAGACATCTTAATAAAAATGTATTTATTAGTGTATTCAACAAATTGTGCGAGACCGGAAAGCTTTCCAGTGTAAACATAATATCTGAACGAAGCAGTCGACAACAATTACAAGAAGTAGAAGATATTCTGGATTTAGTAGAAGACGCAACTACCAGCTCACGGAGAATTAGTATTCAATTGGGCATTCCACAAACAAGGGTGATAAAAACACTCCACGAGCAAGGCTTACGTCCGTAGCATGTACAAAGAGTACAGTAAGTTGGATTGGTCGTGGTAGTAACATTGGTTGGTCTCCTACGTCTCCAGACGTTTGGTTAAAAAATGAAGTGTATCAGTGGACACTCGTGCTGCACTAATTCAACGGATTGGGAATACTGCTGACAATATCAAACATCAACCTGACGCAATCAGCAACGCAACTAGCGCCGTTGGTAGACGATGTAGAAAATGTTTAGAAATAAATAGCGGTATTTTTGAAAATACATTGTAAAGAACGATAATACCAATAGAATACCAAAACTTTAATGTATGAAATTTTGTTTATTTTTAATTACGCTATAACTTGAAAACAGATAAAAATCAGATAACAACATTTGAGTTTTTTTATATTATTTTCAACTGTAGAATACACTCCTAGAGTTTGGTCTGGCTTTACATTCCTTGGGGGATCTTACCCGCTCCTAAGAGCTCTTCCGACAGCTGATGGTGGTTCGTCATTCCACCGCTCCTTCTACTTGCAGCATTAATAGTCTAAATAAATAAATAATAATAATAATAATCCCTATTAGCTTTTCCTCGAAAGTTCGTAATTACTTTTCTTCTTTGTTTGTTAAACACAAAGTTCTTCGGTAACAATTTTGGGTAGTTATTACATTAACAACTTTCTAATTTCACTTTTACGGACTTTTTGTAACAACAAGATTTGTTAAATTTCAACAATCCCAACAATTTTTTTATTACTGTATAGTCAGTAATAATAACGACATTTGCTTTAAATCTATTTTCTATCGTATGATATTAGACACCACATTTTAGGGCAACCCTTCCCTTAACTATGCATTAGCGCTTCTTAGTATCGTTTGCCCCAAGCGCGGAGTGGTTGAAGATACACTGGTGAGACATTAACAACTGTCCATTAGTACAAATATCGATTTCATTTTTAGTAACATGTGTTCCTTTTCGATATTAAGTTTCTTCTATCTTTTCGGGGTGGTAAAATATGTAGTTGTTGAGTGAATCTTCTGTGTGCGTGATAAAGATTCTGTCAGCGTTAAATTGATATCTTTTTTCGTTTCACGTCATATTTCGTCAAGAAAAAATCTCGGTATATTGCAATCCTATTATATATCCAGGTGTTCCGCAATGCGGAACGTTAGCACCTTTGACTTTCCATAATTTCGATCGATCTCTACACGGCGTTAATTCTTTCAATCGTATCACCTCTTCCTTGAAATCCTTAAAGTTAATGAGTACTGCAACTCAAACAAGACGAATTTTTCTATCCTCGTCTCCTGTGTTGTGTCTTCCTTTCTCTTTCTTACCGTCGGAACTCAATTTCCTTCTGATCGGAACCTATTTAACCACCTCGCGAGGGGCGCGTGCCATCGTCAACAGACAGACACCTACGTTCCACCTACTACATTAATAGCCCCGGGCTGTGAAGATTCATTTCCCGCTCGATATTGGAATCCTAAGACGTCACGCCCCTCGGCTATGTGACGTCTTCGCGCTCTCAAGTAGACGTTTAGCGTCGACGTTCGCTAATGTTTGATCGCGAAGGAATGCTTTGGCTGTGACCCGAAATGGAAAAATAGTTTGGGGCGTTAGCACCGGCTTTTGCTTGGTAAGGTCGACCAAACGGATAATGCTGTTTTTACAAGGTGTTTTATGTTTGTTTAAGTGCATCACGTGCAAAGTTTGTTAGGTGCGATTGTGAATCTTTACGAAATTTTGCTAAAGAAACTCTTTGATAGGTATTTCTCTTATACTTTTATAAAAGATCAACATTTCTTTTTCAAAAAATTTTTTTTAGGTATTATCCACCTGTCATTCAATTTTAAACTAACTACTCTGCCTTATTTGATAAGTCATATCGTCGCCTCATAACCAGACTAGTCTAAGTCCATTTGTTAAAACTTTACAGGAAGAGGTTTTCAAATTTTTAAAACTTCAGGACTGTATGCTCATTTTACTTTTTGTCTAACTGTATGTTTTTTTACTTATTTTAACAGTTTACTGTTGGATAGTAAACAGTTTAATTGTTAATTTTTTTGACAATATGAAAAATTGTAAAATTAAAAAATGTAATTGGGACATAATAAACGAAGTAGATGCTTACCTTATTCTATGTCCAGAACTCTTTCATATTTTGAAACATAAGCAACTAATTACCATGTGTACTGAAAGATACTTTAATTCTGAATAATGCTATAAATACTACAAT
The DNA here is from genome assembly GCA_004143645.1 of Protaetia brevitarsis. Lineage (NCBI taxonomy): Eukaryota > Metazoa > Arthropoda > Insecta > Coleoptera > Scarabaeidae > Protaetia > Protaetia brevitarsis. The sequence goes on along the minus strand of RXPK01000083.1, from coordinate 2,196,685 downwards.
TCAGAACATTGAAGAACTTTACCGATATAAACAATAGAAAATAATAAAAATATGTTTAGAAATTTGGAATTATGGCCTTCCAAAATTGCAATCTACTGGCAGAGAAAGTGATTTGATAAGCATCTGATGTGTTCTATTTTGTCTTCGGGCAGGTAGGCTGGTGGCGGCTGTACTGCAGGGCAAGGGATGTCTTCTAAAAACTTCTGGGGGAGATCATTCTTCCTGGTTGTACGTTTCAAAATCGCTGTAGAGTGTGGTTCAATTGTATTGAAGTTAGCTATATTTCACCAAGTGTGAGTTATTTTCATAAGGAATCTGCATAAACTTTTATAGAGAATGTTGAAAGGAGAATACGTTGCGACAATGCTTTAAGTCCAAGAAATTTTTTTTTCATTTGAAGCAAGTTTTAAGGCTTCCTGCTTCTGGTATTTTTCATAGCTCTGAAAATTGCAAGTGGGCTATGCAGTTTCCAATTACTTAAACTTCGATCCAAGACGCTATGCATCGCATCGACTTCCGCACACAACTATGTGCCCAGGTTACTTGAAATTTTGAACGATGGATTTCATTTGAGATGCGTCTTCAGAAAATATATTAAGCTGCAGACATGTGGGAATTTTTATTCTTGTGGCACACACGCATCCGACCACAAAATGAATTTGTAACTGCCGGGCGCTTTCTAATAAAATGTATAATCACTGCAATATTCTGCGCCTTTTCTCTGCCATAGCTCATGCATACAACGCAGAAACGTTTCTTCTTTCTACTTCCATATGCCTGTCAAAATTGATACTGCATACTTTTTCTTGTAGTACGCTTTTGAACATTTTGGTTTGTGGGCCATGTTAGTACACTTTTGCATATCAAACATGTGAGAGCTGTAGTCTCATCATCTTTACGGCTTGTACATCCGTTTTTTTTTCTCATCTCTCTGCTGTTTGGCTTCTATGTGTTGTCTGTACTTCTGCTGTAGTTATCATTCAGATTTTCACCTTCCTTTTTGCTTCGTATTCTGAACCAATTTCACACAAATCCTTCTTTGGTTTGTGGAAACCAATAATAATAATGACTAATAATGATAATGAATAATAATAATAATAATAATATTAATATTATTTGCCCAAAGATTGCTCCAAATAAAGGACAAAAAAAATACATTCATGTAGTTGTACCAAAAAAAAAAAAACACAAAAATGTAAAAACATAAGAGTACCTTGAGCTCAGTTTTAAACGCTAATATAAAAAACATTGTATGTGCAAAACAAAATTAACAAATTATGACAACTGCTTATTTGCTATTGACAATATTTCCTGCAGAGGTGTAAAATGTATGTCACAGAGCGATGATATTAAATTAAAGATAACGTGACATTGATACTATAGGAGAATTCAGTTGAAGAGTTTAGACGTGCCATTATGGTGCATAGAACGTGTTTGTATATTTTGGGAACCGCGAGGAACAAAGAATTGTAGGCGTGATAAAGGTAAGGAGCATCAATATTGTTATTTGCTAGATTATAGACAAATTTTATTGATTGTAATTGTCGTCTAACTTCCAACGACTCAACATCGAATTGCTGAAGTAGAAGCTGTAGTCATTAACCAATCTCAGGGTAAGAGCTTCTTGTTTTAAAGTGTAAATATTTTAAGAAGCTTTCTTTGAACTTTTCTCCAGTGCTTCTTTATGCGAAGAGTAGGAATGGATTCCAGATCAAAGACCCATATTCCAACTTAGATCTGACAATGATTTAGCTATAGTAGTTTAATTGTATCAGGATGAAACGAAGAAGAGCTTCTAATTAAAAATCCTAACATCTTCATAGCTGATAGTACAATCTTCTCTCGATGCGCAGAAAAAGTAATGGAAGTATCAAGGTAATCCCCAAATCCCTCACAACGCTTTCACGGATAAAGAGAACTCACATTAATAGCATAGTCAATAAAATGAGATTTTTTTCTGGTGTAGCTTATAGATCTGTCACTTATCGACATTTAATTGTAGACCATTAGCGTTACACCATTCAGTCAGCCGATCGATTTGTCTTGTAGATAATAACAATCGTTGATGGAAGTTACTGCGGTTAAAATTTTTGAGGTCATCCGCAAACATACATTTATCAATATTAATGCAATCCATTAAATCATTAATAAACAAAATAAACATGAGCGGTCCAAGATTGGAACCTTGTGGGACCCCTGAGCTAGCGTGAAACGTTTGAGATTTATAGCCGTTATAAATAACATATTGAACTCTGTCAGACAGTAGTTTCACAACAGTGTAACTAGGGAATCGCTAAAGCAAATGTCTTCTTTTTTGCAGCAAAACTTTATGTGAATTCGATTCAAAAGCTTTCGATATATCCGGTGTAAATAGTATCCACTTGTCCACAAGAGTCGAACTGATCAAGTGTATATTGGGTAAAATGTGCCAAATTGGTTACTGTAGATCGTAACCAATGTTAAACTCATAGTTGAAAATTTGATAATATAGCCATTTTTGTTCGGCCAATGAAAAATTATTTCTTTTACAAATATTGACGTATAGTTCGTACATTTAGGCCAGAGATAATGTCCTCTCTAAATATTCTTTGAAGAACTACTTCTACAGTAATGCGAAGGAAGACGAGGGAACATATTAATATGATCTTTAATAATTTTGTTCTTGTTTGTTCATTAATCCGCTGCTTTGTATCTGAACCTCTTTTATCACTTTTGAGGAGTTCCTGTTATTCCTTTACGCTTATGACTGTGAAAGTACGAGATTCTTATCTGGCTAATGCTTAAGACACCTAAATAAAATCGCTTACAAACACGTATTTTGTTGTTGTTTTTTTCGAAAAAGTATTTGAAAGAGTAGGTCTTTGTTCTCTGACGCAAATTTCTGTTCCTTTTGCGCTCGACAAAAAATCTTTCAGTTGTTTTGTCATAAAAATAGGCCTTTTCGCTGTCACTATTACTCCAAAAGTCTTTATGAATTAGCTCTACATCTTCCAGACTAAAATTGTCAAGGCATTTAAAGCGACAATTTAAACAGTTTCTCACAGGAATCTTTCGAACATTAACAAGGTTGAATGGACATAGAATAAAACAGGCACCTCTTATTTACAAAATCAATTGACGTTTGTGAACATGGAATATACTGGCGGATAGCGTTAAGGACATGGAATAATTTGGCATAAAAATGTTATTTTCAGAAAAAAGTGGACATAGAATAGGCTGGTTCTGAGGCGACGATATGTCAAAATTATAACTATTACGTCTTTCCAATCATACATGCATACACATATCTTTCCGAACAAGATTCTATCGAATCTGTCAGGTCTAATTACTCGCCCGTCCGACCTAAATCCCAACAGAGGAGCTTCCGTATAGAGTAAACTATGACTAATACCTCAATTTCCAACGAGACTATTATTTGGGGGCGCTGCTTCTTGCGATAGGACTCGCATACATACGTATTCATGTGTCGAAAGAGAGGACGTACATACATGCGAGATTGTCCCCTGATGTTGCCATTCGGATACTCGATATTATCTTAAAGCCGAGAGACATAGTCTATTAGATTGGGCGAGACTTACTCACGCATTTATTTGTCTTGCAGTGGTTGTAGGGTGTATATATCTGTATCGCCCTATTTGTAAGTGCAAATAGTAATTTCTGTTTTCCCAGAAAAAGCGGTTGGTTTCCGAAAACGATTTTCTGATAGTTTTGCGCCTACTAGATTATACAGGGTTATCAGGCAAATATGTGGGAACACCTGATATTTTGGCTAAATTATGGGTTCTATTAAAACATAACCTTAAGAAAAGTTTTTATAGTATTTTTAATCTAGTCTGCAACATACTTTGATTTCCAACTATGATATATTTTGAGTTATGACGTCATCGGCACTTCTTTAAATAATAATATAATAATAATATATTTTCAACAGGTTAAAAAACACCCAATTACAGGAAAATACAGAAGAAAAAGGAAAGTACATACCAAGGAGCATTAACAAGGCAGAAAAGTATATCATTCATTCTTACAAACTAAGATTTAAGCGTAAAAGAAACTATAACAATTTGCTTACATAATTCAAAGAACAAAATAAGCTCATGAACAGGGAAACAATGAAAAAAAAAGAAAAAGAAAATCGACTATAACTGACTGAAAGAGGGGTAAGCACACTTTACAATAAATTTCAAGCCATCATTGTTGATGTCGTATACATCTGAAAGTCTATTAAAGTGATCACATTAATGAGACGGGGATCGAAGGAGCACATGGATCTATGTTGATCACAATAAAATGTAGGGTGATAACGGCAATTCAGCCTAGGTATAAAAAAGTTAAGTTTATATAAAAGCCACGAGCAGTCGATTCTATTATGCACCAGGTTAAATAAAAATTTAATCAAACTAACAATTCTTCTAACTTGCAAGGATTCAAAGTTGAATTTGGTTAAAAGTACCCCATAATCAAAACGCCTTAGTGGATAAGATCCCTCAGCTAAAAAGTAAAGGAACTTTAAAAACTTTCTTTGAACCGATTCAATATTATTTATATGAATTGAGTAAATAGGAAACTATATTAAAATTGCATATTCTAAATTAGAGCGTATCAAAGAACAGAACAAAGTACTCAACGTCCTGATATCACGAAAATCTCTACAATTACGGTAAATAAAACCATAAATTTTAAAGGTACGTGCTATGTGATGAGAAAAGGAAAGTTTGGGAAAAAAAAACACTCCCAGATCCTTCATTAAACTTACAGAGATTAAAGTAGTACCGGAGATAGTATAAGAAAAAGTAACGGGGTTGATCTTTTTAGTAAAAATCATAGAATTACACTTACAATTAGAAACATTAAGTGAAAGCCTGCATTTACTATACCAGGAAACAACAGCGTTGATATTAAATTGAAGGACTCTGCAGTCCTCAACGGAATCAATAGAGGCAAACAACTTTAAATCGTCAGCAAACATCAGTTTTTCACAGGATATATCATTAACAAGGTCATTATGTCATTAATAAAAATTAAGAAAAGAATCGGTCCTAAATTCAAGTCTTGGCGGGCGCCTAATGTAGGGGTAATGAACTTAGATATGAAGTTACGGTACTTTAAATGGATCAGTCTGTATCTTTTCACATTTTCGAATCTATCTAATCAGTCTATTTCAATTACAGCATTATTCTGATAAACAAAAATACAAATAATGCTGTTAGTGTCCTTCTAGTGCCCTTTCCACAACAATGTGCAAAGGTTGCAGGTCCAGATATTTGTTCCCGTGATTACCATATTTGCTACCCTTTGAATGGACGTGAGCTTTGCCGTGGCGTGTTGCATCTCTTGCTACTAAGCTATTGCTCCATAGGTGGGACGTACAGCCAGCGCATTCTAAAATAAAGAGGATTACAATGGATCTATAAAGACCGCGGTGAAATGGGTCCGTATGGATCTTCTTGGCCAGAAGGAGCAGAAATATATGGAAATATATAAAAACAAACATATTTTAACATATATATATAAAAAAAAAATATTAAAAGATTTACCCATATTTCTGACTTACTTACAAGGATATCTGGGATCGTCAAAAAACTGTAAATAATCACCATCGACAACTACCGCAAATTACTAGGAACGCAAAAGAATATATCATCTAGGTATTCTATAACGAAGAAAAACTATAAACATTATAAAGTTAATGCTTTCTGGGATTCAACATACATATAAAGCTATAAAGCTCAGGCAGGACAGAGAGTGTCCGCAGGTGAGGACTTTATCTCCATTGCTTTGATCACTACTGGTGAAGATTTGCTGACCATCATTGAAGCGTTTTGGGCCGATGGAGGCTCCAAAACTAATCCATTGACTCTATGTGATGTTAATACATCCAATCATATCCTATATAGGGAGCAATAGCTTGATGGCAAAGGGCGCAACAAGCAAGAGCCACAGAAACACTTACGTTTATTCAAAGGACTGTCAGTATGGCAAACACGAAGAGAGCAAAGTCTTTCTCACCGACATTGGCATTAGAAATTGCTTCAATACTGGAACAGCTGTCCTGGTTTAGTGTATACGAAAGAGTGTATCTCACCTGATCATGTCAGAACTAACGAACTGCTTGAATTTGTAAAAGTGTCAACGTAATTGTCTCTATCTTTACAGGTCACTGTAATTTCACTTACACAGAATCGGGTTCTCTGATTAGACTGAATGCTGACTGCATTCAGAAGACGAGGAGACAGACGAGCATACTTTTGGCCAGTCGTCCACTCCTGCAAAGAATCAGGTAGTTGATCTTTCCCTAGAAGACCTGAAAGCAATCTCATTTAGCAAGATACTGAGTTACCATAAGGACTTGAACTCGTTAGATAAACTTTAAGATACATCCTCTCCACAATAGACCCTAGTTGTCGCAGTGGATGAATTTTTATGTTTGGGGCATTATGAAAAGCCATGTGTACCCTAGAAAAATCAACACTGATGAAGAGTTAAATGAGGGAATTCGTGGAGCTGCCCAAATATTACGGAATAATTGGAATAGTGAGTTCATGGTTGTAGCGGATGAATAATTAAAACAATACTCGAGTTGGGTTGAAGTATATAATGACGTTTGGTTGTGGTGCACCATAACTTTTTTAAAAATTAATAATTACAAAACTTAAACTCCACATTCTAGAAAAAAATAATGTAATTAAAGTTTTAATTAGTTAAAAATAAACATACTTCTTCCTAAATTACGAAAGTTTTATATGGAATATTTTTCTTTAAATCTATATGACGTGTTTTGAATGATGGTAAAATGCAAGTTGCATTATTATAAGAAACACACAGACAATTACGGAATAAGTTACAAACATTCAATATGTATGACGCTATAACAAGACGTCTCCAACTATCTTCACTTCAAAATGGTGGACACAGAGAATTTTTTATAAACGTCCGTTTTATTTAATTCTAATTATTTCCGGTTCATTAAATAGTACCAAAGGCATTCTGTTGTTCTAATAATTAGAATTGTTTCCGATTTTTTAAATATTTTGATTCTAACGAAAATGATGAATGCATGTACACTGGCCGACTTATTTAATGTCGTCGTCTACAGCGTAGTGACTATCAAAACTACTCACCATTTGCATAGGTGCGCGTTCGGCTGGCGTCGGCTGTTCCAATGGTAAATGATTTATTGGGGTATACAGTTGTAAAACGCTTCGCAATTATGCAAATTAGGTAGATCTAAGATTATTTGATATCGAAAGGAAACCTTTAATACTGTGGTTTGAACCCAGTTTGAATTGAAATATCTGTTTTACAGCTTGAGATCAAGTGACTTTTAAAACTAAAGCTTTTATTTTATGTTTAAAAATAATCAAGTGAATGTATAAATGACAAATCAAATTATATTAATTGCTGGGTTATTTCTATTAAATGTTATTTACTTTATTTGTATATAATTTATTTTTAAAATAGGAAATGCATTAGAAAACAAAAGAGTAATACTTCATAAGTTCATTACCTTTAGTTTCAATAAATATTATTATAATAATTACCCACAGGTAAGAAACATCGTAAAATTCGTGTTCCTAAGAAAATCACACATATCCTTTGTTAGACTTTTTGTTAAATGATGCTATTTATAGAGCAATTATATTAAACAGAAATTTTAATATGCTACATAAACTATTATCACATTACTAAGAATAAAGCTTTCCTTTGAAATTTCAATACCCAAATTATAAACTCATTAATTACATGCATTTCAATCTGGGGCAATTATAAAACTCAGCCGCTTATCATAATTAGTATGAATCCTCCCTGTAATCCAACGAGTAAAATTTTACTGAATAATGAGCTGATATACTTATGTAGCAGAGCAACAATTCCGAAAAACTTTTTTTTTTAATATTTACCTGAGGAATGAATTTAAATGATTAACAAAACTACATACTCCTAATGTTCCTAATTTCCGAAATAGAGGGAAATACTTGCAACACAAAATTATTAATAAAATCAGAACAAGTGTAATAGAATCTGAGTACAATTTAAAAATTGTATAAAATTGAGAATGGATTCATTCAAATATTCTTATTTTCGTAAAGATAACAACATGAGTCTATATGATTTTTTTTTGCAGATTTATGTAATTTTCTTTTATATATTTATATGCATTTTAGAACATAAATATGGAAAAAATGTTTTTAAAAATTTATTGCTCAACTAAACACTATCATGTGGATATATGAGCTGGTCATTCAAAAACACTAGGCGTCGTTGGATTACATAAAGGACTAGTGGTAATTATCGTAAACGGCCAAGTTTTGTAATTGTAGGTAAATGGCAAATGCAAATTTAGGCAATTCTCATAAAAGTAATGAATTTACAATTTGTGTATTAAAATTTCAAAGAAAAGCTTGATTTTCAATGATGTGATAATTAATATACTTTATTAAAATTTACGTTTATCTGAATTAGGGTGTAAATCCTTTCATTTAGAATTATTCTTTTATTAATTTGTGGATATATTGTTTTGTTTATATATTTTTTTTAAATTTGTTTTTTTTTAGAGTGTATATTTATTTTTGCAGAATGCGTTTCTTTTTTGGTTACGTTTTACATTACCATTTTTTGTTTGTATGTTTGTATATTTAATGACAGTTACGTAATTAGATTTTATATTGTTTATATTTGGAATTAGCATGTTTACTTAAATAAATAATATAACCAGACTAAACATAGTTTTAATTTTTTATGAATAGCAATTTTATAACGTTAGTTACACGTAGGTGGATCCTGCAATAGTAAATGCTAATAATTAAATATTATTGAAGTCTCCATTTAGTAATTAATAAATGCTTACAATAGCTAATATTTGTTGAAGCTATACTTTTATGAAGTCTTCCTCTGGTGTTTCCTATATCTTACGTTTTTAAAACAATTAATACACAAGATTTACCATGAATACCACATTTTATTTATTTCTATATGAGTTTTAAGAGTCAATTGGGTCCAAGTTATGAAAGAGAAATTTTAATTCAAAAAACGTTCAAACCGCTATATACAACGTTTACTTGTAATATTGAATAATCCATTTTTTCTACCTGATATGCATAATTGGGAAACGTATACCCCAATAAATCATTTACCTGGAACAGCCGACGCACAGTGGTGCAAAAGTGGAAAAAACCCTATTTTTGACAATTGAATGTGATAGTATATTTAACGAAAATCGTTAGCTAAATGTTGAAACGTTATGAAAAAATGGCATTTTGCAACATTTATCGCTGGTTAAATATAAAATATCAATGCTGAAAGTCGTCATATGTAGAAATTCCGAAACGACTTCATATTTCTCATAAAACTAACAATATTTTATTTTTGAAAATAATTATTTAAACTAAAATATATATATTCTATTATGTTCGGTAGTCTTATAGTTTACATAACTACAAATAAAAAATAGTTTACTACCTAAATATAGTTTATCTTTATTAACAATTATATGACTGCTACCATTATACGTAAATTTTAAATTCATGTAGATTTTTAACATATAGCTACAGCTACCTACACGTTCATATTTGGCTTTCGATCTTTATTAACACCTCTATTTATAATCTCTAAAAGAATTAGCTGCTAGTTTTTGCTGTTTTCCGAGAAAACGGCGATTAATTGTATGAGTGTAATAATTATTAGGATCCGCCATTATACACATATCATCGGCGATAAAGTAGTTAGATATATACTGGTATTTAGAGTCAGGAACAATTGTCTTTGAACTTACTATAATTTTCCAAAAATCGAACTTAACCCGGAAGAACCGAATGAAAAAAAACCGAAATTGTTTAAACAGGTGTACTAAAAAATTCCTAGAATAAAATAAAGGAATATCAAAGGGTTTTACTAAAATAAATAGATGTTTGTGTTTTGAGTTGACATAATTTAGTAATGCATTTTTTGTTGTTAACATGTACTTCAACTAGACTTCCTGAAAAAAAAAAATCTGTTTATAATTTTTGTTAAAAATTGAAAATAATAAAATGAAATTATGGTGACGTAAATTCCAAGAAATATTGCAAGAAAGGATATTTTAAGTTGAAAAAATTTATAAATCTAAATACATTTGTGTTTCTTTAGCTTTCAGTAAACACGTTGTGTATCCAAGATATTGCTAAAGTGTAGGACCATGAGATCTTTTGAAATGCCGTACAAACTGTTATGTGAGGTGTTGATGAATCCAGAATGCTCTCTAGAGCAATTTTTAAGTGAAAATCGGCTCTCACTAAGTGATGAACAAATATCATTCATTATTTCATCCATTACAAAGAGGTTTGTATCACAATTTAAACGCAGATTGGAAATGTTTGTAGAGTGAGGGCCCAGTTTTTCTTGAAATACAGTGATTGGCTAGAAGGAATATTCAAAGTAGACTTGCCTGTTGTGAACTCTTCCAACGAAGGTGCAACAAAAAACAAAGTAGGCAGGCCAGGAAAAAGTTATGACGATTGTGGGTTTCGAGCTCAATCGTATGAAGTTAAAAAAATGCGAGCAACATACTCCCAATCTTTAATTGATGCCGCCTTTTCACTGCCTGATACATCTGCATCTAAGTTCGACACAGATTCTGCGTTAGTTCTCATAGTTCAAGCTAAGTTGTCAAAATACCAGTATGAGGTGATTCCAGCAAAAGCTTTATTGAAATTAGTATAGTCACTACTATTATCTATTTTTTATTATTATGTAATTTTGTTTTAAAACATTAAATGTGAAAATATTTTAAATTTCAAATCAAATTTTAACATGTAACTAGCGTAGTTTTTAATTCATTTAGGTGAAGCCATCAGCGCGTACATTAGCGAAATGTCAATAAAATATTTCGTTTCCCATCAGAATTTTGATTTGCATCGTCCGTCACACCATAAAACTTTAGAAAATTAATTAGGTACATTAGTTCTTACTTCAATACTAATAGTTATACTCGAAGTTAAAATACAATAATAACAGTATACTGAAAACGGTTTAAGTTGTCGACTTGGTTTTGATTTCATTCAATTTAGAATGAAAAAGTACATAGGAGTAGGTCCCCAGTATGGCTTAAAAGTCGTATATCTGAGATAGACAAGGTTTTTTTCCGAAAATCAAGCGTTTTGCACCACTGTGCGACGCCAGCCGAACGCGCACCTGTGCAAATGGTAAGTAGTTTTGATAGTCACTGCCCTGTAGACGACGACATTAATTAAGTCGGCCAGTGTACACATCACAGGTACTTATCAAGGACCCTGTTAGTTCAGTAAGCTGCTTCAAGGCAATCTTTAGAAATATTTCGTTTTTACGTAATATATGTTTGATTGGCGATGCATAAATGTCTTTTATAAATAACTTCTCAAAGCTTTTCCTCGAGAAAGAAATTCTTATTACTCTCTATTGACGGTCGATCTTTGGAAGCAAAATTTCCGTCTCCAACCACCTCTCATTGAATATACTCAGCTTCTGGCCGCATACAAATCTCCGGCCGACGCGACGAGGAGCTTTTTTCCTCCATCTTCCTTCTACCCGACTCACTTATCGATGGTCGTTGAAATCGGCGAATTTCCATCGCTGCGAAGCAGGCGGCTTTAATAAGCGCTCGTCCGGGGCTCCTTTTGTGAACTTTCCGCCGCTTCTGTCCGCCTCCTTCGCTCTCGAGGCTAATTCAACTCAATTCGCCGCTCGTAATTTCATTAGACGTCTCTTCCTCTGGAAGAGACGATGGTTCGGACACGTACTTTAAAATTTCCGCCGGTAGAGTGCTCTAGATGCCGCCGCCGCCGCCGGGGCCCCACAGTGAAGGACGTATTACGCATTAAATTTTCGGATGAAATTAATGTTCTTCGGTAATTATAATTTTTCCCTTTTTTTGGGGGAGGGGGGGCTGGCGAGCGAGCGAGCGTCGGAGAGTAATCAAGACGGGATTGTCTTCGTTATGCCGTGCGCTCGAAGTTCTAGTTAATTAAAAATTCATCTTCCGGTTCCGCTTCGTTCCGCGATCTTCTGCAGACGAAATATAATTGATTCGGGTAATTTTTTTTTTCTCGCTGAACGTGATTTTCTTTTTAAAACGTGACGGACGGCAAAATCGCGTTTGTTAAAATCTTGGCAAACCGTTTGGGGACGTGAAGAGCCTATGATATCATCTAAAAACATTTTTACTGTCATGAATGTTGTAATGGGTCTTCCACTATGATTAATCTCTTTCATGGTATGGAAAAGAAGTGTCATTTTTTTTTTAATGAGTTTTTGCAATACTAAGTAGATGCCATGGCAAATGAAGGTAAAACTCATAAATGATAGACCAGATTTTTTTCATTAACCGAAGAATTCTTCAATAGATTAAAACGCTAGTCAAACATCAACAAAAATGTACTTATAAGCAGTTAGGAAAATTTTGCGAAATACAAAATTAAATGAATCATAACTAACAGCTTCTTGCGGGTTTCGCCGTATGTCAAAACTTTCGCTCGACGTTTCGCTGTTCATACTGACAGCTTCTTAAGGATAACTGAACTGATTCTCCATGGTCCGACATTCTTCTTATATACGCCCCTGGTGCATCCAACCGTGTAGTTTCCGCTCCATTGACCGTGACGGTTCGTAGTAGGCTCTTCCACGTGTTGCTAAGGTGGTACCCTTCTTCTCTGTTAACGGTTTTATTCTTCTCTATTTCTAGGGCTTCCCTGATGAGTCTTTTCCCGTAGTTCTTGGTGGTAGTTATTACTTTTACATTCTTGAAATCCATTTTGTGTCCGGTGTCGTGCGTGTTCTGCCACCGCTGATTACTCGGTCCTTCTTAATCTTGCGTCCCTCTCGTGTTCTTTTATTCTTATGTCGATAGCTCTTCCTGTTTGTCCGACGTAGCACTGTCCGCATTGGCATGTTATCTTGTAGATACCTTCTGTGCGCCCCTTGGGTATCTTATCCTTTGCGGTCGGTATATACTGCTGGATCGACGTTGCAGTCCCGAAGCGTACGTTTCTTCAAAATTCGGCCTACTTTTTCGGTGACTCCTGCTATGTAAGGTAAACACGCCATCCCTCTTCGTGGTTCTGTAGTTGTCTCCAGTGTCGTCTTCTTCTTAGTGGCTCTCCTTATATCGATGTCAATGTAACCATTCTTCTTTAGTGCTTTCTCCAAATGTATCTTTTCACTGGTAAGATGTTGTTCGTCACTGATGATTTCGGCTCTGGATAGCAATGTTTGTATTAATGTCTTCTTCTGCATCGGATGATGGTGAGATCTTGCATGCAGATACCTATCGGTGGGCGTCTTCTTTCTAAATACTGCGTGCTGTAGTATTCCCTCTTTTGTTTTCTTAACCATAACCATCCAGGAAAGGGAGATTTCCATTTTGTTCTTTCTCCATGGTAAACTTGATGGCTGGGTGCTGTGAGTTTATGTGTTCCAAGAACTGTTGTAGTTTTTCTTCTCCGTGTTACCATATTACAAAAGTATCGTCGACATATCGCAGCCAACACTTGGGTTTCATATCGCTGGAACTTAGGGCTTCTTCTTCAAATGCTTCCATAAACAGGTTAGCTATTACTGGTGATAAAGAACTTCCCATTGCTGTTCCGTTCTTCTGCTCGTAGTATTTTCCTTCATACAAAAAGTATGTCGTGGATAAGCACAGTTTCACTAATTCAATGATGTCTTCTTGTAGTCCAAGTTCTGAAAGTAAGGCCAGTGCGTCCTCCGTGGGTATGTTAGTGAATAGCGATACAATGTCGAAACTTACTAAAATGTCTGTAGGTTCAGTCTTTAGCGTAGACAGTATATCCACGAAATGTTTCGACTTCTTCACATACGTTGCAGTTTGTCTGGTATATGGCTTTAGTAAGTTAACTAAATATTTCGACAAATCGTAGGTCGGTGATCCAATGTTGCTTACAATCGGTCTTAATGGCACTCCTTCTTTATGTATTTTTGGTATTCCATACAGCCTGGGTGGTCTAGCGGCTCTTGGTAGCAATCTGTTCTGCATCTCTTTAGGTATCGATGAAATCTTTATGCTCTCCGTTACTGTTTTTGTGATCTTCTCCGTTGGATCTTTTCTTATTTCCTTGTAGGTGTTCTCGTCAAGTAGTTCATTCATCTTTTTCCGGTAATCTTCTTTATTTAGTAGTACTGTTGCATTCCCTTTGTCTGCTTTGAGGATAACGATGTCTTATTCAGCTTTCAAATTTGTAAGTGCTGCCTCTTCTTCCCTGGATAGGTTGCGTTTCGGTGGCTTTGCTTTCTTCAATGCTCTGCTTACTTCTTGTCGCACTTCTTCTGCTTCGATGTTGTTGAGTTATAGTTACACCGGCCGTGAAAGCCTACGCAGTGTTAAATGAATCATATTTCATTGGAAAGGGGCCGTTGAGAGTAGTATTGTATTGATATACTTCATGATTGAACAGATACTGTTCTTTATTCAAAAATACATATATTGCAACTTCCGAAATATAAGGTAAGTCGGAGGAAGATGCCTAATGTTTTTTTGTTAATTCGGGAAAAATACTGAACATGGTTTATTAATTTCTAAAGAACTATATTTAGAAAATAGATATCGTAGTAAAAGAAAATAATAGCTTTATTATAACGAAATAAGCAAATACAACGAAAATACTATACAGAAAAAGAATATATGCAAATGGCATATTACCCCAATATGGCGGGGGAAGAAGGTAATACTACCATATCAAAGGGGAAAGATGCCTATGTGAAACCAACATATGTGCCGTATAACTAACACATTTTTAAAGAAACTTATCCCATACTCGGACCTGGAATGGACGTTATCGGCGCTAATTTTTCATAGCTAACTTTTTTTGCCAGTTGATCTTCTTGGCGATCAGGATCTATCTCGGGTAGCAACGTATTCTGTAGCGGTTGAGGGAACAGGTTATTCGGCACTATCTGCACTAGCGTACGCATGTTCTGGTATTTTTTTCTGGCTTGAAAGGATATATGCCGCAGCCTTTAAAGCCAAATGCCTCATTATTGTTCGTGGCAGCATCTTTCCAAGGCTCTTTAAGAAGCTTTTCAAACTGAGCTTGTGTAATTCTTCTACCAGGATGATTTTGTATCTAGGTTGTACAAGCTCTATTGCAGTAGGTCTTCAGCGGTTTAAAAAATAATCTGTCCAGAGGCTGGAAGCCAGTAGATCATATGGCTTGGCAGACAATGACGTGAATGTCGTTTCCAGCTAAAACGTCCAACGCTCCACGTTATCGCAATGTGATGCATGACTATCAAGGATGAGAACTACTGCTCCTGGCTTCCCTTCCTCGGGAAAAAGTGCTCCTTCATCTACGTTGCAAACAGTGAAGACTTAACCACTTGTGAGATTGTTTTTCTGAATACGACTAAATAACGTTCGTAAGGGAATTCCAAACTCTTTTGCAGATCGGCTGTTCTCACCTAAAACAACAACAGGGGCACGTAGATTTTTTTCTGTCCTCTCCCCTCTAGTTGATTTTCTTATGTAGGTGCGCGGCATAACTAAAATATACAGAAACAATAAATAATTATTTTGGCTATAGTAGCATTCAAAGACTGGCATACTACAGCAACAAACCATTTCAAGTAACCAACACCACATGGCATCTTCCCTCAAAAAGTTATAAACAACTTCCACCCATTGTTGGGGAAGGTGCCAAAAGTAAATACAACGTGGAAAAGTACGGTTATTGGTTTATTCGATGTCTACAGATAAACTAGAGATTTACCTCCTTTTCATTCGTAACACTGCACACTAAACACTCAAATTTCGGGTTGTTGTGGCAGTTTTATTGTATGATATTCATGGTTCAGCACTTACGAAATAACTACCCACTTGGCAAGTAATGTTGCAGATATCTCAGTAATATTACCTTATTTACTAGACAGCAATGTTAAACAAAAACATGTTACTGAAATTTTGCAGCAACATTAAATAATGATAGAAATATTGCAGGCCATTACAGTAACATTTCAATGTAATCAGGAAAAAATATTTTAAAACAATGTTGCAAAAACAAAGACTTTGTTGTCAGAAATGTTGAGGTAATATTTAGTTGTAACATTGCCATATTTACAAGGTGAATTATTACAAGGAATGTTACAACATTTGCGCTTGTAAAACATTAACATATTTACATTTTATAAAGTAGGTACGTATGTTTCTGCAAATTTAGAATTTTGAAAACACAAAACTAATGGAGCAAATTTTCTCTATAAAGTAAATAATGGTGATGAATTTTTTTAACATTTTTTGTAGCCTATAATAATCATGTTAATGGGGTTGTGGTTGCGCACTGTGCACTTGTAAAAGTTAGTATCGCTTGCCATCACAAGTTTTTTCGTACCGCGCATACACGAGTTGGTGTGAACCTGTGAACCCCCTCTTTCACAATATACGGTAATCGTGACTGGACAGGGCGTGGACAGGACCATCTTGGGATTGTGCGTCGCAATTATTTTGATGAGAAAAAAATCCCGTCAATAATGAATCAACATTATCAGGTAAGTTTTATTTATAATGCTAAAGTAGGTATGTCGATCCTTTCAAATTCATCGAAGATCTTTAAAGACAGATGTATGTATGTATTATGTATATCATAACCTATATATGTTATAGTAAAACCTACCTGTTGTGCTATAAGGATGAGCAATGTCACGTAATGTCATTCTTAGAATTCATAGTAATTCTTGATCAAATACAAAGTTTACAATAATTATAAATTATTCTATAAATCTATTAAAAAGTTATATATAAAATATGCAGCTTATCCTCAATTTTCATATAAATAAAATAGCTTTTCTGATCTCTATTTTTGACGGTGTCTTTTTTTAATTTCAGAGAGAATTAGAAGAAATATTGTACTCACAGATACAGACTACGAAATAACTGTCATGGAATGGTTTCGTTATGCAAAACAAAGATTTAATAGAAAAACAGCAAAATGTTCAAAGGAATAAAATGCATTCGGGGCGTTTTTCTTATGTGTTGTGGGTTTTTATTTAGATTCTATTCATGTTAATTTATGTGCCCGATAATCTGTTTCCAATACTGAAGTTTATTAAAATGGAATTTAATGTACTTTTTTTTTAATCAATAAATGCCTTTATTGTCTTCTGTAAGCAGCATTTTACTTTTTAAAGTATTTATTAATGTATTTCGTTTACTTAAATAGCTATTTATAATATTATTCATAGTATTACTATTTAGTTTTTACATAGAACTATATTATATATGATTGACCGTTTTAATGTATCTGCAAAAATAACTACAAAAAAAGACTTATAATGTTATATTATAAAAATGTCTTATCCATTATATTTTTCTGGCATTAATGTTTAATGTTAATATTGTAATTTTAGTAAGTGAAGATAAATCGTACAAAACAGAGGGGCCCGATCTATCGAGTGTAACATGAAATTATAATATTAACATTGAATTTCAATAAGACTGATTGAGATTCCGTTTTATATTAATTAATATAACCTCTCGATAAACCTCAACAGCATGTTTCTTGTATAATGCAGCAAGAACTTTTGGAGTAAATAAAAGATCCTAATAGAAACATTAGTGTAGATATATTTATAGAAACATTTAATTGCCACACTGTATCAATATTTCTCTTTAACATATGAGAAATGTTACGAAAGAGCTATACTTCAACATTAATCGTCATGTTAAAGTAATTTTACTCGAAGACCTCGTATTAACATTACTGGGAAATATTGTTTCGTAACATCGCTTAGGCGGACATTAAACAGTCGTAGAAATGTTACTGCATGTGGTACATTGTGTATATTTTTGTAACATTTCGCGTTACAAGATAACATTTAGACGACGTTATAGTCATGTTATTTTGCCAAGTGGGTAAGAACTTTGTTTATCATAAATCAATTTCCAGTACTCTATGTTGTAGATCTCAAAGAAATTACTATATGTAGTACGACACATAACATTTTATTATGCGACGTTAACAATCACAAGCTTGTTATTAAATCTTATAACATTTTTTTAAATAAAATTAGTTTGTATTGACTTTAGGATTACACTTTGTTTTTTCCTGGTCTGACCATCACATTAATAGATCTGTAACATTGAAACAAATAAAAATGGATATACAAGTTTTGCGTTTTTGTTACTTCAAATGAAATTTACTTTACACTCCCAAAATTTGAACATAACGATACGGGACACCTTGTATACATTCATGGAGAATTCGCTTTGGCGACATTAAAGTTTCTATATTATCATTACTATTCGCAAATCATGATGTATCGGTTATCGGCATCTTCAGGTAGTCTTGTCTTATTGGATCTTACAAATACCGAATTTGTTTTTTTTTTTATTTATCGCAAAAGTTAGGAGAAAATAAGTTTTTCGCGGTAATTATTTCAACAGTATTAGATTTATAAACATCTCATTCATTAAAAGAGTAATTCTGTTCGTTAAAAAAAAAATAGTATAAGTAAGTGTAATTTACATCAATTAACTGGTAGAATTGATCGTTTTCTGTAACAAAATCCCCTACATCTTCTCCCAATGGAATCCTATTTGGCAATATAATAGTCTATCCATTAGACACAAATAGTATCTTACAATATAGCATATAGGCAATACGTCTTTTTCTGCTTACATCTCGAGCTAATTTATGGAACTTATTTTCTGGCAATCCCGACAAAACGGATCGCCTTAAAGCCAACAAAACCTACAAAGGATTCATTAAATTATATCGGCCGCCCCGGAGAGAAAGAGGAAATTTATTCCTCGGCAAAATTAATACCGTCGTCATTGGATCCTCTCATTTCGCCTTGGCTGACGTCCCGCGCGCACTTGTTTACTCCTTTTATAAATGGCCGCTGCGCGCATCTAATTCGATTTTCGTCTCTCGTTTAATCGCGTCTATACAGACGATGCGACGGCGGCGGTTGCCGAAGCGATAAAGTAAAACTACGAGCTATACAGCGCCACAGGGTAACGTGTTCAGACTTACTACGCTATAGAATATAGATACTACATAGTGTACCATACACAAGTCGTATACGTATACGAGGGATATCGATCTATCCCCCAGTGGGGAGAGCGGGTAGGATCCCTGTGCGACACCTCGCGAGTACAGTTTAACCAAGTGTTTAGTTTTCAGGCCGTAATGGCCACTTTAAATTTCCGCGAGGGATCGTGCATGTATATGCGGATTGTATCTTTATCAGCGAGGCTAATACAACTAATAAAGACATAAATGTGCACTATATTGAAATTAATTTGCGGCAAAAAGAAGTGATTGTATATATGCTAACAATAAATATAAAATATGCAACTTATAATACACTTGAAAGTATTGCAGTATATAAAAAATCATTTACTGATCTGTAACGTTTTACGTTTACAAATTGTTTAATTTGTCAATCACATTTAGAATCATAATTAAGAATTGAAATGTATTTTTTATTGATTTATTTTAATTAAGGGCACATTATATATTTAATTTATCTCTTATATCTAGTTTTTAAACGTATTTATTTGTACCTACATTGCTTTCTGAAAATACTTGTTTGTAATGTCAATTTTGTTTTTGCTTTCATTTTAAAACTATAATATATTCCGAATACTTTCAAGCCTTCAAGGTAACTGAAAATTTTTCCGATGAGCTTCTATCCTCCGTCGTATTGAGTGGCGAGTCCGTTCTAAAATACCAGGGGTATTTCGAATTGTTTGAAAAGCTGCGATAATACGATCGATCATCGACATTTTCAATGGTTGTCGTATAAACTAATGATTTAAGGTGACCCCAGAGAAAAAAGTCCAAAGAATTTAAGTCTGGAGACCGAGGAGGCCACGGTTGTGGACCTTCCCGTCCTATCCACCGATCTGGATACGTATTATCCAAAAACTCGCGAGCAACTAAACTAAAATGCGCTGGAGCATCGTCATGCATAAAATACATTTGTAATCCTAATTGCAACGGAACTTCTTCCAGCAGTAGTGGTAGCTCCTCGCCATTTAAACGCATCGGTAAAAAATGTGGACCTATCAAGTGATCTCTAACAATACCGGCCCACACATTGATAGAGAATTGATGTTGATGACGGGCATTCACTAGTTCGTGCGGATTTTCTTCGGCCCATATGTGATTATTATGAAAATTAATAATCGCGTTTCTAGAGAAAGTAGCCTCGTCGGTGAAGAATATTTGAGCCAAATAGTCAGGATTTTGTGTTGCATCCATTGATAAAAAGCCACTCTTTGCGGAAAATCTGCCGGCAAAAGTGCCTGCACCCGTTGAATGTGATATGGATACAACAGTTGATCTTTCAATATTCTCCAAACTGTGGCCTGACAAATGTTTAAAGCAAACGCAATTTTTCTGGTGCTTGTAGTAGGATGTTTCTCAATTTCATTTAGTACCATTTCTTCAACTTGTGGAGTTCTCACTGTAGATGGGTGCCCGTTATCAGTCGTCCGTTTTTTTTAAATTTCCCGTTTCACTAAGACGTTGGTGAAGACGGGCAAATGTTGAATGATGCAGGATGATACGGTTCGGGTATCGTTCTTCATAAAGACGTTTAGCAGCACGCGAATTTCCATTGGCAAGAGCGTAAACGAAATGCATATCACACATCTCAGCATGCGTGTAATTCATTTTAGAAAACAGAAACTGGCAATAAACTGAATGAATACTCTGACAACTATTGAAATGACAAATAAACAATTCCCTCTCAACACAATAGTTTTTGAAGAACCAACTGTGATATTATATCGTGTCAGTCATAGTTCATAATTTATTATTAAACATTCAATAACTTTAAAACCAAACCGTTTTGGACATATACTCATATGAACTTTTATGATCAAAACAACCTCAGGAATCAGCTCTTAAAGTTTGTCGCATATATTGAGAATCACCCTGTATAAGCGTAACTTCATGCATTTGCAATCCCTTCTTTAAATGATCGCCGACACAGCATCGATATACCGACAACTGTACCGACTCTGCTTGTGTTCTTGTTGATTTCGCTCGTGAAAGTTAACAAAAGTATTAATAACCTGCAAGCTTTGCATACTTATTTCGGCCAGAACTGGAATTTTTGATCAAAATTATACCAATTCTGATTAAAGGAATACCGGCAGATTGATTATTTGATGGCAGTTCAGCTACCTACATTTTGGTAGGTATTTCCACACATGATTTATATCTTGGCATCAGGTAATTTATAAGCGAAACCGCAACGTTGACCAACAGTACATAATCTCTTTTATTGCATTGTACAGGGCAAAAGCTAATGGATAGCCTTCACAAAGATTTGATTCACTGCCTCTCTCATCTCAAAATAGGCATGAAAAATCTAGACAACTAGAACGTATTGCGATTTTGCAGCCCGAAAATCTGGTAACTACTTTCTCAGTTATTGCACTGTTTATTTCCATGTAATTGTCTGAACTATTCTATGTATATATATTGCTCTGTTTTTTCAAAACAAAATGCCCGGGATTTTAAAATTATATTTTTATTAAAGAATTGTACTGAACTAATATTTTCAATTTATATTATTATTACTATTATTTAGCTTGTTCGTTTACGATATTTACACATAAACAAAAAATTAAAATAAAATAGTGGTTACACCCAGCGACCTCTTTAAGTAAGTGAAAGAAAACTGTGGAAAGTGACTTCCTACCTGCTAGGTGGCATGGGACGTTTCAAAGGGCACCAGATCGTCTGTCAAAATCATACTCCGGACGCTTACTAACGAATAGGCATTTTTCTCACCTAACGGGCGCACCCTCAAAGCCCCTTCTCGAATTATTAAAATTTGAAATAAGTAATTATCGAAAATCGATGTGAAAACACTAACTGTACAAATAAAAGAAATGTTTCAAACCAAAACAAGCTTAAATCTTTATTTAGTTACCAAATGCTAGGTTTCATCATCATTTAGACTCTTTGATCACAAGGTACGTATGTTGGAATCAGTAAATACTATATAAGACAAATTGTTTAATACAAAAACACGTATTCGAACTTTCCTGTCATTTCAAAAGAAAATGAGGTTATGGAAATGTCATATTTAAATTTAATTACAATCAAATAACGGCGCCATCTACCCGTAAACAGCAATATACTAAAATTTTATAGCAAACGATCATCTGTGATTATCGATATTTGTCAATAAAGATAGCTATTTTATCAAGACCAAGCGCAGTGATTTTTTATATACAACCCTTAAATATTTAAAATTCCTAAATAACTAACTAAAAAGGCGGTTGATATAAAATCTAACCCCAAATTAAACGTATAGTGAAATAAATTATAAACATCTAAAATTCTGAATAATATTGAATGGAAACTGATTAATTCCTTTCTTGTTTAGATTAGGTCTATTAAATCTCCTTGACCCTCACGACTGAACTGGCAATTCCTCTGTACGAATGGAAATTTTTATAGGAATTTTCTTGACAAATGCAGTTATTCAATAAGGATTTATTATTCAGGAGTTATATCGATACTTTTTTAAACACCTCTTGGAACTTTTGATATTTTTTTGAAAGTGTGACACCACTAATCGTTATAGGAAAATAATACAACCGTCGATTTCTCGGTGACCACCAAAAGAAATGAGGATATTACTCGTGTACAGCCTTCGATTGTTTATCCGTTAACAGCGAGGCCAACCTCATTTTGAAAGATATCGACATTAAAATACGGTTATTTTCTCTAGTTTGAGGAAAATACTACAAATTTTATTCTACAAGGTTACCCTGCTTATGTATATAAACCAGTGGTTCTTAACATTTTAAGTGAGCTTCACCCCTTTGAAGCTGAAAATAGGTCTCCGCACCCTATTGAAAAATGTGCTTCGATTTTTTAGTTTAGAAAGGTACATTTTTTGCAAAATTTATTGTTTATTGAAAAAAAGTACATTTTATATATATCAAATACAAAACAATATTATTTTTATTAATGGCTAGGCTGTTGTTGCTTGTTCATTATAATACTTGTGAAACAAGGCTCTAATTTTGACAGAGACACGCGTAAATCATCACTTGCATTTAAGCGATTTCTCGCTTTAGTTTTTATATACTAAATTTTTTTAGTTTTTATATAACAAATGGTAGAAGTGACTGCAATGCTTCTTTCGCCAACTGTGGATAGCGTTCTAACTGTGTTCATCAGAACTGTTGTAATTCTAATTGTTCGAATTCCATTTTAAAATATGTCCACTGTCTCGCATTTCAATAAAATCGTATTTTTTTAAAATCACTATTCATCGAATTTTTTAAATCAGCATCCAATGAAATCCAATAATTTTTAGGTTATATAGAAATGGATCCAGCATCCACCTCTGAGTTTTGGTAATATTTCCAGTAGAAAAATATCCATTGAATGATTCGTTCAATCGTTTCAAATGTATTGCAATGTCGGGTAAAATTGTATTTTTTTTTTTTCATTTTCCACAGTAATTGAATCGAACAAAGGGAAGTTTGCAAAATTTCTATTTTCAACTCGTATCAAAATATTAATGTTAATTTTTGTTTCCGTTTTTCTTACTTAGAATAAAATCTTTTGTGCTCAAACGTTTCATTGCAATTCTGTAAGTTATATTAACTTTTGCCTTTTCATCGCCTCTCCGAGTTAATATAATCTCAAAAATCTCTTCATATTTTTTAATGAGTCTTCTTTGACCGTTACAGCAGTGATTCCGAACTTTCACCTTGTAAATATTTCTCTCTTTTGACCATACCTAATTACGAAATATATCCGCCCGAACGCTTCCGAATTCATTTCAATCATCTAATTTCATCCTAAGGGTGAAAAGAAATCACGACTTGGCAAATTCTCAAGTTCAAATTAACATCTCCGAAGAGGGCGCGGTTTGAAAAGAACTGTTTGAAACATCTGAAGAGCCGCGGCTAGGCGATTATACGTAAACCTAATTGGCATTCGCCGTTTTGGCGCGCGGGAATGCGAATTTTTCCACAATAGGCCCGCGCCCTTCGGACCGCATACCTAGAGGTCCGGTTAAATTATAACCTGCTCGGTTATATCAAAGTGCCAATTCGGGCGCAGTTTTCCAGAGAATTCGGTTACAAATTAACGTCGTAAATTATACAACTTCAAATGAATGTTCCCTCAACCCGCCACACGATTTCCCGTATTCCATTTACTACAACCCCACCCCTACGCTACCCCCTACCACCACACTACCGCCGGGCGATCTACATTCTGTTCCGTCAATTTCCCGGGCAGGTTAATTGCTTCCCATTCGTAATTTACTTTTTGCGCGCGAAGAGCGCCATCTCGCGCCTTTGGAAGTAATTAACTTAACTTTTCCGGTAATATCGTCCTTGGGAGAGAGGGTTTATGGAAAATTTGCCGAAGAAAAGAATCCGTATAAGCGGGAAAAAACCGCCCCTACGCTAAATGAAGGATAAAGACAGGAAGGAAAGAACGCCGAACCTAAATTAAAGCTGAAATCTTATATATGGCTCGTTAATTAGTTTTTATTTCAATAGGTGGCGCCTGAAGTGGGTAAGGGAATGGATTAATGTTTCTATTGCTGCAGTCAGAATGAGTAACGACTGGTTGGCTACGACCAATTATTGGCGTTAGCTGCACATGTGTTTCTCTTTTTCGACCAACACATGGGATCTCACAGTACACGAAAAAAAAAATAAGTATGTACCGCTCATTACAATTTTGCAAATAACTTTTTGTAGTTACCCTTATTACATTTATAATCTTCTTATTCGCACTGCTGTAGCAAAAAACTGTCAAATTTGTAATGCTAATAATGCAACTACATTATAGACACAATTTTAGTAAAATAACGGCAAAGCTGCTAATAAATTACTTACAAAATGTTGTTACTGTTCCATTGACAAATTCTAAAAATTTGTATTAAAACTTGTAGTAATGACATACGCAACTATGTGGTAAATCACTACTACATTATCAGGGGGTAAAAAGGCTGATGACATCACATTTCTCTACCTTTCTATTGCTGTATTTTTTGTGACCAAATATTAACTAATGCATCTCCACATGCGCATTGTTTATTATTTCCGTGTTTGCTGTTTACCGTTGTGGCACGTTGTTGTTTGGTAGCGGAGGTAAGAAGACATTTTGCACAATTTTTATCAAGATAAATGAGTGCGTGAAAGAAAGTTTGATGAATTGGGAATTATAAACGCTCTGTTTTTTGATGGTATGAACGTTTAATATCTATTTGTTTCATCATTATTCAATTGCATGCATCTTTTACATTTAGCAGAATTAGTAATATTAATCGGCTTGTTAGACCTAGTTTCTTAGTAGTCGCTTGGTTTATGCAGTCATACTGTATACATCGGTATATATTTGGGAATTACACACCAAGGTTATTCGGCACTTAATAGTGATAATGAATTATTATTTAGTAGATAATTTTAACCCACACAAATAACTAAATCCATTGAGATTCATAAGATGTGATATATGTTGTACCCCTCCATTTCCATCGAAAAAAAACATCCCCGTCTTCTTTAATAGATTCACAAAAGGTGACAGAATAGTTAGCGTTTGGTATTAGGGATTAGTAGTGCTTGCTTGATTAATTTTATTAGGAAATAATTCCTATACTTCGTAAGTTTTAGTAAAAATAAACATAAACATACGAAACTGTTGTATTTTTACTTCGTGTAGAATAGTATTAGGTTATGTGTGAAGATGTGACAAAATAATGACTTTAAGGTTAATTTTTTATAAACCATACGTAGATTTATTTTAGTAGCATTCACTATATATGTTTCGTATTGTTTTGTATACAATTATTGTGGGTTCAGGCAGTCTTTATAAGTTTTAACTTGATACTAGTATTAATAATCTTAAAAAATTGTGTAAAAGTGCATAATGTGCAATATTACATTAACAAAGGTTGACTGAACCTATCATTACGAAAAAAATGATTACGAAGCTCAGGATTCCTTATTAGAGAAGAAGAATTTTTGAAACGCTAATTCAATTTAAAAATATTTGTATTTGGAATTGCCCATTTCATTTCATTCATAATATTATTGTTTTGTGAAAATGCCATAATGTAATATAAATAAATGTGAAGTATTTTAAAATGCTATAATGTAATTGGTGCTCCTATGTTTTATTTGTTATGTAACGAAACAAAAAAAAATTCAATAAATATAAATGTGGTCCCGACTGTTCGTTTTATTTGCTTCGATTTGGTGAATATTTTCCTTTTGATACATTGTAATTGTTTTGTATACAGACAAACAAAAATTACACGCCTGGCATACAAATTTGGCAACTCCGAAATTCATTATTTTAAGCATATAACAATTGATATTAAAAATAAAGATTTCCACAAAAATTTCCAATTTATTCACAAAATTTTATTTCGTTATGATTGAATATGATTAAAAAAAAAGATTTTTCGAAATATCAAAATGAAAAATGCTTTTGAAGTGTAATGGGGGTTCTAGTGATAGCAGGTAGATCCAGGAAAGTGGCAACTTTTCTGAAATTGCTTGCTGAAAAAGGGTATGTGGACAGCCATCTAGATAAGGTAGTAAAGTGGTTTGTGATGAATTTTGATGTGAACATCACCTTGAATGGCAGGCCTTATAAAAAGCGAAACTTCCGCTAACTTGCTTGGGGTGCTTTGGATGAATCACTATGATCATTGTGGCCAATTAATACATAGTTTAAATACGTCGATTAATCATTCTGATGTCCAGAAATGACGTTGAACAAACTATTCCTTCCGGGTGAAACACTTCTAATGCCACTGAGTATATGTTTTTATGTTGCTATGATAACACTTCTTTCTCAGGCGGCGGCAAAGTGAAAAGTAAACTTCGACAAAAAGAAGAAGAAAAATTAAATTTCGCGGCCGACTGCTCAGTCAAGCAATGTCCGATTTATTATAACTAGAGACCGGATTATATACAAAGTGCATATATTTTATTTTTTGCATATCTTTAATTATAGTCTATATGTAGATCTATTACTCCAATTGAAGTTAACTAGCGCTAATTAGTGATTGCATATATTGCATATTTAAGCTTTATCTTATCCTTTCTATTAGTAAAAATTCCGACAATTCTCAGAACGATAAATCTTTTACATTGGTTTCTCTAATACTTTTTTCCAAGAACTGCACGTGTTTAATTTCGCCTAGCAGAAGGGATGTGGTAAATACGTTTTATTATTATTAATTTCCAAATAAACTGTTCATTCATTGAATATCTTTCAACGAAACAGCATGTAATTGTGTTACGTTTTTAAATACTGTGCGTACATACAATGAGTATAGCGAACAAAATTTCTTTATGGATTAAGCCATTTCCTGAATGATGGCGACAAAATATTTTGTCTAGCCAGCAGTAAACTGGTAAGTTTAATTTTACTAACAGCTTTACAATTGTTTTTAAATTCTTTAACTTTTGATATAAAATGACAATTGTTGTTGTAGGTGTCTTCTGAGAGAAAATACCTGATTGATCAACACGCTAAAACTCCATCACATATTGGAAAATGTGAAAAACTAAAGGGATCCGCATGTGTGCAGCAATCTATACGTCAATGTGTAGCATTAACTTCACGAAACGCAAAACAAGAAGAATATAATACGGATCTGTGTAACGCATTAATTTCGTCTAACATACCATTAGTAAGATTAAACAATGTTAATTGTTTGAAATCATTTCTGCAAAAATATTGCAAACATAATATACCAGACGAAAGTACTTTACGAAAAAATTATGTCACATCTTGTTACCAGCAAACAATAGCAGAAATTCAACAATTTGGTAGGGAATAGTTTTATTTATATCATGGTAGATGAAAGTACGGATAAGTGTGGCCGTTATATTGCCCATTTGTTAATAGAAATTCTTCATGAAGATATTGTAGGTAAATTATATTTAATTTATTGCAAAGAACTTCAAAAAACAAATAATGTGACAATTGCCCAACTCGTTCAAGAAGGTTTATCAAATTTCTTTTTACCTGGAAGTATACCTTGGGAAAAAAATTTACTAATGTTGTCCGACGTTGCACCATACATGATAAAAGCCGCGCAAAATTTAAAATTTTCTTATAATAACATTATTCATACCACAGCCGAAGACATTAGGAATCAATTGCCTTTGATTAATGATTTAATTAGCAATGTCAAAAAAGTATTTTTAAAAGCACCTTTACGAATCCAATTTTATAAGGACCGACTTCCCGGTGTTAAGTTGCCTCCTGAACCGATTATTACGAGAAGGGGTACATGGTTAGAGGCTGCAATTTTTTTCGCCGATAATTTTGGAGGAATAAAAAATGTAATTCTTGAAATCACTGCTGACTGCATTGCTCTAGAAAACTGTAAAAAGATAGTAACATCAACAGAACTGCTACAAAACCTTTTATATATTAAGTCAAATTATAGCTTTGTTCCAAGTTCCATTCGTAACTAGAAACGCAAGGGATGTCGTTCTCGGAATCAGTCACAATAGGTAATTCTATATACGATAAATTTAAAAAAGTGATAAATAAAATGCGGGGTATTTGAAATTGAAGAAAGTTAAGAAAATTTTGGAGGGTGAAACAGTACACGATTTCGACTTTAATTTTAGTTTAGAATGTATTGCAAAGTTAAAAAATGCAGCAATTACATCTGTGGATGTTGAATGAAGCTTTTCTATTTCGAAACATATGTATTCTAATAGAAGACGAAACTTTCTTTTACACAATTTTGAAAAACATTTAATTATAAATTGTTTTAGAAATATGTTGTGAAAAAATTTTGTGCAATAAAGTTAATGTTTAAATTTCTGCTCTTATTTATTTTATGTAAAAATTTTGCATATTGTCGCAAGTTTTTTGCATATATTCCCCAGGTTTATGCATATTTTCTCAAAAATCGATGCATATATTTGCGCATATATTCCAGTTTTT
This sequence comes from Protaetia brevitarsis, assembly GCA_004143645.1. Taxonomy (NCBI): domain Eukaryota; kingdom Metazoa; phylum Arthropoda; class Insecta; order Coleoptera; family Scarabaeidae; genus Protaetia; species Protaetia brevitarsis. The sequence goes on along the minus strand of RXPK01000083.1, from coordinate 2,167,745 downwards.
CTTTGCATATAATTCGATTTCTAATAATAACATTGACGAAAAAATAATGTATCTGAAAATATTCAGTGATTGTATAGTGCAATATTTTTACATATTTTCTGTTCTTTTTTTTTATTTCTTTAACTGCATTGCTTATATAATTTCTTGTTGTATGTCTCTATAAACTAATTAAAAAAAAAAACAAAAAAAAAAACGCCCCCGGGTGGGCTCGAACCACCACTTGTCGTTAACAGCCGAACGCGCTAGCCGATTGCGCCACGGAGGCTCATGTACTTCATACATAAGGAAAAAAAAACTAGTTTTAACCTAGAAACGATGAATAATAAACAATTTGACATTTGCCATTGTTCCCTTTATTGTTAATCGTAAATCCTACCGATTTCAATTAACGATAAAATTTATCGTTTACCAGCGATAAATCACTCGATTATAGCCGTATATAGACAAAATACCGGATCCTCTAGCTTTTTAATTTCGGTTAATCCTATCGTTTTACACAGGTAATGAAACGATCAAAGCAGGTCGTTCACTCGTTAATCCTAATAAGCGCAGCGCCGCCGGCGGCGTAATCGAGGGTCTCTCTTCTTATTTTAGCGCCGCAATTGCGTTTAATTTGCGCCGGGTAAACATTAGCCGGTCGCCCCCCGAGAGTGCGGGGCCCATTAGAATTTTAGATCCGCATAGAATTCCCTTATAATGTTTACCGGGGACTTTGCGCAGGGAAGCGGCGTATTATTCACCCTAGGCCCGGCGCACGGCGGCGCGGCGCTCGGGAACGGCGCGGTGCATAAATAACGCGAATTTGGGGAAAAACGGACGAGGGAAGAAGAGACACGGCATGTGACCGAACGGAATTGCGAAAATGTTCCCTCGTTCGGTTGGTAGCGGCGAGTATATTGGTGTAGTCTAATATCTATTGGTGTCGTTTTGCCATAGATATATATCTTCACGATCTGCCGTCGTAAGTAAATTACGTCATTGAAGTCACGTGATTGTGATTCATGAGTACCTAGAAACAAGGTTGGATATCAGGGAAAAACCACAAAAAAAAAGGATTGCTTGCATAAGTTACCGGAATCTATCATTATTATTTGAGAGCGGCTGGTTTTCCTTTGGCTTGGAAGTTAGCTAAAGTACTGTGAGATTCAAAATGATTGCCGTAATAAAAAAAACTGTTTTCCGGAAAAATTTATCTATACTTATTACCGTTTTAATGAGTGAAGTTAGCTACATACAAATTTTATACAATAAATCAATTTTCTTGACATTTAGTGACATTAACGTTCGTGTTGTAATTTTCCTTCGTTTATTTATCTTATAACTTTTTTCAAACCGTCTATATTTACATTTAATATCACCAACAATAGTAACAGTACACCAGTAACAGTAACTTATTTACCTTCATTACAAACATACGGCATATACCTACACCTTGCTACTATCTACACAGAGATTCAAAATGATTGTCAATTCCGTTCCTGTAGATAGTAACAGGGTGAAGGTATATGCCGCGTGTTTGTAATGAAGGTTTGAACTAAGTCAGTGTTGAAACATAAGAAAGTAAACGGATCTGTCATAAATAAAGAAAACGTAACCTATATTTGAACTCGCGTTATATAAACGACTATGGATTGGTGTTTCTGCTTGTAAAAATGAAATGTAATTAATTTAACTTTACTAAATTATGATTTTACAATTCAGTACTAGCTGGTGTTTAACTAAATTTATTTATTACTTTAAAATATAACATACAATTAGTATAATTATTAAGTGACAAAACTGCATCTCTCAGTTCTTCTATGGTATGCATGCGGTTTCTATAGATCCTATTTTTTAGATAGCCGAACATGAAGTAATCTAATGGGGTTAGATCAGACGATCTTGGTGGCCATCTTTGTGCTCTAACGAACCTGTCAGCAAAAAACTGTTTGAATATATTGACAAGTTTGTCCAGCAGTATGTGCTGGAGCATATCGTGTGTGAAAATAACTGCTTCAAGCTCATTTTTTGTAACTCTGCAATAAACAATTCCAATATCTGTTGGTAACGTTGGGCTGTTACAGTTTCCTCGAAGAAAATTGGCCCTATTATTCGTTGCCTGGACATAGCTAACCAAACTCCAACTTTCATGGGATGCAATTGCGTTTCTCGAATTCGTGTGGATTTTCTGCAGACCAGATACAATAGTTTTGGTAAATTGATATAGTCTGTTAGATAAAACCAGGCTTCATCCGAGAAAATGATTTGTTTAGCAAGTCATCGTCCCTTAAATTGTTATTAAACCAATGACAATATTCCAATCGCCTATCGTGATCTAATGGCAATAATTCCTGTACCGTAGAAACTTTATAGGGATGAAAATGTAACTTTCTTTTGACAGCTCGTTGCGCTGAAGTGTATGATAAGCCTGTAAAATTATAAAATGCAATAAACTATTTCACTTAATGTTAATATTGATTTTTTACCTGTTTATTGAGCTGATTACCACAGATAAATTCCCTTATTTTCTTACAGTATTCAGAAATATTATTGTTGGTGATATTAGATGTAAATATAAACGCATTTGAAAAAAATTATAAGATAAATAATCGAAAGATACTACAACACGCACGCCAATGTCGCTAAATGTCAAGAAAATTCATTTAATATATGAAATTTGTATGTAGCTAACTTCGCTCATTAAATTGGTAATAACTATAGATAAATTTTTCCGGAATACAGTTTTTTTCTTACGACAATCATTTTGAATCACATGGTATATGCCTTGTTTTTAAGAATCGCAATATGTCAGATATAGCTAACCAACAGATCCATTTCTCTGCTTTCCAATTTCAGTAAAACCTTTAAATCAATGTTGTACAGAATGTTCCACCTAAGACTGGGTCTTTGATTACAGCTCTATTTTTGACTTTAGAAAAGAAGTGTTTAATGCAAAAGCTGTACAGAATTCAATGCTACATAACCTAAAAATATTTTTGGCTATACCGGGTATTCCAAAACTATGAAAACACATACTTACTCCGTTATTTTAAATGAAACACCCTATACATTATTTCATTTTTAAATTTCACGTAGAAAAATAACATCACTTTATATAAGCTACTATATGTCTATCTGTAATAACAACGGTGTTATTTACGCTTTTGTAAAAAAAAACAGCTCTGCTGAAAGCTTTCGGTTAAGGCAGCGTAGTTTCTATATGCATTTGTTTTAGATATTCATATTTTAAATATCGTACATATATACTTGGCTTGATAGAACAGTGAAACCAAAATCAGTATAGTTATATACAGGTGTCCACTATAATCCTGACCATTTGCTTAATTTTAGCCCAAGGTAACTTGATTTTTTTAAATAGCACCCTATAGCTTCGCTTATCTTAAACTCACCCTTACACAAAACCCTTTTAATTCATACAAAACATTTATGATACCTCATGTAGAATTTTGTAGATAATTAATAATTTTAAATAAATCTAGGGAATTTTTTATTAATTTTCACGTTGGCTTAGTATATATGCTTTATATAATTAAATAAAGCCTTATATTAGTAAATATATGTTAGTATTAGAGAATAAAATATAAAACTAATGACATATTTTTTCGAAAAAACACTGAAATTTAATGATAATTAGCAGAAATAATAATATCTATTTTTAATAGGGCAGGCCGTGACAATTATCTGATCAGCATAATAGTCAAAACTATCAACAATTAAGTTAGTATTATGTAATACTTCGTCCTTCTTACATCTCAGTGTTTATTTATTTTATTGCAGATTTACTTAGTTACTTAAATAGTATGTATTTTATTAATAAACCATTGAAATAATCCTTAATGTTTGTCATTTATATAATAAAAAACAAATGAACATTAAACCACAACAAAATACATCCTCAATTAAAAGTATTTACACGTAGCAATCGTTCTTAATTATCAAAATTTATAGCAAATAAAAATATATCCTCTTTCTGTTACACATATTTCTATTCTCGTTTGCAACTTTTGGGGTAGTTTTTTCAACAATTCTACTGAATGAATGGAAATGCCCCCCTCATTCTATTCTTCCTATTTTCCTATGTGGAAGGCTCTTTCTTATACACGAGTTTGTTTAGGTAGGCCCCTCTCCAAAAAAAAAAGAAATCACGGAAAACGTATTACATAAAACAAATTATTTTTTGAGAGCTTTGACTTTTAATTATTATTAATTAAATATAATGGTTGTTTGGTAGATTATGGTAATAAACAATTACCATAGCCTACCAAACATCGGTAATATAGTTTCTGCTAATCATAGACAAATAACATTAAATTTCTCTCTATTTTCAAAAAACGTATTAATTTTGTATTTTATGATCTGATGCCGATGTAATTTGCGGTTTCATTTAGTTACATCCCAGATAACACGTAAGCTTACGATAAGCTTGCCACTTGCTTAACTTTACCTTGTCCAGACAAACTTAACAGTAAAAGGTTAATGCTGGGGTTAATGCAAGGTTGCGACAAAGTTATTATATCAAGGTACGCGTGACTTCGTGTATTTCCGGAGTGATTCGGCGTCAATCGTTTATCGAGTATTGATTTTTTTTTGGTTTAACCGGCCATCCCGCTATTCTGTCATCGACCGCCATTATTTGTTGTGTCCGTTGTGTTGTACGCGTTTGAGCTGTTACAGTGTATAATAGTTTAAAACATCATTCATGCAAAAGTAAGTATTACCTAATTTTATATCTTTTACTAGATATGCGTGTTGCTTCAAGAATATCAATAGTTTATAATTCTAACCGATGAATTGAACTGTGTCTGCCCCCATTGCCCCAACTATGCATATAATTCTAACCTAATTTTCTACACCATAAGCGCATAAGCCAATGCACTTAGTTTAAAAAGTTATAGTTTATATTTGCTAACTAGATAGCTTGTAGTATAATTTATTTTTATATATTCAGAAATTATGAATAATAAAATGTTTGAGGTTTTTTTCAGTTTTAATGAGAGTGTAATAGAATTTTTAAATAAATTCAAAAATACACATATAAATTTAGTGTTATAATTAATAAGAATATTATTATATGTATTCGTATCTCTTATTTCAAGAAATCATTCTAATGTTATCAAATATTTTTTAGGAACCGATTACAGTAATGAGCGTCACCAAATTAAATTAAACCCAGGCGTAATGTGGAAGGTCTTAGAAGATTTTTCTTTCATAGCAGAGTGTTTAGAAACTAAAATGGATACGGTTTAAGGTTTGGCCCAACAGACTGCCACAATACAACAGGCATTATATGGTAACTAATAAGGATTAAGAGGAGAATCAATTTCATAACTTATGAAATTCTTTTTCAGCGAATATAGAAGCTTCTATGACATTAGTAAACCATCAAATAGTTGAAAACTCTTCTTGGAGAAAAAAAGTTGGTGAGTAATTGATATTATTTAAATTATTACCTGTTTTTTTAAGTCCGAAACCATGTTCATTTATTGAATTAATTCCAACAAAAAATTTACAGATTCGATATTGATATCAACCCATGGAAGGAACGTTAAGAGTTTGACATCAAACATCCTAAAAAAGCCACTAGAGGACAATATTGCGGCAAATCATTCTCTAACAGGGAAAAGCTTAAAAAAAACCTTTCCTGAAGACTGAAATGCTTAAAATTATTTTTGGTGAGTATTTTATTTAATAACCACTAAGTATAGTAAAAATAAGATAGTAATGAGGGAAACAGTTACTTTTCATAATATCCACGACGACTTGTCGACTCTTGGAAAACTGATAGCCGTTTCCCTTGTCTTCCCATCTCTGGTATTGTTTAATTTTTTAATAGTTGTCGTTTTTTATTACAGAGAATCGCGGCAACACGATGGCAACGGAAAATAAATTATAGTGTTGTTTCTATATAAATATAAAAACGCAATCTAAATATGTATATATAAATATGTAGAAGTTTTTTTTTTATTATTAAATACTGAAATTCTAATTTTATTTGAATGAATTTTACTTGATGCAAACAGATGTGATTTTGAAAACAATAAAATATTTTAGGAGACGATGGACGGCATCCGAAAATAATAAAAAGAACGCAAATTATATCTAATTTACTAAAATTCTTCTAAAATTCAAAAAGTTTTGTTTAGCAATAATTTTGTAAAAAACATTTTTGGAAACACTTGGAAGTTACATAAAGTTTATTTGTACGAAATTTATTTTGGTTTCCGCTTGCTGGTTATATTTTCCTTAAATATTTTTAGTAATTTCAAAGTCACATGAAGAAGAGGTCTTATACCCAACTCCTTTCCTGACTATAGCCAAGCTTTAGAGAAAGCTTATACAAACCTTGATAAAAGCTTACAACAATCAAAACAAATAGGAATTGGGTATTAATTTCTTCATTTTCTTGGTTTTTAGGTCAAAAATATGGAAATGTACATTAATAAGGACGTTTCACTTTGATTTCAAAAGCTTTTTCAAGTATACATATAAAAATATAAATTGTAAATGGTGTAACTTATAAGTAAATTGTTTAATAAATGATAAAATCATAATTCAAAATTCATAGTAAACAATGTTTTGTTTATTAAATAAAAAAATGTATACCATTTATAATTTATATTTTTACATATATCTTGAAAAAGCTCTTGAAATTAAAACGAAACGTCCTTAATGTACATTTCTATATTTTTATGACCTAGAAACCAAGAAAAAGAAGAAATTAATATCCAATTCCTATTTTGTTTTGATTGTTACAAACTTTTATCAAGGTTTGTACAGGCTTTCTCTAAAGCTTGGCTCAACATTGTCATTCCAACTTTGTCATATCGTTTTACAGACAACCTTATGGAACCTTGCCATGGTACCTTATCACATGCTTTACAGACAAGCTTAACCTGTAACCTTACTTGGGAAAACCTTGTCCTGTGTCAACTAGCAAGCTTTCATAACCTTGCAGTAAGCTTACACCCTTGCCATAACAAGCTTGCTGACAACCTTTTTCCCTTGTCGGAACAACGTTTAAAAAGGCTTGTATTAACCTTAAATTGTTATCTGGGATCGCGTTTATATATTAAGCTGCCTTGACAATTAATGAAAAATTCATTGGATTTACTTAAAAATAAATACATTAGACACGGTTTTCATATGTTTGAATCATTTCTATCATTGCCATTCTGTGTGAAAAGTTTTTCTTATACCTAAATTTTATATTTAATTTATATGTATAATTGTTAGTGTCCATTTCATTTATTTTCATGTTTGGTGTTTTTTATTTTGATAACTTTACCTTTTTTGACGTTGATCTGAAGATGGCTTTTTAAAAAGCCGAAACTAGTAATCAAATAATAAATATTAAATGAACGAAAGAACGAGTTTTATTACTCTTATCTAACCTTCACATATAACGTTCATTGGATACTAGAATATAATTTAATTAATATGTTTCCCCACTTACCACCAGATGCCCCTACTTGTCAAGGCATAAATTTTGTCTCTCTTGCTTATATCTTTTAACGTTTTCTTGTCTGGGTAATCGCCCCCTTAATATGAAAATAATGTATTGTAACGAGCGCCAATTTTAAACTGGTGCTTTCGTTAAGCGCTCCTGGATGGCGCTAGCGCAGCAGTACAGGAAACTGCGTACGAAGGTTCAAAGGAGGAATGGCAGAGGGCAGTGCTGGCCCGAAGATTCCTGATTGTTCTTTTCAAATCTTAAAGAAGAGACTGGATATCTCGGGAACGTTCTAGCTTTTTTTTATCTTTACAAATGAAAGAATTACAGCACTGAAAAGGTTTTAGAGAATCTGTTTTTTTGTAAACATCTTGTATACTATACATTTCCTTAAATAGACAAAAACGTGCTTATAAAGATGCAAATTTTTCTCCATTTAACCCAATGCGTATGTCTTATGGTTTCGAGATCCCCACATAAATAATGAATAAAAGAAACTCGCCCTGTATATAGTTTTGTAGTTATTATTGTTGCACACAACTTATACATCGCGTTTGGATGGATTGGTAAATGTTATTTTGATCGGTTTTATATCTTTGGAACGTTTTTTACTGGTAAAATCTACAACGTGCTTACAATCGAAAAACAAAAAAGAAAGAAATTACAGTTATATAAAACCTCGCTCTCACTGACACTCTTTCAGAATTGCCATCGAAAATTTTCATCCGACGAGAATGAATCATATTTTCCCAATTATTCTTTTAAATTTCATTTCCTTTTAAAATCCACGACAGACAACTTCAACTCCGGTCCTTCTTTTTTTCCCTGTCAATTCATCTCGGTAAAGCTTTCACCGTGGAACATCCTTCCTCGCGACTGCCTAATGAAGCGGAAGGAATTGCGAACACATTTCCGATTTTCATCAATTCCGTCCTCATACTTTTGATGTGCCCTGCTTCCGGTGTAAAAATTCGAAGCGGACAACTTTTAGGCGCGTAATTTTTACTTCTCGTTTTTTCAAAAGGAGGAAAGGCGAAGAATGAATGCTCTTGCACTCGGCGTTTAGATTGTGAGCGTTTCTGATCGCCGTTTGATGGCTGAAACGTTTTCGATGTGATAATAAAAATGATAGAATCGTGCGTGATGGGGCCGGGACAATGTGGACGCTTTTAAGGGGAGTTGGGAGTACATTTTTTTTGTCGAATTCATGTCAACAGCGTGCTATTTCCTTGAATATATTTCCTAAAAAAAAAAATAGACGATAAAAGCGGATTTTTAAGCCGTTATATTTGGTGAAAGATATTTTAAAAAATCAAAGACCATAGGTATTTTCTTTTTTGATTAGTTGCAAAAACGGTTTTATACAAAACGTATTAAAAAATATTGTAACATCAAATTAGAAGATACTATGTTACAATGACGTTTGTTGTAATACGATTCAAAGTACGAGTATTACAACAATCATTCTAACGCGTGTGTTTTATACTATTTTTTCTATTTCGCATTAATTTACGTTTATTTATTATTAAAAATGGCATTTCTTATCCTTAGAGCGAATTTCAACGTTTCCATATTTGTGACACAATTCTTGCAATTCCATAGAAAAGCCCACAGCAATATATATACACAGAGATTCAAAATGATTGTCAATTCCGCTCCTATAGATAGTAACAGGGTGTAGGTATATGCCGCGTGTTTGTAATGAAGGTTTGAACTAAGTCAGTGTTGGAACATAAGAAAGTAAACGAATCTGTCATAAATAAGGAAAACGTCACCTATATTTGAACTCGCATTATATAAACGACTATGGATTGGTGTTTCTGCTTGTAAAAATGAAATGTAATTCATTTAACTTTACTAAATTATGATTTTACAATTCAGTACTAACTGGTGTTTAATTAAATTTATTTATTACTAATTACTTAAATTATAACATACAATTAGTATAATTATTAAGTGACAAAACTGCATCTCTCAGTTCTTCTATGGTATGCATGCAGTTTCTATAGATCCTATATTTTAGATAGCCGAACATGAAGTAATCTAATGGGGTTTGATCAGGCGATCTTGGTGGCCATATTTGTGCTCTAACGAACCTGTCAGCAAAAAAACTGTTGAAAATATTGACAGGTTTGTCCAGCAGTATGTGCTGGAGCATTATCGTGTTGAAAATAACCTGCTTCAAGCTCATTTTCTTGTAACTCTACAATAAACAATTCCAACATCTGTTGGTAACGTTGGGCTGTTACAGTTTCCTCGAAGAAAATTGGCCCTATTATTCGTTGCCTGGACATAGCTAACCAAACTCCAACTTTTACGGGATGCAATTGCCTTTCTCGAAATTCATGTAGATTTTCTGCAGACCAGATACGATAGTTTTGTGAATTAATATAGCTTGTTAGAGAAAGCCAGGCTTCATCAGAGAAAAATGATTTGTTTAACAAGCATCGCCCCTTAATTGTTATTAAACCAATGACAATAGTCCAATCGCCTATCGTGATCTAATCGTAATAATTCCTGTACCGTAGAAACTTTATAGGGATGAAAATATAACTTTCTTTTGACAGCTCATTGCGCTGAAGTGTATGATAAGCCTATAAAATTATAAAATGTAATAAACTATTTTACTTAAGTTAATATTGATTTTTACCTGTTTTTGAGCTATTACCCACAGAATAAATCCCTTATTTTTCTTACAGTATTCAGAAATACTATTGTTGGTGATATTAGATGTAAATATAAACGATTTGAAAAAAATTATAAGATAAATAATCGAAAGATACTACAACACGCACGCCAATGTCGCTAAATGTCAAGAAAATTCATTTAATGTATGAAATTTGTATGTAGCTAACTTCGCTCATTAAATTGGTAATAAGTATAGATATTTTTTTCCGGAAAACAGTTTTTTTCTAACGACAATCATTTTGAATCACATGGTATTGTAATGTATCTATTGACAAAAATGATACCTTTTATATTACAATACAAGGCGCCATCTCTACTACTATCTCGTTTTTAACATGTTGTCGTACAGGTTTCTATAATACGCAGTCTTTTTAAACAGCGCCTCTACACAAATTTTGAGTTTTTTGGAAAAAGATAACCTTATACTATTTTTCCTATAGATAGAAAAGAATAGAGAGAGCGGTACATATCTGAAGGCGAGTTCGTCGTCTGAGGGTAGTCTGTGGAAAAGCCTATATAAAAATGTCGATGTGAAATGTCAAACCACGAGTCGCACCACCAACCTCACATAAAATTGCCACCTCAAACAGTGTCACAACGAGTACAAAGTTCGACTTTGTAACACTGTTTTCCGACAGTTATACAAAGTGCTCATTGTAGTATGTGCGAAATAGAAAAACATTATTTTATGTTTTTTACCATACCAATTCCTATTTCCAAGCTTTTTTTTAAAGAAATTAAAAAGAAAACTTACTTTCAAAAAAATATGGCATTTTAATGCAATATAAATTGCAAGGGTAAAAAAATGTTTTTAAAGCCTGTATGACACGATCAAAGTCTATCAAAGTTTTTTAAGAAATGTCCAAACTTTCTTACCGAAGTTACATTACAAAGTTTAACTTTGACAGCCAAAGATTTAAAGAGATAATTCAGGGGCTCCAACATACTAGCTTCACGGTTGTTTATTTTTGAATTTGAGGTTAAGAGTTAAGATTATTTTGGAGAAAGAGTTGTAGAGAAGCGAAATATTTGTATCAATTTTAGACACAGCTAGTCTTAATTCTTCTATTTTAATTAAATTTAAACCTTTTATAAAATAATTAATAATAACTTTGACCGGCTTTGATAATAAAATTTGTTGCAACAACTATTTTTTATGTCAAAGGAAAATTTGATGTGACGTCATCAAAGTTGCCATTTACACGACGAGTTTGAAGTGAATTTGAACCGCTTTGACACCAAAAATTTAGGTACTTTGATCGTGTCATACAGGCTCAACAGTTTTAAGCCGGCTTCACAGAAGTGAAACATGTCCCGGCGACATCTCTCCCACTACATCGGTACTTGCTGTCGCCAGCGACAGATGAATTTGTTTACTGTTATAAGAAATTCGTTAATACCTTAAACAAAACAGTAAATTTAAGACCACTGGTATGTGTCAATTCTACCGATGATTTGCTGTCACTCATTGTTATTTATTTTACATTTGTATTGAGTATAAAAATGGTACTAATCGTACTAATTTATAACGGTAAACACAGAAAGAAAAAAAAACATAACTTCAATTATTTTGGCGACACCAAATGAAGAAGAAGTAACTACACTCGATGTCGCTGAAAAGATGAGGTCACAAAAAGAAGGATTGAGGGGAATATTTGATGCTTAGATGTGATTGGTTGTTTAAATGTTGCCAGCGGCATGTTTCAGTTGTGTGAAGCCGGCTTTACCTGTTTCGAATGATGATGTTCCATTTGGAAACTACTAATGAGATTCAAAAAGATTGTCAATTCCGCTGCTATAGATAGTAGCAGGGTGTAGGTACATGCTGCGTTTTTGTAATGGAGGTTTGAACTAAGGCAGTGTTACTACACTATTGTTGGTGATATTAAATGTAAACATAAACGATTTGAAGAAAATTATAAGATAATAAACGAAGGATATTACAACACGAAACCCGAATGTCATTAAAATGTACAAGAAAATTGATTTATTGTATGAAATTTGTATGTAGCTAACTTCACTCATTAAATCGGTAATAAGTATAGATAAATTTTTTCCGGAAAATAGTTTTTTTCTTGCGACAATCATTTTGAATCTCATAGTATACTTGTCGTTTACGAAATTTGTTAATTTAGTAACGACTAACATCAGGTTGTTTTTAAAATAATGTTAAATTAAAATATCATTTAAAGTAATAACTTGGACACTGTCACGTAAGTTGAAAAAGGTAAATATTTCTTTTTATTTTATAAATTTTCTTATGTATCTATTTTCTGTCAAGATTGTTTAGCATAATTATAAAAAAAAAAAATAGATTTCACGCAGAGAAAAAAAAAACAACGCCCCCGGGTGGGCTCGAACCACCAACCTTTCGGTTAACAGCCGAACGCGCTAGCCGATTGCGCCACGGAGGGACATCCACGCAGTTTCTTCTATTAGTATAAATCTCTTAGTGGAATATATATACGCATATATCTTATATTTATTGATGTAAAATAATCCGTATTTAATTGAAAACCAATCATAATAAACATTTCTCCAAAAAAGCAATTACAAACCACTATTCATTTTGCTAAATCTACATGTTCTACGACGATTTGGCAACAACGCGACAACTTGAGGGCACTGCACCATACCATTCGGAACTTCTTATTGTTGTTAGTCAACTTATATACCTTTGATTTACCTGCGAGGAAGAGAGTTATAGAGCGTCGGAATATCTGCTCTAATAGCTATTCAGTTATACAAAATTGCTTCCGTTTCTTATTCTATCATTCTAATCATTAATAATTTCGGCGTAAGTCAAGTTAACAAGTGGGTGTTAAAGAAGTGATTTAAACATATCCAAGGTGAAAATAAAAACGAATTCATTGGTAAGTTAAATAGTAGGGGAGAATAATACGCGCATGCGCTTCTTGCTGATCATGTAATTCTGCGAACATTTTAAATTTTTAATTGTTTATGGGTATATAGAGGATGGGTTCCAGAGTCGGTGGTGTTGGAAGCTCGGGTTTACCAGCTGATAAAGCTTTAGCTGGTGTACCGCGACTCTTGGACGATCTGCAGAGGCTCTCGGAAGATTCAGATTCAGCAGATATCGTCTTTATACTGGGTAGGGAAGAAGAAAGAGTGTACGCGCACAGAGTTATCCTAATAGCACGGTTAGTTTCGCTAAAATTCTTTAAAGATCGGTTTAATTCCGCGTTAAATTTAAGGTGCAAGAGCTTCCAGAACACCAAACGCGGCGAAATCTGTCGCATACCGGGTTGCTCGATCGGTCCTGCGGCACCAGGAACGGCGACACCTATCCGACTTCCCCAAGCGCCCGTCGAGACGTTCAAGCAATTTTTATTGTACGTTTACACGGGAAAGGTACGAATTTAATAGGACACCGCGTCCTTTGTACTTTTGCGCCGCTCCCTATTATGTCCGTTCTCGTATTACAGATACTCCTTCAAGATAATAGCGTCTTCGAAATGTTAGCGTTGGCGCAAGAACTCGGGGTAGACGAATTGCGCAATACTTGCGAGGATCACGTTACTTCCACTTTGTCGGTGCCTTCTGCGTGCACATTTTTAGCCGCCGCAATGGACATACAAGATAGGACGCCAGGTAAGAACGTTTAAATTACGTACAATACCATACAAATAATCGTATCCACTCTAAAACGCTTTAAAACTTATTTAAATTTAAATCACCTAATCAGAAGAGGTATAATCATTTGTTTGGTGTTCGATTACCAATGAAAATCACCTATAAAATCTAATTTGAATCTACGGCGCAAAATTTAGTAACTTTTTGGTTACTTTTTATATCGACAGTTCTTGAATTGGGTTTGTTTGTTTGACGCACCTAACGTAAGGTTATCTATCTTTGCATCCTAAAACCATATATATTTCTAGCTGCGATAGGTAGGTCATAAAATTAATAAATGCTAAATTGCAATGCATACATGCATACATCAATTCAACGGCCACCTAGCGTCATAACGTTACAAAATAAAACCAAGAAAAATTACTACGCTTGTACACTCTTGTCATTCATAATTGGCACTATTTTCCGGTTATTATATCGGTTTATAACATTCACACCAATTCGATTTTAAGGGACTGAACAGATTGTGAGGATATGGATAAGTTACAGATCTACATTGCGGAATTATTTACATCTTCTATTTAATTGAACTATCACCGAATTTTGTACATAAAAAAAATTAGAATTTCTTACTTAATATATATTTTTCGTTGTTTTATAATGAGGAATATTCTAATAAAAGTTAGTTTCTTGATATATGTCTATTTCAGAGAAATTTATTGTTAGCAGACAGTTTTAATTTTTGTTTGTTTTATAATATTGTCAATATTGCCATATTGTCAAAAGTTAACCAACAGTACAATTACTTAAGATTGGCTAATTAGTTAACCACTTTAACCTATGAATTATATCAGTTTTCATATTTAAATAAATGTTAGTAGTATCAGCTTGCATATTTACAATATTCACTAGATTGCTATTGGTGTCAAGTTTTTAACAGTTGATATTTAGAGTACCAATGTTTATAGCAGTTATATATAACCTAATAATTGTTGGCATTTGACCGTTAGAAATTATTGGCACCTTACAGGTCGACAAATTCCTCGTGAGAGTTGCGCAGTGGCAAAAAAGGCGGAGCTAAAGCAATGACGCTCACGTGTCGTCGCACTCATCATAAACCGCCATCATATACGCTCTGCCCACTCCAGTACAATGTCCGCAGAAAGCACTGTCACGAGAGTTTTGTTAAGCTGTACTCGAATTGTTACAGCGGTTTAAATAACGTAGCATCTCGTTTCGTAACGTAAATACATTAATTGGATGTATTCCATAAGATAAAATAGAAACCAAAACATTAGGATTGTAAGTTACCAAGAATTATTGCAACAGTGGCTTTTTATTACTGCACGACTTTATTTGCTAATGTGATATTATTCAAATATATATATAAATATATATCCATAACTTCTTTCTTAATAGTTAATTAAAGAAAAAAGCGTTTAAACACGTCCATTTTTTTATAGAAAACAGTAGCTAACGAAAAAAATACCTTTATGTGTGTGATGACGTTTTCTCCACCAAATATAAATTCTCTGTTCTTTTAGGATATCCGTCCTTAAACACTCATTTAAATTCATTTCAATAAGAAATGTAGCAGCAACAGTTAAAAATGTCATGAATGAAAACGTTTACACATTTCAAAAGTGTTGATAAAAAAATTAGAGTGTAGCATGCAAGAAGATTACATCAAAGGCTAAATTTTAAGTAACAATGCATTCTAGTATATAACAGAATATATGTATTGTCCTATTAAGGTTGAATTTTCATTGCGAGACGGAATTAATACAGCCTGTTTATCATATTCAAGAATCGTACGAATTATGAGTGAACAGAGTGTACATGCACGCCGCTCCAAAACGTTGAGTGCAAATCGAACGAACCTTCCTTCTTTTGTCTGTATTCAACATAACCTAACTTACGAGCGTCAGTTATTCGTTTAGCGGCTTATTACATCGCAAATAGACAAGAAATACAGCAAAAATGGCTTTCAAACCGCAAAAAGTACAAAAAGTGATGGTACAACCCATCAATCTGATATTCAGATACCTTCAAAACCGTTCGCGAGTGCAAGTTTGGCTGTACGAAAACGTAAATCTACGATTGGAGGGCCACATTGTTGGCTTCGACGAATACATGAACCTAGTTTTGGACGATGCCGAAGAATATTACGTGAAAACGAAAAACAGGCGACAATTGGGCCGGATCATGTTGAAAGGAGACAATATAACGCTAATACAGAATGTGAATCCGGGACAATCGAACTGATAAATTAAAATTTAAAATTAATAATTAAGCATTATATTTTAATAAGTTCTGTGAATAAAACTTTTGTAACGTATCTTTATGTGTATTTATTTGCGTGTATGAACAAAATTGCAGGAGGTAAAGCGGCAACCACTTTTGTAGAACGTTGTGTCAGCTATATCGGAGAGAATGCAGCCGAATGTGTTAAAACTAATGCGTTCTTAGCCTTAAATAAGGATGCTATAACGAAATTGATTTCCTCAGATTATGTAGGTATGATTCTAGTGTAATGTAGACAGAAATTAAAACAATTTTGTTAAGTTATATCTCGAAGAGGAAGATGTATGGCGAGCCGTGTTAAACTGGGCAAAATATCAAGCTGGAGTTACACAGCCGACAGCTCATTGGACTGAGGAAGAGCGAGCTAGGGTTTGTCAGCATTTAGCGACGGTTATTAACCATGTTCGACTTTTATTGATTGGTAGGTAATATATCAGTAAGATAGAGGTTAGAAATTCAAATTTTCCGCAATTTTTTTTAGTGACTTTTGCATTACATTTGGTAGCTTTTTTGTTGAAATAGTTAGAAATAATTGTGGGGGATTTGAATGTGGTTTGGTAATTATTTTTAAAAATTTAATTGTATAAAATAAAAATATACCAGAATATTACTACTAGGATGTGATATATTCTCTTTTGGAATTTTGATAAATATACAGAGAGATAAAAAGTTTATTCTTAATAATTCATATAATATTATGTAATGCTTGGGATATATTTTTTTTATAAAATAGTAAAAGTTTGATAAAAAAAAATTAAACGGTATTTAAAAAAGTAGTTGATATACTTAAACGCCATAAAATAAAAAAAAAAGTGTTTAATAAATAATATAGACATTTTAATTATAACATAGATAGCCAAGTTTTTGCTGAAGAAGTAGAACCAACCGGTGTTGTACCCATGGAACTTAGCTTAGAACGGTATAGACATGCAGCGTTGCCAAGTAAATTCCCCGAAGGCAACGAAGATCAGCGACTGCGCCCGAGAATATCGCCTCATTTATTTCCGAATTCCCACATCATCGGCCACGATAAAAGTCACTATCAGAGGATTTTAAACGCGTGGTATGGCAACAGTAAGCAAGCCTGGAGACTGATTTATAGGGCGAGCAGTCATGGATATTCAGCAACCGCCTTCCACAGACACTGCGATGGCGCTTCTCCGATATATGTTATAATTTTAGTAGGTTGTTTATACATTTGTTGAAGATCGAATTATTGTTGTAATCTCCTAGGGAACACGCGGCGAAATCTGTGGAGGGTTTAGCGATGTTGCCTTTAAGAGGCCGCAAGGAAAAAATCACTTTATCCCCTCGGATAAGGCGTTTCTCTTCACTTTGTACAATCATCAGAGTGTGCCTCCAACACAGTTTCATTTAGTGAAGAAAACGTTTGCAATATGTTATAATCCTGAGTAAGTATAATATGAAGCCATTAAAAAATAGGTAGATTTAATGCATTTTTTTATCGAAAGTTCTCTAGTTCTATTCCGGTTTGCTTTTGGTGTATTTTTTTGCCAGAAACTAAGTAAGCTCTGTATATTTTGTACTAGAAATTTGGTTAGTTTAGCATATTTTCTGTCAGGTTTGATATATTTTTTATATAATTTGATGCGTAATTTTGATGTATTTTTATCAGAAATTTGGTGGATTTAGAAGCCAGATAGGTTTGGTATGTTTGTACCAGAAATTGGTACATGAATTAGGTACTTTTTGTTAGAAACTTGTAAGTTTGGAAACTTTTCTATCAAAAATTAGGTTGGTTTGATATATAGCAGGAATTTGATACTTTTCAATTTTTTGTCAGAAATTAAGTAGATTTGGCATATTTTGTACCAGAAATTTGGGTAGTTAGGTATATTTTCTGGCAAAAACGAGATAGGTTTGGTATAATATGGTCATAATTTTGGTATATTTTTGTCAGAAATTTGTAAGTTTGGCAACCTTTTTGACAAAAATTAGGTAGATTTGGTATATTTTGAACCAGGTGTTTGGTACATTTTGTCAAAAACTAAGTAAGTTTGGTTTATTTTTTATATAATATGGTGCATAATTTTGGTGTACATTTGGCAGAAATTTGGTAGATTAAAAACAAAATAGGTTTGGTATGTCTGGCACCAGAAACTTTTGGTATATGAATTAGGTCTTTTTGTCAGAAATTTGTAAGTTTAGCAACCTTTCTATCAAAAAATAAGTAGTTTGGTATATGTTGAACCAAAAATTTGGTACGTTTCGTTAATTTTTTATCAGAAACTAAGTAAGTTTGTTATATTTTGTACCACAAAAGTGGTAGTCAGATTGCGGGTTATTTTTTGGTCAAAAATTTGGCTAGTTCGGTGTATTTTCTACTAGAAACTAGGTAGGTTTTGTATATTTGGTACCAGGAATTTGATGTATAAATTTAGTCTAGTTTTTGTCAAAAAATTGTATGTTTGGCAAAACTTTCTGTTACAAAATAGGTAGGTTTCGTATATTTTGAACCAGGTATTTGGTACGTTTCGTCAATTTTTTGTCAGGAACCAAGTAGGTTTGGTATATTGTGTATCAGAAATTTGGTACCCAGATTTGAGTGTATTTTTTGTGAAAAATTTGGCTAGTTGTAAGTTTGGCAACCTTTTTGACAAAAATTAGGTAGATTTGGTATATTTCGAACCAGAAATTTGGTGCATATCGTCAATTTTTTTGTCAAAATCAAATAGGTTTGGTATATTTTTAATATAATGCGGAGCATAATTTTGGTGTACATTTGGCAGAAATTTGGTAGATTAGAAACAAGATAGGTTTGGTATGTCTGGTACCATAAACGTGGTAGTCAGATTGGGGTTTATTTTTTGCCCAAAAATTTGGCTAGTTCGGTATATTCTACTAGAAACTAGGTAGGTTTTATATTTTGTACCAGAAATTTGATGTATAACTTTAGTCCAGTTTTTGTCAAAAAAATTGTAAGTAAAACTTTCTCTTAAAAAATAGGTAGGTTTGGTATATTTTGAACCAGGTATTTGGTACGTTTCATCAGTTTTTTTCTCAGAAACTAAGTAGGTTTGGTATATTTTGTATCAGAAATTTGGTACCCAGATTTGGGTGTAGTTTTTGTGAAAAATGTGGCTAGTTCGGGCATATTTTCTGCCAGAAACCAGGTAGGTTTGGTATATTTTATACCAGGAACTTGATGTATAAATTTGGTACTTGTTCGTCAGAAATTTGTAAGTTTGGTAAGCTTTCTGTTAAAAATTAGGTAGGTTTGGTATATTTTTTATATAATATGGTGCATAATTTTGGTGTACATCTGCCAGAAATTTGGTAGATTAGAAACTTTTTGTCGGAAGTTTGTAAGATTGACAAACTTTCTGTTAAAAGTTAGGTAGGTTTGGTATATTTTATTTATATTTTGTACCAGAAGTTTGGTACTCAGATTTGGCAGTATTTGTTTATAAAAAATTTGGCCAGTTCGGCATATTTTCTGCCAGAAACTAGGTAGATTTGGTATATTTTGTACCAGGAACTTCATGTATAAATTTGGTTCTTTCTTGTTAGAAATTTAGCAAGGTTGAGAAACTTTCTGACAAAAATTAAGTAGGTTTGATATAATTTAAACCAAGAATAATTTAATACTAGCTATGAACAAGATAGGGAAAGCAAATAATTTTTTTATAATTAGATACACTTGTGTTGTCCACAGACTTCCCGAGAGCCGACGAAACATGAGTAATAATTAAAAATGTAACAAGTACCAATTAAACACATTTCACTTGTAGATCTGGACCAATTTTCGGAGCAGGAGCAGACTTATTCATTTCCAGTAACTGTAATACGAACATCGACAGTTATTCCAACTTACCACATACTTACGACGGTGATGCTGCTTCCCCCTCTGTCTTGTTGGGTGATTATCACTTCTCTGTTGCGGATTATGAGGTATTTACTCCCACGACTTCAACGGCCATCAAACATTTGAAGAACGAAAGATATCAATGAGTTTTTAATATAATAAAGCATAAACTATGTAATTAATTAAAACTTAGAAATAATAAATATATCCTTAAACAAATAATTATTTATTTTCTATTATCAAGTAATAAAAATGTTTTATTCAACTAAATGTGCACAAATATAGCTAAAATTTTGCTAAAAGAAATCACACGATCCGTCGGCCCAGCCGTCTTTCCATCTTTCATCAACTTTAGAGCAATCGAACTCTGGTTTGTACAATTTCCGATTAACTTTATTGTGCAGTCGACATAACCATTGGCTGAGGGCTTGCCGGGAATCTGTTTTTGGTGGCTCAGCTTTCAAACTAAAATAAACTCCCTATCAAAACGGAACACTTCAATTACGGTAGTTAAAATTAATTACTCTTTTCGTAAGTCTGCGGCACACATTTCACAAGGATAAAACTTAGCGAATAAATTAAAAAACGTATTCATATCCCTCTTGTCGTTGTCCGTGGGATTATCGGGATATTTAGCGGCCATGGTATGGAGCAAACCCCACGATTTCCGTCCCAATTTCGTCCTTGTCCAACGGACAATCGTCTCGCGGTGGCTTCATGGGTGGTGCGTCCTCTGGTCTCTTTAAAATGTGCAAGTTTAATTAAAATCCGCTCGCACTCTTTAGAAGGGATGAAAGGGTTACATACACACATATCCTCGTCATTTACCTCTGCAATTTTCTCTCTATTCTGTTTGATGTAATCTGAAAAACTAGTACATTGACGACATTGCTCATTATCTAGAGGGCTAACTCTGCGTGACATTATACAAAATATTACACGGTAAAGAAATACTCGAATGCAGGAGGATATAAAACATTTTTACACATTTTACGAATCCGTATTCGAAAATTAGCGCAAAGTTAACCTCTAATTGTCATCGTTTTTCGTTTGAAGTTTCATTTTTATTCATGGTGCCAACCTCTCTTAAACAAAATCGCTAACATAAATATCAAAATGTTTGTGTAATGGCAAATATTTTAGACAATATTTTGAATTTGAACAAAGATTAAACATTAAGGAATGAAATGAAACACTTTATTAGATCTTTATGAAAATGAATGATTTATTAAAAAATATCAACAAAATATTTCATAATATTTCTTAATCTTTCCAGCACATTTTCATCATACATAAGGTATATCATAAAATTCATAAAACATAAGATGCAATACAAGCCAACTTATTAATAAAAAAAGAACTACTTTTTTTAAAAAAATGTTTGATTATGTACACTCTGGTCACTCGTAATTCCCCCAATTGTTGAATAGAGATCTTCGAATAAAAGAGGCAAAATTCCACATGTATGATTAGAATGCATTGTCATCTGCATAAAAACATAATTATGGTTTTGTTTGAAATAGAACCTTTTCAGATTCAAAACTGAGAAATGGATTTTGTGAATAAATTTAGCGAAATATGTAGCAAACCACAATTAAATAAATTAAGGTGTGTTATTAAGTCATCCATGAAAAAACTTGATGGTTACCAAATTATTAACTCTACTTTTATCTCATATTTAAGCTCAATGTGAAGATAATGGAGAGCAAAAGAACGTACTCAGTTAGCAACCTAAGAAGCGTAATAAAATACATGGTATAGCATTACAGATTTTATTAAATGAATGTTATCTCCCCCTATTTTATTACATCTGTAACTACATAAAAGTTACAGACTCTAAATGAGTAGAAGATTTATAAACCTCTTCGAGGTAGTAATTTATTTTTTGACAATTAAAATTTTGTTATAGTAATTAGATTTTACTTAGTTTTGACGGTATAACTTGCTTTCAGCTTATTACATGACATAATAAATTTTTATTTCTACAACTTGCATAAATAAGTTCTGCTGTACTAAAAGAAAAAGAATTCTCGTGCTTTTTATGCGAAAAAGTTAATCGTAATGCAACTAAATTGAAATAAACCGACAATCTAAATAATATACCTATATAAGCACGCATTTACAACCTCTTTAGTGCCCTAAAACCGAATTTGTTGAGCAGGAAAGTAAATGCTTAGCATTTAGTATCCTACGAATTATAAGTGAACAGAGTGTACATAGTTGAAGAAGTTCACCGAGATTTTGAATGTTATCGTGCTTGCTGTTAAAACTGAGAATTTGAAACGGATTATGGCTGTAATTATAAAAGCGTAAGAATATTACATTTGATTATCATATATTTAATCGTTACTTACAAAATATGTTGCAATAATTTTGTGAGAATGAATTTGAAAATGATTTCTATTTTGATTTTCACATAGAAAACTAGTGGGTATTTACTTCGCTTTAATTCCGATCTAATAGTCGTTATTGGAAGCATTAGATATATTTAGTAAAACGAATTTTGTTAAGATAAAACTATCTAGTTTGTAGTATTTTTTTTAAATTTGCAACTTTCCTTCATGGTTGAACACGTTCATAACCTATTTAACTTCGCTTTGGTTTGGTTGACATTTCATTTTGACATTCGCGATGTTCGCGAGTGAAAACAATTTTGTAGTTTAGTATTTAAGATAAAACCATTTAAAAAAATGGGCCCAACTAAACGTGCTAGTGGTAAAAACGAGGGCAAATCCAAAAAAAGGAAAAAAGAGGAGGAAGAAGCCTGGACGTACGAAGAGGACGACACAAACGAAGCGGAAGTAACAACTGGAGCAGCCGTGCCGGGAGCTGCTGGCCGAAACGCAGAGACCAACGATCAAAGCGTGCAAGAAGACGAATTCGGCGCTAAAGATTATAGAAATCAGATGATCTTAAAACCCGATAATGCATCCAGACCGCTATGGGTGGCTCCGAATGGACATATATTCTTAGAATCCTTCTCACCTGTATACAAACACGCACACGATTTCCTAATAGCCATATCAGAACCTGTATGTCGACCAGAATATATCCATGAATATAAACTAACAGCATATTCTCTCTACGCTGCCGTGAGTGTTGGTTTACAAACACAAGATATCATAGAATATTTAAAACGTTTAAGTAAAACTAGTTTACCTGATGGAATTATTGAGTTTATTAAATTATGTACTCTATCATATGGAAAAGTGAAATTAGTGTTGAAACATAATAAATATTTCGTCGAAAGTCCACATCCTGAAGTTCTACAGAAGTTATTGAAAGATCCGGTGATTCAAGAGTGCAGATTAAGGCATACTGTTGAAGCTGAGGGTGAAGAAGAGTTTATAACACAGGTGCAAGAAAAGAAAAACGCCCCGTCTTTCGGAGCTAAACCTGGGACCTCAACTGAAACAAACAGTGAAAATACGACAGTCCCAGATGATATTACGAATTTCTATGATAAAATCGATAATGAAGAAGAAGAGGAAGAAGAAACGGCTTTGAAAACGGTTTCATTCGAAGTGAATCAAGAGAAAATCGAAGTGATACAAAAACGGTGTATCGAGCTCGAATATCCGTTATTAGCTGAATATGATTTCCGTAACGATACCGTCAATCCTGATATTAATATCGATTTAAAACCATCGGCAGTCCTGAGACCGTACCAAGAGAAAAGTTTGAGAAAAATGTTTGGTAACGGTCGTGCGAGATCGGGAGTTATCGTCTTGCCTTGTGGCGCGGGAAAATCTTTGGTGGGTGTCACAGCCTGTTGTACAGTGAGAAAACGAGCATTGGTTCTGTGTAATTCTGGAGTATCCGTCGAGCAATGGAAGCAGCAATTCAAGATGTGGTCTACTGCAGATGATAGCATGATCTGCCGGTTTACTTCCGAAGCTAAAGATAAGCCTATGGGTTGCGGGATATTGGTCACAACTTATTCAATGATAACTCACACCCAGAAGCGTTCATGGGAAGCAGAACAAACGATGAAATGGTTGCAAGAGCAGGAGTGGGGCATCATGGTGCTTGATGAGGTACATATAATATATTTCAAGTCTTCAGTTTTTGAAGGCTTGATAGGCTTCATCATTCTTTTCTTACCTTTTTCCTTCTTTCTGTCTTGTTATGACTCCTGCTTGTAATTCCTAAACTTCTTCAAACCATCTCTTTTCTGCAATGAATCTTTTCCTCTTGCATGCTTTGGTTGTGTATTTGACAACTATGTCTTAAAACATCTTATGGTTTTGGCCTTATCTATATTTGTTTGGTTATATACATCCATCACTTACCTTATTGTTCTTCTTTTACTTGCTTATCGTTAACCGGCCAAAAAAGAAAACTCTAAATATTGTTATTTTTTCCACTTTTCTCAGACTTAGAACTCATATTGGCTAGCATAAGTATAACAAATTTGTAAATCTTAATTTTGGTGCTTCGTGATTTTGCGACTTCTCTTAGCTATTTTTTTGTGAATTTAAATATCTTCCTTTATCTCGTTTTATTTTATTTCTTTAAAGTTTTGTATAACCATCATTTTTCTAAATACCGCTTCATTCATCTTCGTCAGCATTTTTTGCCAAATTCTGCAGTGGTTTGTCAACTTGGCTTTGTTATATAACGCAGCCCATGCAGTGGTCATGTTGGGCATGCTAATCTGATAGCGGTAAAACTGGTTAAAATAAGGATGCAGCACGCCAAATGCGCCTAAATCAAGGCCAAGAGAAATATTATGCCCATTCTAGATTTCTATGAATCGAACTACCTTTTCCAAAATTATTGTGCTTTTATTAAACAAAGTTGCTTCTGTTTTCCTCTGATTAAGTTTTAAATTGTACACATGCAACGATTCTGTAATACTCTCTTTGTAATTAGAGCTTGTACTTATAATGGCATTTAGCGCATCACCTGTCACAAAAAATGGCGCATCATCAGCATAGTTAAATGTCGACAAACTAGAATCCACCATCGGGCATTTGACAGCATAGATATGGTTGAAATATATAATGTGAAAAAGGAGGGGCCCCAATACATTACCGCTATTTTTTTGTGAATTTAAATATCTTCCTTTATCTCGTTTTATTTTATTTCTTTAAAGTTTTGTATAATCATCATTTTTCTAAATACCGCTTCTTTCATCTTCCTCAGCATTTTTTGCCAAATTCTGCAGTGGTTTGTCAACTTGGCTTTGTTATATAACGCAGCCCATGGAGTGGTCATGTTAGTCATGCTAATCTGATAGCGCTAAAACTGGCTAAAATAAAGATGCAGCACGCCAAATGCGCCTAAATCAAGGCCAAGAGAAATATTATTCCCGTTCTGGATTTCTATGAATCGAACTACCTTTTCCAAAATTATTTTGCTTTTATTAAACAAAATTGCTTCTGTTTTCCTCTGATTAAGTTTTAAATTGTATACATGCAACGATTCTGTAAGACTCTCTATGTAATTAGAGCTTGTACTTATAATGGCGTTTAGCGCATCACCTGTCACAAGAAAGGAGGCATCATTAGCATAGTTAAAAGTCGACAAACTAGAATCCACCATCGGACATTTGACAGCACAGATATCGTTGAAATATATAATGTGAAAAAGGAGGGGGCCCAGTACACTACCGTGGGGAACACCTTCGGTTAATGTTATCTCCTTTGATGGAAAAGTGCGATTGTTGTTGCGAATTAGTACTGACTGTGTTGATGTGCAACCTAACCAAAATCTCGTGACAGTGGTGAATCATTGTGCGCACATTGTACATAGTATAGTACAAAACTCTGTGACAATCTTTTCATTTCTCGGCTTTGCTATCATCAACTTTCCTTCACACTTTATTTAGGCTTAGGATTAACAGAAAAATTCCGGCGTGTTTATAATTTGGAAATTGTTTATTTTGTCATATGTTCTTGTTAAAAACTTATTTTTGGAGGTTTTTAAATTAAATTTACTTTTCGAATTATCGATAATTACTCACCACAGTACAAGGTGTTTAAGGTAATTGCTTAGTTCCGATATGTTCATTAATTGATAGGTATAAACCTCAAAATTAAAAGCCTAATAATTATATGAATGTGATATAAATTAAGAAGTATTTAAGTACGTTCACGGTACAGTAAACAAGTTCACTGTAGGTGTTACTGGATAATGTAATATATAATAATATGATAAAAATTAATAAGTACCTAAATATTGTTTACCTATTGGCAGACAGTGAAAATTCATTCAAAATTCAAAAAGTATTTGAGTAGGTACCGATAAATAAACAAGTCGCTGACTTTGAACTTGGGTAAAATACGTTTCAGTGAAGTCACAATCTTCCCCGTTTCATGGAAATTTAAAATCAGACGTTTCAGGATCGCCTTATCGATGTCGTCAATCCCAGTTATTCCCCTAGGAATATTTATGTTTCCTTGGAGAATTATTTCACTCACAATTCTATAAATTGTCGACAATAACAGCCCCGTAGCCTTCGCAGGTTCCGATTTCATAGTCAATAAAATTTTCTTCTGGAAAACGATCTCTCTAAAATAGCTAAAAATATTAGCAACAATTTCACATCTTTGTGCACTAATGGCACGTCCGCCTAAACGAATTGAGGTACGTTGCATTTTGGCCGACACTGTAATAATCTGTGTACACTTTCATTATCAGTGAGTAAGCACAACTGCAATTGCCTTTCCGCCCTTTTTGTCACTGCGCAACTGTCACGAGCGATTTGTCGAGTTGTACTACCACAAAAACATCATTACCTAAATATTAATTAACATTTCTTATCTCTTGGTCAAAAAAAAATATTTTGTGTTGTTTTCAGATTTGTTAGTTGAATAAGACTTTAATAAAGTGGAAATATAACAGTTTTTTTTTATTAATGCATAACAGTTTTTATTATATTTACTAAAGTATGTTTGAAGTCGATACATTTTAATATTATTTTATAGGGCCGTAATTTATAATCAATACGACCCTCGGATTCGTATACTGTAAGTAGATAAACCGTACCCTTTGAATGGTAATTGTTGCCATAAGAGGTGCAATAAAACCAGCACATGTTAAAAGGCATATACTTATATCTTGAGATGATGCGGTATACCATAATAGCATGGCATTTACTTTTCTAATACATAATAAAAGAAGGAAAAAAACATCGTTATCTTCACCAAAACTTCAAAACTTTAAATATATTTAAGATTACATGTTTCGGCGCACAAATGTCATCTTCAGGTCTTCTATACGTCAAAAAATAAAATACATTGAAATAGAGTGCAGCCATAATATAAAGTTATACTATTATATAACAGTTTTTTTTTTAAATTTTGAAAGTTACAATTAAATGTTAAAATTGAGTAATATGGTATAAATATATATATAGCAATGTTGTTTTTTGTCTTTGGAAGGACGCAGTTACTTACGCTTCTTTTTAATTTTGACTTGTGGATGTTATTTTACTATTTTATGTTATTATACATTACTATTTTACTTTGCTATATATTAATACTAGGAATATTTATATATCTAGCAGGAACTAACAAACAGGTTTTTACCGATTTATAAGGATAAAAATTCGTGGTACAGGAAGAATACGTTGTATTCTCTACACATATAGGCTCAGTTTCCGTCTATTTAATCAATCACATATTAACACACACAATTTTTATCCATCCTTTCAACTACATTTAATAAGTTTATAATTTTAATTTAAATGTTAAATTTAATCTACAACAATAATGATAGTTGCAATTTTAATTGATATTGACGTACACTTATAAATTTTTTTACGAAGGTATACTTAAACTCCTGCTTTTATTTTATTCATATTTTTAATACTAATTATTTATCATTGTAGCTTGAAAAAGACATATGTTTGTCGAAACGTCACTTTAAGTAAAATGATATAAACCAGTGACTAATACAACTTGCTCAAATAAGCCCTTTTTTTAAATTTATGGTTGAATCAAAATACAGAGCGATTCATACTTACAAAATATAGTATAAGATTAACAAAAGTGATAAAAGTAATAAGGTTGGTGATTTTATTATTATTATTATTATTAACACTTACCAAAACGTCATGTTAAGAAATCTAAAAATTAAAAAGTCGAAAAAGGACATTTAAAAAACACACGGCAGAACAAAAGACGAACAAAAACAGAACAATAGATTAAAATTGACTGTAAGACAATTATCACATAAAATCACAAAACCGCCCAAAAGAGTGTGAAAAACATTTCAGAGATAACAGGAAAAGATTTTAAAACCTTTATTTGTATTGTGTCTGTGCGAAACAATACTTCATATATACAACAAATCTTCGTTTGTGCCCCTTAAGATTTCTTTACATGACGTTTTGTAAGTATTAATCTCCAACCTTATTAATTTTATCACTTTTGTTAATCTTATACTATATTACTCAATTTTAACATTTAATTATAACAAAATATAGTATAAGATTAACAAAAGTGATAAAAGTAATAAGGTTGATGATTTTATTATTATTATTATTAACACTTACCAAAACGTCATGTTAAGAAATCTAAAAATTAAAAAGTCGAAAAAGGACATTTAAAAAACACACGGCAGAACAAAAGACGAACAAAAACAGAACAATAGATTAAAATTGACTGTAAGACAATTATCACAAAACGGCCCAAAAGACTGTGAAAAACATTTCAGAGATAACAGGAAAAGATTTTAAAACCTTTATTTGTATTGTGTCTGTGCGAAACAATACTACATATATACAACAAATCTTTGTTTGTGCCCCTTAAGATTTCTTTACATGACGTTTTGTAAGTATTAATCTCTAACCTTATTAATTTTATCACTTTTGTTAATTTTATACTATATTAGTCAATTTTAACATTTAATTATAACTTTCAAAATTAAAAAAAAAACATATAGCTTTATATTATCACTACATTCTATTTCAATGTATTTTATTTTTTGACTTGTAGAAGACCTGAAGATGGCAATTGTGCGCCGAAACATGTAGTTTTAAATATATTTAGAAGTTTTGATGAATGTAAGGATGTTTTTTTTCCTTCTTTTAGTATTATATACCATATTCATGAATTTCAACATACAATATATTTTTCTGTTCTCTTTTTTTTGTAAATTTCACAGCGTCCTTTAATATTCTACAACATTCTTGCTGTCTTCGTACGAATATTTTTCCTACTATCCTACATTTTGGGAATTGTGGTTGAACTTTTACTAGTCTCTCTTGTTTTTTTGTTTTACTTCTCCCCACTACCTTTGGATTGTTGTTACCAAGTTCGCAATTATTTGATGAATTCATTCTTCAATTGTTTCTATTTTCCTTCTTTTACTATTTGGGCGTTGTCCCCATTTAACAATTCTTCCAAATATCCCGCCAATATATCCAAATCCCATCTTTACTACCTACTTCTATGATAAACTACGTTTACGGCATCATCTTTTTTTTAACTTCTTGATGAACATTCGTCTTTACAGGTACACACAATACCAGCCAGAATGTTCCGTCGCGTCTTAACAATAGTCCAATCCCATTGCAAACTAGGATTGACGGCTACACTATTGCGAGAAGACGACAAGATCGCCGATCTAAACTTCTTAATCGGTCCGAAATTATACGAGGCGAACTGGTTGGAATTACAAAAACGCGGCTTCATAGCGCGAGTGCAGTGCGCAGAAGTCTGGTGTCCCATGACTCCGGAATTCTATCGCGAATATTTATTATGCAAAACGAGCAAACGATTACTGCTATACGTAATGAATCCGAATAAATTCAGAGCCACGCAATATTTGATACGCTACCACGAAAGACGAGGTGATAAAACGATCGTATTCTCAGATAATGTCTTCGCCCTGAAACATTACGCCATCAAAATGAATAAACCCTACATTTACGGTCCTACATCGCAAGGTGAACGCATACAGATCTTGCAAAATTTCAAATTCAACCCGAAAGTGAATACGATCTTCGTCAGTAAAGTCGCAGATACTTCGTTCGATTTACCCGAAGCTAACGTCCTGATACAGATCTCCTCGCAAGGCGGATCGAGACGACAAGAAGCCCAGAGATTAGGGCGTATCTTGCGAGCGAAAAAAGGCGCCATCGCTGAGGAGTATAACGCGTTTTTTTACACCCTAGTTTCGCAGGACACGATGGAAATGCACTATTCGAGAAAGCGGCAGAGATTCTTGGTCAATCAAGGCTACAGTTATAAAGTCATAACGAAATTGGCAGGTATGGAGAAGGAGCCGGATTTGCTGTATAAAACTCGGGACGAACAAGGACAGTTGTTGCAGCAAGTATTGGCCGCTAGCGATATAGATTGCGAAGATGAAAAGATACCAGGAGAGGGCGCTTTCCGTGGAGGTGTTAGCAGTCGAAAAGTCGGCATGGGATCGCTAACTGGAGGTGATGATGCTGTGTATTATGAATATAAGAAAAATGCTTTGGCGGGGAATAAACATCCATTATTTAAGAAGTTTCGTTATTAAGTGGAATATGAAATTTTTAGGTATTAATATCTGCATATTATATTTATTTTATGAATAAATTTTTTTGCTTTTATTGATTTTTTTTTTTAAATAAATTTATTCCTTTTTTTGTTTAACCTGTTTTTATTTAATTTTGGATGTGTTAATTATTTGAGATTGTCAGTTTAAATAATCCAATTTTTGTTCCCTTACCTGTAGTAATTTCTTTTTATTTTATATTTTTTTTTTGGAAATTCCAGTTTTCTTGAGGTTTAAATAAACGTCTTCATTATTTGTAAACTTTTTGAAATTTTATTATCCAGGTAGAAAAATGATGTGAAATGACGTTTAATTGACGTCAATATTACGTAATATGACGTTAACAGACGTAATATTGACGTCTATTAAGCGTCTTTTTAGGTCACTCTGCTATCTGGGTAATAATTCCTTTTTCAAACATTTTTTTTTATGCAATTTCCTACAACATTATAATTAAAGCAAGGTGGTTCGCGTTCCGAACGAAAAACGCACATACGGGTGTTGATAGAAAAGCACCCGATTGCGCGTATAAATCCTCTAGTTGTTTTGACCGAGTAAGAAAAACACACCTATATATAAAAACTACATGCGCCCGTAAATCACGTGGAATATTTCAATGCACAGTGATGACGCGTATATACATAACTTGTTTGTTCGACACGAACCACAAGGCAGCTGTGTTTTCGCAATATTCTACGCATTGGCGGCGTCTTAGATGTAGCTGTTTATTTATATATGTGCAGCACTCAAATATCTCCGTTCAGGCTTTCATTGAAAAGTAAGAATTGCTAAAATAATTTATATTTTGAATACGTTTTAAACCCCGTAACAAGATAAAATATATAATTGTATTACTTATTTATATAGGTAATAGTAACATTTTCTTTATTTCTTGTATTTTATTAAAAAAAAAAGATAAAACAAGCAGCAATAAAGAGTCACTAACTATTTAAAGTAATAAAACAAAAACTTAGTAAGTCCTTTTATCGTTGATTAGAAATAATTTACATATTATTAATATCAAAACATTGTAATTTTCCACAGCAATATATTTGAAAATGATGATAAGTTTGTTTTATCTAGCGGCACGTAAAATTTAAACGATTATCAACAAAATGTATTAAATGTTAATAAATTCAATCAACGCTCCTACCTCAAGACTTCTATTCAAAATATTGGTGCAACTAGGCCAAAAACAGGAGAAGCTCTTTTCACTGAATTATGTTAATTATTGTTACTTTTCATTGTAATTTAATAAGTTTTTAAAATTTGTAATCACATAATACTTTCTAGATTTTCCTTTGTAAATATGATGTTCTCTTACATGTGAATACAGAACCTTAGATAATATTCTCTACTGACTTCGCAAAACTATGTAGGTACATATGTATGTAGATTAGTGATGTAGCGAATATTTGCGTTCGCATTCGCATTCGCGAATATTCGCATGTTTTTGAATATTCGCATTCGCAATAAATATTGCGAATATCGAAATATCCATTTTAACAGGTAAACTTTTACCTGTTAAAATGGATAATTTAGAAAAAAAAACTAATATTCAAATTCATTGCAATCCTAAAACAACCTTTTGAGCACAAATTTGCAGTTTACATTATAATAACCATCAATAACCTCAAAACTAAACTTGAATTGACAAGAATAAGACGTAAAAAATCGAAACGATTCGGTTGTACTTGGCTAGTTTCGCTGCGGTGATGGAGAAATTTAATTCTCTGCGTGTGCTTAATGCAAGTGTTCGTATAGTTGTAAACAGAAAACTTAGATGACGCTAGTAAAGTTAAAAGTTAATATTCGCATTCGCGAATGTGTAAAATCACGTATTCATTACATCACTAATGTAGATACATATACAAATTCCTAGGCATAGACTGCGTGTAGGCAACGCCACTGAGTTTTCCGCTTGCCCGCTTCTCCGAACGAGTTTGTCCGTCCTTTAATTATAATATAGTCTGTTTTATCTACTCTTGTTTGTAAATCAGTCATTAATACATTATCAGTTCGTAAAAACGCCATTATTGACGTTGACGTGCGTAAACGTTGAAAGTATGCGTGAAGTAACAATGCGTTTCAAATGGTATTTACTTTTTCCCACGTTTACATTAACATCAAACTACTCATTGACGCAGTCACAACACGTTGCGTTTCCTTGCCAATAATACACAACAAAAAAAAACGTTAAGACAATGATTGCAAGCTTTTTACAGTAAGAAATTAACAAATTAATGTATTTCTGCTAATAACTGTTATGATTAAGAATTTTTCTCCTCGCACAGGATTCGAACATTCTACACATTCTCGTTTACCAGATGAGTGCCCTACCAATTAGGCCAGAAAGGAGCGTGTAGATTCGAGCGATAATTCGACCTACATATGTCGGTATTAGATCTTGAAAGGGCGGTAAAACGGCGAATATGCAAAGATTGCAAGCTTTTTACAGTAAGAAATTAACAAATTAATGTATTTCTACCAATTGGTAGGGCACTCGTCCGGTAAACGAGAGTGTGTAGATTCGAATTCTGCGCGAGAAAATTTTTCTTGGGAAAAAAACCTCTTACTTATTACAGTTATTAGCAGAGATACATTAATTTGTTAACGTTAAGACATATTGAAAAATTTTGTGTTTTTAAACGTATTAAATAAACTTAGAGTTTTTGTTTATTGAAAGTGATCTAAATGGATTGTAATTGCGAGAAACTGCCCCCCAAACACCCTCAAGATTGCATTGAAGTACCCATACCACCTCAGCAATATATACCATAATCAAATTTAAAAAAAAATGTTACAAGTGTACTATGTAGTGGTCGTTGTTTAAATTTAAAATTTCCGACCAAGAATTAGAATCATAATTTAACTTTTTTAGGTTAACCATAGATGGCAGAAGTACTTGATAATAAAATAAGGAATAATAAACACTACAATTTTGTCAATTTAATTAATTTTTGTAATTTTATATCACATTTTTTTTAGAAAGAGAGAAATTAATTTTAGATGGATAGAAAAATCATGAGATAAATCGCCTTTATAGTGAGATCGTGAGATTTGGGATAAAATCATGAGACCTCATAATAAAACTTGAGATCTGGCACCATTCGGTATAACGACTTCCTCTAAATTTACTCAAATGTCATTATATGTCATTATATCAGTAAAAAATATAAAAATTCAAACTAAAAGCTACAGATGCCCAATAAAACTGTTTTTTTTTTTTGTATTTTGTGCTTCTTCTTATTCGTCAATGTTGTTTTACTTATTTTATAATAATAATAATAATAATATTCCTTTATTCACTTAGCCATGTGTACATGGATGTGAAAAGTCATAAAGTTTGTTATAAAACATAGACAAAAACACTTTATGATGAAACCTATCCCGAAATTAGATCGCTGTCAACAAAAAATTCATCATACGAATAATAGCACTTGGGTGTCAAGAGATTCTTAACGGCTATTTTAAATTTTTTGACATCGGTCATATTTCTCACTGACGCAGGCAATCTAGCGTACAGCTTGGAAAAGGAATACAAAGGCGATCTCTCAATACCAGCATACCTTCTAAACCAGGCTATCATTATCAATGCCCGCCATTGTTATTATTATGATCACAGACTGTCAACAATTTAGTTCTCATGTTGCCAAATATCATGCAGACGTCGCTACTTATCGGAGTCTGGTATAACATTCAATTCAATATAAATTTGAATCAAAGTCAAGAAGCAGGTCGTGAATAAAATAATAATTAAAAGACAACAATATATTAAAAATAGAATAATTGTAATATAATCTTGTACGAAATTGTATAAAAAAGAGTTTGGAAAAGAAGAAATCTCAAGTTTTCTATTGGGTGAAACAGCTGTGACGCTAGAATAAAATTTAAAAAAAAAATGTAAATTTGCAAACTTTTCTTTATTTAAAAATACTAGTCAGGCAAACAAAAAACCTGTAAATCCATAAGTAGTAAATTGAAAGTTTTCTTTGCAATAAAATATTAAAAAATAAGAAAAATGGTTCCCCACTCTGTCTTCTATTATTAAATTATTGTAATGTTGCAAAAGTTATAATTTTTATTTCTAATTTCGCACATTCCTTTGAATAATCTTTTGTGGGTATGTAATTATTTTGCGTTTGATATTTTTATTTTATTAAAATTCATGATTATTATCTATTGCATGTTTAGTTAATACTCCAACTTCTCTTCTGTGTGATCAATGTGATTCAAGCGTTGTTTTTCCAAGTAGTTAAAACGAAAATGCCACTGTATTTCAATATATTATACACGATTGTCGCTCTGCCTAATGTTGTTTCTCTTTCTTTTAATACTTTCTTATACAACACGTAATACTAAAATTTATCTTTCAGGCCGGCTAAAATTAACGACGAATGGAAGTTAATTGAACTGCAAGGGGATCTGAAATCTCACTCCGACACCCCTTACGAAGGGAAACTCGTGGGAGATCTACACTACGTAAAAAATGGAACTCCAGTCTTGATAATAGGCCACCATTTAATGTACGGGAAGGAAGTAGTGCTAGAAAAACCTTACGCCTTACTAGAAAAAGCTGTTAGCGAAGATGTCATCGACGCTGATAACAAAATTACGGAATACTCAGTCAAATCGGTTATTACCAAAAAAATCCTATTCAAAACCAGACCTAAACCTATAGTTTTTAGTGGCAATAGTAAATAATTTCGAAAGCGTTTTAAAAAAATTACTTTTTTATAATTAATTTAAATTCGACACGTTATTCTATACAAATATAAAATTATCATTAACATTTCTTTTTTATCACAAAGTTTCTTTTTCTTCCTAAGAAATATGATTCGATATGGCTAAAATTAACAAAAAAAAAAATAATGAAGACATGGTCCCACGTTGGGCGCTAAAAAAAAATGTGTGTATAGAAAAAAAAACCGTAGAATTGGGAAGGATTATAGAGATTGATCTACACTACGCAAAAAATGGAACTCCAGTCTTGATAATAGGCCACCATTTAATGTACGGAAAGGAAGTAGTGCTAGAAAAAGCTGTTAACGGAGATGTCAACGACGCTGATAACATTATCACGGAATACTCAGTCAAATCGGTTATTACCAGAAAAATCCTATTCAAAACCAGACCTAAACCTATAGTTTTTAGTAGCAATAATAAATAATTTCGAAAGCGTTTTAAAAAAATTACTTTTTTTTATTATTAATTTAAATTCGACACGTTATTCTATGCAAATATAAAATTATAATTAACATTTCTTTTTTATCACAAGTTTATTTTTCTTCCTAAGGAATATGATTCGATATGGCGAAAATTAACAAAAAAAAATAATGAAGACATGGTCCCACGTTGGGCGCTAAAAAAAAATGTGTGTATAGAAAAAAAACCGTAGAATTGGGAAGGATTATAGAGATTGATCTACACTACGCAAAAAATGGAACTCCAGTCTTGATAATAGGCCACCATTTAATGTACGGAAAGGAAGTAGTGCTAGAAAAAGCTGTTAACGGAGATGTCAACGACGCTGATAACATTATCACGGAATACTCAGTCAAATCGGTTATTACCAGAAAAATCCTATTCAAAATCAGACCCAAACCTATAGTTTTTAGTAATTCGCAATAATAAATAATTTCGAAAGCGTTTTAAAAAAATTACTTCTTTTTATTATTATTATTTTAAATTCGACACGTTATTCTATACAAATATAAAATTATCATTAACATTTCTTTTTTATCACAAAGTTTCTTTTTCTTCCTAAGAAATATGATTCGATATGGCGAAAATTAACAAAAAAAAAAAAAAATAAAAAAATGAAGACATGATTTGATCTATCATACGTTTAGATTAAAAACTTTACATTTGTAATTCTAAACCGGCTGGAATCGTAATACCACCTGTGTCGACAGTTTCATCTGTGTTCATCGATGTTAAGAACCCATGCTGCGTTTCTTCATCTTCCTCGAGTTTTGAACTCTAACGTTAACAAAAACAAAAAAAAATAAATAAAAGAAATAACAGAGAATAATAAAAAAAAAAACATACCTTACTGCTTCTTTCAACTACAATATTTGGAACGGCTTCTTCTGATGACGTACTCGTTTCTGTTCGAATAGATTTTTCTGGAAAAATAAAATGGTCAAAAAACACCGACATGAACAACTAATTTACGGTACCTTGCTCTTTACTTTCGTTGTTAACCGTACTGTTCTCGTGCATCTTTATATGAGTTCTGTACGTGTGTTCGTTGACAGTGCCGAAACTGCACTGCGTACAACGGAATATACCCTCTTTGCCGGGATGTTTCAAGGTTATGTGATGCTTATAGGCTGCGCTTTGTATCGATTGGTAGTTGCAATAGGGGCAGGAGTATTTTTTTCCACCGCTGTGTCTCATTAAGTGTCTCCTCAAGGAATTGTGATCGCCTGTCCGATATGGACATAGCTGACACTGGTATGGCTTTTCGCCGGTGTGCTGTCGTAGATGTAACTGAAATTATCGTATTTTCTCTGTTAGGAAATATAAATCTGCGCATGCAAGAGTGGAATTAAAGATTCCCAAATGGTTAATAAACGTTAATGTAGGAGTCAGTGTTTAATGATTAATTTGGGCGCCCCACGTTGGGCGCTAAAAATTGTATTATTAATAATGACGCGTGATATGTAAAACTTCGAAAATTGTTGCACAAAGTTGATCAACTACAGAAGGGGGAGAAATTGTAAAACAGGTACTAGATGATTTTGAAAAAACGAAAACTCCGCTCTGACTCATTAAGTATCTCTTTAAGGAATTATAATTCGACATGGACGTAATTGACATTGGTATGGCTTTTCACCAGTATGCCGTCGTAAATGTAACTGATAGAAGATATAATCTGCTATGCAAGACCGGAATTAAAGATTCTCAATGGTTAATAAACGCTAATAAAGAAGTCAGAGTTTAACGATTAATTTGAGCGCCCCACGTTGGGCGCTAAAAATTGTGTTATTA
Source organism: Protaetia brevitarsis (assembly GCA_004143645.1). Lineage (NCBI taxonomy): Eukaryota > Metazoa > Arthropoda > Insecta > Coleoptera > Scarabaeidae > Protaetia > Protaetia brevitarsis. The sequence continues at coordinate 2,130,390 of RXPK01000083.1, read as the reverse complement.
ATAATGACGCGTTATATGTAAAATTTCAAAAATTGTTGCACAAAGTTAATCAACTACAGGCGGAGGAGAAGTTGTAAAGCAGCTATTAGATGATTTTGAAAAAACGAAAACTTCGCTTTGTTCTCGCTTTAAGGAATTATGAGTCCCCCATTCGACATGGACGTAATTGACACTGGTATGGCTTTTCACCAGTATGCTGTCGTAGATGTACCTGAAATCATCGCTAGAAAATATAAATGTGCGATGCAAGATCGAAACTAAAGATTCCCAATGGTTAATAAACGTTGACGTAAGAGTTAGTGTTTAATGATTAATTTAGTCCCACGTTGGGCGCTAAAAATTGTAATATTAATAATAACGCGTGTTATACAAAATTTTAAAATTGGCTGCACAAAGTTGATCAATTACAGGCGGGGGAGAAATTGTAAAACAGCTGATGATTTTGAAAAAACGAAAACTCCGCTCTGTCTCATTGAATATCTCTTTAAGGAATTACGATTCCCCGTTGTACATGCACATAATTTACACTGCTGCGGCTTTTCACCGGTATAGAGTCGTAAATGTAACTGAAATCATCGTATTTTCATATTAAGAGAATAAAAATCTGGGTGTGTAATAAAAGAAGAATGGAATTAAAGGCTTTCAGCAGTTAATAACGTTAAAATAAGATTTATTTTTAACTGATTGATTTGGTGCCACGCTGGGCGCTAAAAAAAGGTGTATAGAAAAAAAAAAAACCTAGAATTGAGAAGGATTATAGAGATTGAATGTTAGTAAACAGTTACAATATACTATTCATGTCAATGCAGAATAGACTAAAAAATAAAAGAAAAATGGTTTGCACAAAGTTGATCCACTACAGTCGGGGGAGAAATTAAACTAATATAAAATTGGAATAGTAACCGAAATACTGATAAGTTTAAAAATGACTGAACTGGAATACGGTTTATTGTAAACAGACAAAATTTAACAAAACAACGAAGAATAACTAACAATAGACATCTGCAACCGAAAACATTCAACACATTTCAACAATTCCGCGTTCGGCATGGACATAATCGACACTGGTGCGGCTTTTCACCGGTATGCAGTCGTAAATGTAACTGAAATCATTATATTTTCATTTTAGAGGAATAGCAATCTGGGTGTGTAACACTTTAGCGATAAAAGAAGAATGGAATTAAAGGCTTCCAGCAATTAATAACGTTAAAATAAGATTTATTGCTTAACTAATTGATTTAGTCCCACGTTGGGCGCTAATAAAAGGTGTGTATACGAAAAAAAACCGTAGAATTGGGAAGGATTATAGAGATTGAATGTTATTAAACAGAAATTGAAATATTTTAAATGAGAAAGTAAAACAGCTACAATGATTTTGAAAAAGGAAAACTGCGTTATGTCTCGTCAAATGACTCTTTAAGAAATTATGATTCCCGCATCGCATGATTGCATCGGCATCGACGTGATTGACACTGGTGCGGCTTTTCACCGGAATGTAGTCGTAAATGTAACTAAAATAATCGTATTTCTATTTTAAGAGAATAAAAATCTGCGTGTAACACCTTAGCAATAAAAGAATGGTTAATAACGTTAATATAAGATTTATTGTTTAACGGATTAATTTGGGCCCACGTTGGGCGGTAAAAATTGAAATAATAATGATAATGATATATGTAAAATTACGAAAATGAGTATGAATGATTATTTTTTATTAAACTATATGATTTTTTTTTATTTTAATTAATGTAATTTTATCATTAAAAAAGGATCGATAGAAAGAAATATATTTTTGTTACTGTATGCACGTAACATAAATGTGACATGTGATTTTTTTTAATATGTATTGTATTTTGTTTATATTTTATGGGTGTTTCTGTGTATTCGTAAATATACGATTTTTTAACAGTTTATTGTTTTTTTATATATTTAAAATTAAGCACTGAGCCTTGATGAATATACAGAGGTAAAAGTATATAAAACCCACAATCAATCGATGTCAATTCGACACGAAAACGAGAAAAGCTCATCTTATATGTAGGTTTTTTGCCCATCTACCATGTCACAGAATAGAGAATAAGCAGAAATTTCACTCCTATATTATTCCCTGTGGTTACGATTTTATTTTTTATTGTTGTTTATACGACGCCACGCGTCTGCGTACAAAAATATAGTAATGCGCAATCGTTCCAAAACACCGTGAAGAATTGATTGAAAAAGGGTATCTTCAATTTTAAATTGAATAATAGACAGTTTTATGCATTTTTCTAAAACTTCAAAGCTTCATAACCACTTTTTTTATTTGTGGTATATCGCGTTATTACAATAAGCCCTTCAATCCATAACACTTACCTCCAGCATAGCTTTCCTAGCAGTTTTATGCCCGCAAATATTACACACGTACGGCTTAAATTTATTATGTACACATTGTATGTGTTTCTTCAAGCTTTTAGTGTCCGAGAATATATTCCCACACGTATCACAGCGCTGTTGCGATATCCAATTCGGCGCCTGAAAAATAGCAAAAAATTAACAATCACCTGCAAAAAAAAAGTCACCGATAAATAACCCACATCTTCGGTATTCGCCAAATGTAAAACCTGATGATTCCTCAACTGCGTGAACTGCTTAAAACTCTTCCCGCACTCGTTGCACAGATACCGCCGTTCGTCCTCGTGTATCAGCATATGCGGCCAGAGTTTATCTGAAATTCTGCACTCTTAAACGTCGACGACCGACGCAAAACGTCAACTTACACGGCGAAACCGTCTTATAATTGCATATGACGCAACTCAACAGTCCCACGTCGATCTCGTGACATTTCCACAGGTGCAAACTGCAGACGCGCCATATCGAGAAGGTCTTGTCGCAGACGGGACACTTGAACTGTTTCTTCTGCGCGTTCACGTGGCACTTTTCGTGCCTCACCCTGTATTCGTCCAGGGCGAAACGCAGATCGCACCCTTTGACTGAGCACTTCACTTTGCGCGACGCCTTCTGTTGATCCTTGATGATGCTGAGGTATTGTTTCTTCGATTCGCGGTTCGTGTCTTTGCAGTCGTTTTTGTCGGTTTTCGGTTTGTTGTCCGCGCTGCTCAATTGATGCGCCTATAGAGAGAATGAATGAAAATAATCGCAAACTCCTGAGAGAACTTGTGTGGATATCTTTTATTTTGTTTTATTTTATTTATACGATATAGAGAATTAGTAATAAGATTGGTCCCAAGTGGGAGCACTGGGGGACACCTAATGTGATTTCAATCAATCCTGATCTAATTCCGTTAATAAGGGCTTGCATTACTTTTATGATGATTTGAGCAGATCACCGCAAAAACCGAAGAGATTCAATGTGGAAATAAGCAATGAACAGTTCTTCAATTCTTACATCATTAAAGTTTAATTGTTTTTACATGTATTATAAAAACTACGTTGTACACACATTGGACAGAGTGGAAGTCCTTTTCAAAAAACGTATATCAGAGCATTTGTACTCATTTAAATTTAAAAAAAAATGATTCGTTTTATTCCAACCATTTAATTAAAGAAAACCACAGTTTTAATAATAATTTTAAGATTCTTCATGTAGAAAATAAGAGTAAAAAAATTAGATTTATTAGAAACAGTTGAAATTATAAACGTTAAATTTATCAGATGATTTACTTAATGATAAAATAGATCTTAATCATTCCCCATTGTTAAATTTATTCCCTTATAGACATTAAAGTATAAATGTAATTGTTTTCTACTTTCCTATATTAAAAAATTGTTTACTTTGTTTATAGATTTTATGTTTTTTTTTAAAATTATTATACCTGTTTGGATATTTTAATATACGTTTGTGTAGAGCCAAAAACTTGCCCCTATATAATTTATAGATATTTGTTTGGATAAAGAAAATTCTTTTTCAAAAGATTTTATCTTCTTATATTAAAAATGGAACACCAGTTTTGTAATTAATTTAATTAATATTTCACCCTTCATCAGACCTATAATTGTAATAATTATAAATTATAATGTGTGTAGAAAAACGTTAACTAGTAACGTTCTTGGCTTATGAACAATTAATAATATTCACAATATATAATAAATTTACTCAAAAAGGTTAGAAAATTTTGAAATCACTCCAACATTCTAAAATTTTGACTATTTGAAGATTTGGCATAAATGATAACTTAACGAAAAAATACTTATTCAACACAAACATTTATTCATATGAGAATATATAAAAAAAAATTAATAATATTAAAAGAAATTGAAAATAAAGGTGTCATTGAAAGCAGTACAAATAATAAGGTTTCTTAATGAAATTACAAGAAAATAGTTGTAATAATTTAGAAATTGCAATCATTTATAAAAAGTGAAACTATATAAAAAGAATATTTATTTGTATTTAAATAATGTAATAATAAATGTGTAGTTTACCTTGACGTGATTTATAGTATCCGTAACGTAATAGCAAAAGAATTCAAAAATAAAAAAAAATTGGTATTACTTGAAAAACTACTTTATATTTTAATTATAATTGACTATATAGATGTTGGATTTATAAAAACTTTTCATACAAAAAGGTGCATTGTCATAGCCTAGACAACTGATAAAAAATATTATATTGATTGTTTTGAAAATAAAAAGTTATTTAAGCGCCCCCATGAAAAGTGAAATACACTCTGTATATGAAAACTAGGATTATGGAACACAAGTGTTTGAATGAGATAGAAAAAAGAAAACAAAAGCTATGCATAAAACCCATACCAACCAAAAAAAAAAAACAAGAAGAATATAGTTTAGCAAAAACAAATAAATAAAATCAACAAAGCAAAGAAAAATAAGCAGGGATGGGCAATTGTAAATAAATATAAGCGGCCTAAATGGAAAAGAAAAAGAACACCCAAATGGTTTTGAAAAAACAAAAACTTTTTTGGTGGCATAAGTTATTTAGATCCCTCAAATTTTTGCAACGTACTGCTGTGGTTAGACAACCCATTTTCGCTGAGTGTATTTTAAGTTGCATATTTTGGTTGTTTTGATTTCTCCGATCAGCTGATTTTCAATTTACCGAGAATTCTCACAATTTTATTTTTGTTTTGATTAATTTTAGTTTAAGAGTTTATTGAATGATTTTTTTATGTAGTGTTAAGATTTTTTTTATTTACTCCAGTCATTCAAATGTCTATTGTTTGCTTGTGCTGATTTTATGAGTATTCTATTTAATATTGTCGTTGTAATGTTATACGTCTGCGTTGACGATTTTGAGAGAGGGATTTTTGTAAGAAAAACAATTGTAGAATTTTGTTAAGGACTTCCTTGTTCGACTATTGATGTGAGTAGACGTATTTTTGTATATCTTTGTTGCCATTTTGTAATTCTTTTTGATATTGAGAAATTTAATTTCCTTTTATTTAGTCAACCAAGGAAAGTTTAGTGTAATAATTGTTAATATATTAAAGTGTGCACTTTATAGATATAAGATCAATTATTATTTTTTTTGTTTAGGAAGATTTATTTTAGTTTTTTTTTCTCTCGTTTATTTTTAAAGAGTTAATTTTTCTGTTTATCTATTTTGCTGCATCATTTTTCTTTTTCAATCACCTCGTTTGGTTGAGTAGAAGCAGTTTTCTGTCATTTAGTTTTTTATTTTTTTTGTAAATTTCTTGCATTTGTCCACGCTTAGATTATTTTAATTTGTGAAACCACGTGGATAGAAATTCCAAGATTTTGGATAATCTTCCTGAACAAATAAAACCTTTCTTTTTTTGCTTTGCATAGGAAATAGCATTATCCTATTACAATTTAGAGTCAAGTGCAGTTTTTATTTTAGGCCAGAACCTTCAGTTCAAGATTTTTTTCTGCACATCTGTAAGTTAACCCATTTTGTAAAATAAATTGATTGTTAATTAGCGTCATTGGGTTGAAAATTCTGTTCTTTTATTTTTTTTAACCTTTTCAATTTTTCGTGTAATTAAGAAAGTCTGATTTCATTCACTCACAATTTACTTTTCTTGGTTAGATTCAAGTTTTAATTTGCGAGGGTAACTCTGAGGTTAATAGTTCTTTTGCGTTCTTTAAAATTTTATCCGTTGAGCTATCTATGCCTGTAAATAAATTGTATTATGCAACTGCAAAACTGATATATTATTTTGTGGCGGTATAATTATAAATTAAGAAAACGCAGGATGAGGCCAATCGAACTGAAATTTTTGCCGGGCCGCTGAGCCTTCCCAATCCGGCCCTGGGAACACCCAATGTGATTTCAATCAATCCTGATCTAATGCCGTTAACAGGGGCTTGCGTTATTTTTATGATGATTTGATCAGGTCATTTAATTGTTTTTACATGTATTTATTTTTTATTCCTTAAATACATGGTTATGTCCATTATGTCCATATTAATTGAGTAATGTCTAGCGATAATAAAACCAAAGGGTAAAAAAACTCAATCAAAATGTTTAAATGTAAGTAATTACTAACATGTTTCGGCCGAATAGCTATCTTCAGAGCCTAGTTGAAGGCGACAAAAATTTAAAAAGTTGTTAAGTCTGGCGTTAATTAATACAAAAGAAAAATGGAAGCAATAGAAACAGTAAATAAACATATATGCTTATACTTAATCGAGTCGAATAAACAGAAAGAGTGAACAAGAGTCATACTTACCATAATCATGTGATTTTTTAATTCAGCAGTTGTACAATATCCCTGGTTGCATTCACTACACAACAAAACCAACTTCTGCTTGTTATTCTTATTATCGTTTGTATTTAATACTGATCTAGTCTTGGGTTTCTCAGATTCAACATTGGCTTCACGTTTCTAAAAGTTTAATTACAACAAAACAAATTGTGATTGAATCAAGTTAAATGTGGCTTACCTCTCCGCTACATACTTTGGAATTTATATGCTTCGTGATATCGGTTAAAGTCTCTGATAAATATCGACATTTCTTGCACTTATAAGCTGTGATACGTTCGATATATTCACTTATCTGAACTGTTTCTTCCTCTTTTTTATTACTTTGAGTAATATTACCGTTCTTAGAACTGTAGTTATTATTATTATTATTATTATTATTAATATTATTGTTACTTATTAACACATTTTTATCAATATTTATAATCGTTCCATCTGTGTTTAATAATTGTATTACATCAGTGGCATTTAGATCACTGTCATCTATTACTTTTTCTGCTGAATCATCAGTGATGTCTGCTTGAAAATCTGTACTAGGTACTTTTGACGATTTAACTTTATATAAATTATTATCCTTATCAAGAAAGATCTCTGTATTATCGTTGTTTTCAACAATAGTATTTTGGGCTTCATCCACGTTTGGTAAATTCATTTGTAGTAGAACTTCATTTGTTAAAAAAAGACCATTTGATGTTACAAAAGCTTCCCCTGGAATCTAAAATCAGTATTGTCTCAAGATAGATGATATGGAAAGAATTGAGGAAAGATAAAAGATACAAGAGGAGGAGTACTATAAAACACTGAAAATGTATATATAAACAGAAATGCAACAAAAACTGAAGTAATTGAAGAAAATGAATTATCTACCAAATAGTAATTAGGAAAAGAAAATATCAAAGAACGCGAAAGAATACACAAAAATTGGGACCAATGACACTACATGAAATGTATCAGAAAAGTAACTAAATTACATAAATAAATAATTAAATTGACAAATAAAAAAGAGGATTTTACAGAAAGCATATTTTAAGGAAAAAATACATATTGCTTATTCATCCTGCGTGTTTAAAGAACAAGGAAGGGTGAAGAATATGGTGCAAGAAGTGAAAATAACATGAAATCAAGAGAAAAGGACACAAAAAAGGTACAGCATTAAAAAACCTGAAAAATATTCTGGGCATATAAATAAAATGTTTTCTAGAATATCTCAAAGGATAAATACGAAATATTGTTAGTCACTAGAAAGAAATAGATACAGAAAACACAAGAAAGACTGAGCATTGGAATTCAAAAAAAGCTCCAAAGAAAATACAATTTTGCACAACCAATTAACAAGTTATGTTATTTTTTTCAGTGTAAAATTGAAAGATGAAATAATGTTTCATTTAAGAAAATTATAAAATAAGTATGTGTTCATCTTCTTTTGAAATACTGTACATTTTTAAAATATTTTATCAAAAAACCTTTTACTGTTATGGAATCAAAGACGTCAAATCAATTTTTGCGTAAAATATTATTGCAATTCAGAATAAAAATGAGCATAATACATTTTCTTTCAAATATTTGACATAAACCTGACATTTACAGGAATTTTTAATAATATGAATAATTTTAGTTAGGCACGAAAATCTATTAATACCAAAATAAATACTACTAAACAATATTTCCTACCTCAATTGGATATGAAAGGTGTTCGTTGTTCTCAATACAACTATCCGGAGACTGATTCTCTTCAAATCCAGATAAGATAATCTTTGAAGTTTCAACATCAAAATGAGCATGCTCCTGCTGATCTGTAGCAACTGATTTTATAAATACTGACACTAAATATCTAAATAATTTACCGTTCGATTTTACGGAGCCGTTTAGTAGCACCGGTAAGCTGTCTATAGTCCAGATTCGAGCACCATCATCTAATTCCCCAAAGAATGTCTGCCCGTTCAAAGTAGGATCTTGAACGCCTAAAGCTTGATCGGTACTTTGCAGTAGAAATGTGTCGCTTTGTCGGAAATGTAATTTTATAAAGTCAGATCATCTGGTAACGTCCATTATAAAAGGCGAAAATTCCAATAAAATTGTTAATTTCGGTTTATGTTGCCGGCCGATGTGTTTTCGAGGTTGAAGTGTGCCGATAAAACTTATTTCGAGGTCAGGAAAACTTAATAAAACGGTGAAAATATATTAAATCAACTGAATAAACAATATTATTATTTAGGAACATTAAAATGACATATTCGAATGTTAATTTTCTAGTGACAGGCGAAAACTAGCGCTGTCAACCGACTGATCCCAAATTTCACTTTATTTTGAATCTAGTTCGACAAATCTGTATCAAAAGAAAATATTATTTTGGTTTAAAAGAAATAAAATATTTAAAATAGCACTTTAGCAGTATGAAACAGAACAAATACAATTCAAATTTCCAAAATTATTAAATATAGAAGCATGAAATTACCTACAACTTTAGATTATATTTGTAGGAATTTTATTGTCTATGTATTGAAGTTACCAAAAATAATTGCGGTAAAGTTAAATTCTACTTAAAAGAATAACTAACGATACAAAAGCCTGAAACTAGGAAATTTATATTGCTATTTATGAAAGTAATATTGATTTAATTTTTATCCTAGTGTTAAAATCATATTCATAAAGTATCACGAAATTCTAATGCGTTTAATTAATAAATATATATTATTTAGTGCGTAAATTAAATAAGAGAGAGAAGTTAATACCCTAATAGCCAAATTTAAATTTCCCGCTAGAATTATTAGTGAATTCAACGTAAAGGTATTGATATAACTAATAATGCAATACAAATTGGTGGAGAATTTTATGTTTTAACGTTGAAGTTACTAAGAATAATTCCGGGAAATTTAAATTGGCTAATAGGTATATAACAATAATATAGTTTGAAATAGAATTGTTTAATTACATTTGCCAAACAAATACAAATAATCATTTTTTATAATAATTTTGCTTGGCAAGTTCAGGATTAAATTGAGAATTATATTTTTGTTTCAAATTATCAGTTATTTTACTCTCATTTCCCCCGCTGGTTGTTTTATATTCTTAGAAAATAACATTCTACTTTAATCTTCACCCTCTCCCTTCTCAATCTTTCATTCTTAACTGTTCTAACTTCTTTGGTTTTCTATCCTTCAGTATCACTGTCACTTCAGATTTATTTGGTGATCCATGTTTCTCTTCTTCTAAAGAGAAACTTGATTCCCTGCTGAGTATGTTCTTTTTCTTCTTATGTTTACTGTAGCTAATACAATTTCAGTGATGAATTGATTTAATTCATTAATGAGGATTAGTTGAGTTTTGTACCTTGGCTTCGAATGAATTTCTTCATAATATTTAAAGATCCAAATAATGTACTTTTCATGTAACTCCTGATTACTTCCAGCTGCTCTATCGGGGCGATATTGTACACTCGTTTGCCAAAGATTCATTGTATCCTGACCTAAATATGGTAAATACCCAATGTTTTTCATATTCCCTGCTCTTCCTTCTTTCTTGGTCATGTTCAACAGTAGTTGCTTTACATCATCGAAACCTTCTTCTAGATCTTTAAAAAAAATTAACATTTTGCTGCCCGGACTTGTTCCTCACTGGTGATGTGATTATTCATCAGTTGGCAACGATTTCTCGCTGCTGGCGAACAATTTCAGTTCGTGCTTCCCTTTCTGCTAATTTAGACGCTCTTGTTTTGCCTCTCTTCTCAGCTGCTTTGCTTCATCTCTGCGTACTCTAGCGATATTTTCTTTGTCCTCACAATGCCCCTGTATACAGATTATTTTTTTTATTTTAAACATGATTTGCAACAATTAAATTACATACCTTTCCTTTGGTAATATATTCATTTTTATGTGTTAATATATCTTATTAATTATGTTTAAATAAAAATGTTAATAAATTAAACAAAAATTATTTCAGAATTTCCATGAAACTTATTTAAAAAGTATTTATAAACTTTGACGTTTTAAATAACCTCAAAATATTAAAAATGACACTTGACAACACATTTGGAATGGAATATATATTATAATTTTACATTTAATAATAACTAAATCAAATTAAAAACATAAATTACATATAGTAAATCAGGTGGGATAGTTTGGAAAAATCTATTTTAATTCAATTTAAAGATAATAAACATAATTTTCTGGTTTTCCCTATTGATGCAACGGTGAATTGGCTATATTCCTTTCGCTTGTAAAACTATTCATAACCTCAATTTTTAAGTGACAATTTGTAAATAGTAAACTATGATAAGTACGTAAAAATACAATGAGTTTGTGCGTAGGCATTTAGATTCGCAAAATTAGGAAAGAAGAATATATTAAATAATGTATAAATAAGTTTTATATCAATAAAAAAACTGCTTTAATCAGCGAAATGCATCAAATAGCACTCAAAGTATAAAACTAGAAGATACGTTATATGACTTAGCTGCAGCGGGAGTCCTGAACAGTAAGATTAAGCTACGCTGCAGTACCTCTTTATAGAACGTTTTGTCAAGCTATAGTGATGGAGGTACGACAGCTGTAGGACATGATACGAGTAAAAATGAAACATGAGCGCAGTCAAACACAAGCCTATAAAAAATTCGATTTAACGCTGATATAGCTCAAGTATGAGATGGAATTTCAAACCGCACAAACAGAAATCACTGTTACGAAGGGAATGGAAACATTTTCTATTAATTACATGTACTTGCAGGTGTTACCAAGCGAGACGACAGCCTTTAGCATTTTACACAGCCAAAAAATCGACTCGCATAATCCCTTGTAGTTGGTATTAGCAACTTATAATGTTGGATACCTTTCGAGGCTTGGTGCATATTTTAACAAAATACAATGTTTTTGTTTCGAGGAGCAACTGTTAAATCCGAATGAACAAGTAAGTATTGCAACTCAAAAAGGGGATCCAAATTCAAGTTTATGAGATTAAAAAAAAAAACAGTGTAAAAAGTTATAATAATAAAATTGTGTCAGTTGATCTTAAATTTCAAATATGTGCTAGATGTATAGCCAAATTTAAATTTCCCGCAATTATTCTTAGTAACTTCAACGTTAAAACATAAAATTAACCACCTTTTCGTACTTACATCAATAGTTATTTTGATGCCTCTACGTTGAATTCACTAAAAATTGTGGCGGGAAATTTAAATTTGGCTATTAGGGATAATTTTTCGTTTTACCTTCGACTTAAAATTAAAATTCCTATGCATGTAATTTTATGTTTTAATGTTTAATTGAGAAAGTCTATCCATGTTTCCATGTAAATTCTTGTAAAAATAGGTGAGAATCACCAAAAAAACAATCTAGATATGTTTAAAATATGTCAGTTCCACTCGAAAAAGGTGAAATGTTAGTTTCATGAAACTTTAATTTCTCACAATGATATATTAATTCCAAATTACAAAATTTTGAATTATTTTCAGTCATTTCAACGCTGAAATATGAAATTATATTTGATTTTGTATTTCGTTAATTTTGATACTTTTCTATTGAAGTTACTAAAAAATAATTGTAAGAAATTTATATTTGGTTACTAAAGATTGTAAAAACTAAAATTATATCTTGTTTAAGGTTGATATGCCAGTATTCTTCTATATTGATCCGGAATTCGTGGAAGATCCAAAAATGGAATTCGTAAATGATATAACGTTGTCCTACACTTTCTTCGAAGCTAAAGAAGGTTTGAATTTACAGATGCCCATTTTTAGAAAATAAATTCGTACACAAAATTATTGGTTATTTATTTTTATTGAATTTATAGTTAAATAAACCGGCACAGACTTAATACTTAATGGTGGCAGTTATCGGAAATGAACGTCTCATTCCCATACATTTTTCGCGATCGATAAACAGTGAACTGACTTTATTATGCAATTCTGATTCTAAATTGGACCTAGTCTTGAGCAGTTGCTGGTGTTGAGCTTCCGCTTCTTGTAGTTTTCGATGTAAATATTCAATGCTGTCTTTGATATCCTTTACTTCTTGTACCAGCCTGAAAATGATATTTTGGATTTGGAAAATGAGAATACTTTTATAATACAAGTTGAGTTTACCTGTCTTGTGCCATATCTCGACAGAGTTCTACTTCTTTCCTGTGAGTTCTTGCTTCCAAACGTGTCTGCGCAACTTTCATTGGATTAGATTTATCTAGAATGCCTTTTCGAAGTAATTCAATATTTTTCTCGATGTCGAAAATTTCTTGTTGTACCTTAAAAAAATTACAGTTCAGGATACGGAAATTTGCTTTGGACAGAGTAATGAACGGCTGACTATCGTTTATTTATTATTTTGTTTACTACTTATTCAAATGAAAGCACAATTTAGTTTTACTTTTATTGTACAGATGTTATAATAGTTAGAATTACGACTTTACGTTAAAAGAAATCAGAAACCTATTTCATTTATTTTACACAGACAAGACATCTCTACAACTAGGCTTACGCACCATAAAGACAGGGAGGATTTGAGAAAAAAAATATTGCAATGGCTAAACTGATAATTGCACTCACAATTCAATCTAGTTCGTTTGAACTTTGCGGCTGTTTTGTCTAAATTTTAGTAACTTTTCCTTTTACATCATTGCTACCATATGCTAAATCCGTCAAAAACGCCTCGCACATAATCTCGAAATAGCACTTTTCGAACACTGTTTTCAAAACTTTCTTTCCATTTCCTCAAAATTGAATAGCTATTTTACACTTAAGAACACATGTTCTTTCCGTTAATATGCATATAAATCGCCAAATCAGTGGTTCTCTTACGGAACCTTTAGAAGAAAAATGAAAAAATTAAACAATAAACAGCCAGAAAATAATTTTGAAAAAACGATTTGTGATCAAATGAATATACGTTTCAATAATTTTGAAAATAAAATATTATAACTTTGCGCCTGTTTTGTCTAAATTTTAGTAACTTTTCCTTTTACATCATTGCTACCATATGCTAAATCCGTCAAAAACGCCTCGCACATAACCTCGAAATAGCACTTTTCGAACACTGTTTTCAAAACTTTCTTTCCATTTCCTCAAAATTGAATAGCTATTTTACACTTAGGAACACATGTTCTTTCCGTTAATATGCATATAAATCGCCAAATCAGTGGTTCTCTTACGGAACCTTTAGAAGAAAAATGAAAAAATTAAACAATAAACAGCCAGAAAATGATTTTGAAAAAACGATTTGTGATCAAATGAATATACGTTTCAATACTTTTGAAAATAAAATATTATAACTTTGCGCCTGTTTCGTCTAAATTTTAGTAACTTTTCCTTTTACATCATTGCTACCACATGCTAAATCCGTCAAAAACGCCTCGCACATAACCTCGAAATAGCACTTTTCGAACACTGTTTTTAATACTTTCTTTCCATTTGCTCAAAATTGAATAGCTATTTTACACTTAGGAACACATGTTCTTTCCGTTAATATGCATATAAATCGCCAAATCAGTGGTTCTCTTACGGAACCTTTAGAAGAAAAATGAAGAAATTAAACAATAAACAGCCAGAAAATGATTTTGAAAAAATGATTTGTGATCAAATGAATATACATTTCAATAATTTTGAAAATAAAATATTAAATATGGCAAAATTAGGATTAATAAAGATACATAAAGAAAAGTATTATTTCAATAATGAATAAGTGTATTTTTTTGTGAATCAATCGTATTATTTGTTTTTATAGATTTTGAAAAAGTATAAATATTTTTAAAATATCTAATTTTGAATAATCGTAAATTTCTTAAAGATACAAAAGATAGTTTATACCATAATTTTTTTGTGTAATAAATGAAGTTTGCAGAATTACGAAAATATTGCATTCAAAGCAAAATCCCATATCAAGGTTTACGATAACAATTAGAGAAAAATATAAAAGATTATTTGTTCAAACAACACTTTATTAATGAATTTAATTTTTATGATGATATAATTCGGGAGCCAAGACAAAGAAAACAAGGAATACAAAATAAAAGGACAAATGTAGATGAATTACCAAAAATAAACGAAAGTGATCAAGATGATATTAGATTTGTTAGAGCACATGGTTCATTGGGGGTGAAAGATATTATATTATTAATATTATTAATTATTATATAAACAAAAATTATTCCATAGTAACTGCAGCATTGAAACACACAAATTACCAATGTTTTGTATTAGATTACTAGTTATTTTGATGTCTTTCTATTGAAGTTACTAAAAATAATTGTGGGAAATTTAAATTTTGCCAAGTGGGTTGTTGATTACACATCTTGCGTGCACATGATTTATATACTTATTTATACAAAATAACAGGTTTATTATTGAAAAAATTAATAATGGATTAAATAGACATGATCTTCACGAGAAGTGTTAAATTGTTAAGTAAAAGAGTAGTTGTAAGCAGTTTTAAGCGCTAAATTAAGAGAAAAAAAGCGATTATGCCTCGTACAAAAATGGTGGTTGAGATTCGGCATAATATAGACTACTAAAATGTAGTACAAGTACATAGCAAAGATAATCCCCTGTGTGGGCGCCAAAAATATTATGTTTTTGAATCATTACTAGTTCCGTATGCGCAAGCGAGTGAGGATTTCTTTATCCTGGTTTTAAATAGAGGTTTTTCAAGACGAAAATAATCCGATATATGAAAAATTTTGAATATCACAACAGATAAATGAATACCTAGTGAACGTGTGAGTGCATCTGTAATTTACTCTTAGCTTCGAGCTGTTCAGATACTCTCCTCGCCAAAGCATTATTAGTATGACTCCACTTGTCCCACACCTCGCTGGAAACCGTATTCACGAGGTTCTCGACGTCCGACCTCATTTGAGCCGTTTTTCCTCGTTCGGCTTGCGAACGATTAACGATCCGATTGCTGTTTTCCGCCCAGGTAGTCGTCGTGCTAACACTGGAACAAAAATATCATTTGATGGGGTATCTCAAACCGACGACCCAGTAAACCAAATTCAAATTTCCCTCAATTATTTTTAGTAACTTCAACATTAAAGCATGAAATTACCCACGGTTTTGTATTAGATTAATAGTTATTTCAATACCTTTAAGTTGAAGTTACTAAATATAATTGCGGGAAATTTGAATTTGGTTTACTGGGGAGAAATTAAATGTCAACATACGTCGGATCGAAACTTTCTATCCCGCCGTAATAATTGATTCCCCTCGAGAAGTTGTTCAATTGGTGACACATATTGTCGATTCCCAACGCCGACTCTTTGCTACGTACGTCGGTTTCCAGCTCGTGTTGAGCCGCCCTATTATTTCGTAGCTGCGCTTTGACTTTCTCTAATAGTACGCGTAGCTTTTCCTGGGAATTTCTGTACAATTCGATCTCTTGCAGTAGCGACTGTTCCGGAGCATCGTGGGCCAGATCCATGCCTTTTACAAATTCATTAGCTCGGTGATAAACTTGTATCAAACTTATCCACCATGTCCATTTCTCAGTGCTGACAGTCATTTTATATATCGTTTAAGCGTCGACCATGTGTCGACGTCCGCCCTGAGAAATGGGTGTGGATTGCAGACACTTGTATAATAGTATGTTAAAACTTTGAAACGAGGAATATCGTAACCACGTGCATGTATGCCATCGAACACTGGTTCTTTGATTGCAGCTGTATTTTTCATTTTAGAGGCAAACAATCGTTCTGCATAACCTAAATATGTTTCTGACTATACAAGGTATAACAGAAGTAGGAAAACGCATAATTGTTCCGTTATTTTAAATGGAATACGCTATATATATTATTCCATTTTTAAATTCTATGCAGAGAAATAACTTGATTTTATATAAACTGCTTAACTATTATATATCTATCTGTAATAAAAACGTTGCTATTTACGCTTTTGTAAAAACTGGGTCCGCGGCAAGCTTTATATGATCAAGAGACATCAGTGTTCACTACCTCCTGAACATTTGCTTAACTTTAACCCAAAGTAACTTTATTTTTTCAAATAGCATCCTTGCTTCTGTTAAATTAATCTTTACAACAGCTCCGCAATGACGTCATCTGACCAGTGGCGTACCTTTGGGCATCTCGCAGAATTGTGTCTGGGGCCCCTTGGCTACTGCTGCAGCAATTTAGAACAAATCAATGATCACTCAAAACAAGAATGGGTAAAAATTCGGGTAATTTTAAATATGAATAAAATTGCGTTATTTAATCACAGATAATAATAATAATAATAATAATAATAATAATAATATATTTATTTCCCTGTATTACATTACAAATATGTATAAATGTATATATATGTAAAGGGATTGTCAAAGTAGGGGGAGAATGGGACCTTATAAATTAAAATGAAATAAAATTAAAATTAACAATTAAAATATTCATTTAAACTATAAAACGCGTTACCAACAAAATATGATTTTAGTGTACGTTTAAATAGAATAAAATCGTCAATAATTTTTATATTGTTTGGAAGCGCGTTAAAAATTTTGAGACCCATGTAGCGGGGAGACTTCAATGTTACATTATATTTACAAAATGGAATATGGAAATCGTTATGTCGCCTAGTAGGGATTGCGTGTGTATCGTTTATTTTAGTAAAATTTGTTTTTGTTCTGAATAAATAGATTAACACGTTTAAAATAAACGCGCAAGTCAACGTCAAAAACCGTACTGTTTAAAAACCTGTCTACAACTCTGTCGAACAGGACAACCCGAAATAATCGCATAATCCGTTTCTGCACCAGGAATACGTCCGGCGCCGAGGTAGCGAGACCCCACAAACATAGGCCGTAGTTCAATCTAGAGCCCACCTGAGCGTGGTAGAGCGCCAACATCTGTCCGTAGTTTAAAACATTATTCAAACTTCTAAACATATAGCATAATGAATTTAATTATTTTTAAGATTATCGCAATGAGTCTTCCAGGTAAGACATTCGTCAAAATTTAAACCCAAAAATTTTGTGTTATTTTATACTTGTTAATTGCTGATCGTCCAGGATTAAATCCAGGCTCTCACAAGCCTTTTGTCTATTATGAAATTTCATAGTTATTGTTTTAGTTACGTTCATATATAAAAAAGTTGTTCGCACACAAATCCCACCATCAAACCCAAGGATCTATTACAACTCTCGCGTAAATTGTCGTCTGTAGCCGCAGAGACAAGAAAAGAGACATCGTCCGCGTACAGCACCAAAAATTCATCATTAAACAATAATTCAAATCGTTTACCAAAAAGGAGAAACAAGATTGGCCACACCACTTGAACCTTGAGGGAACTCCCAAATTATTTATTTTGACACTGGAATTAATTGACTTAACAGAGCCATTTACATTATGCTTAATATTCACATACTGCTGCTATCTGTCAGAAATGAAGAGACCCACTCGGTGTGCGACCCCCTAAAACCGTAAATTGTAAAGTTTATGTAGTAGTAAAGAATGATCGACGCAGTCGAATGCCCTGCTGAGATCACAAAATATCCCAACAGGGCACTCACCAGCCTCCAAGTACTCCAACAATTTTCGTAAACACAAAAAGAGCCGTTACCTGTAGATTTATTAATTGCGGAAACCATGCTGCTTATCAGTGATTAAATTTTTTCGATCAATGAAATGTGATACTCGGTCAAGAAAGCAATACTCCAAAATTTTTGAAAAACAGACGTTACCGTAACAGGTCGGTAATTACTTAAATCAGTACGATCATTCTTTTTATGAATTGAACTACTCTCTCCTATTTTTAACTTCAAAGAAATTCTCCCTTAAAAACGACAAATTTACTAGGTAGTCATTGGTGTATAATATTAACCACGATCTTTTAATTAAAACATTGGAATTTCGTCAAACCGCAAGAGGTTTTGTCTTTTAATTTATGTGTTAATAAATTTTATAAGTTCCTCAGCTCGAATGGTGAAAGAAAGAGTTGACTCGCTACAGTATGTATAAAATTTACTTGCGTATTGTTACCGGGCGTGTGATACAGTTCTTAATTTCTAATTGCCGTATTAACAAAAATGGATAATTAAATAGTTCAGCCACTTCGGCCGATTTTCATGCGAGTACTTGGTCTACAGATAAACTAATATTTTCCAGTTGGTTTGGACTTACCTGAAAGCTCAGAAATTGCCTTCCACGACGCTTTTAATAGGGTTATCTGAATTTATGATTTTGTTTTGATAGTAATTCTTTTTAGAGTTAGCCAACAGAGCCCTATGTCGTAATTTAGCACTATTGTATGCCTTTTTTAGAACAGGATAATTATTTTTAAGAATACATAGATCCCTTAAGTTTGCACTCAAAATTCTGACTTCATCGCTCATCCAACTCCTCCTATTTTTAGATAGCGGGTATTTGACGCACCTGAAGCTGGTAACACTACCCAGGTAGCACCAAATATTAGTAAATATTTTTGTTGCCCAATAATATTTATATAGGAAGTGACAGATTTTTTTTTATTTCATAAATATTGCTAACTAATATTTCTCGCATATTATCCAATACATATGTAGTATATATTTATTTCTTATATAGGTACAATATTTTTTTCAAATATATATTCCATATAGGAAGACAGATTTTTTTTTATTTCGAAAATATTGTAATTAATATATAGAGCATATTGAGAAATACTGGTTTTCTTATGTTGCTTTAATATTGCTAATCCATATACATGTGGATGGTCTCGTGAAAGTATCTGCTATATGATTTTCCATTTGCAACAATAACTATAAAGCATTGATTTAAATATCAGAACTCAAATCTGATCTCAAATCGAATAGGAAACAATTTGGAATCGAGTGTGATTTCAGTTAGGATGTTGACGCTAATAAACACTTTCTAATTATTGCTGTAAAACTTAGAAAAATTACATATGAGATTATGTCACAACACCATTCCTATGTACAGTAGAACCTCCAGTATCCGGACTAATTGAAGGCTAACATGGTCTGGATAATGAAAAATCCTGATAATCGAGAAGACATAAAAATATCATATGAACTTTTTTTGTCAATATAATCCGGTAATGAGAGGTTCTACTGCAAAATAAAAAATATGGATTAACAATTATTTAAGCAACACAAGATAACCAGTAATTCTCAACATACTCTACATATTAACAACATACATATACAAAAAAAAGGGTTAATGCTGGATGGCATACTTCTACAAGATAAAAAAGTGTGCTAAATTTTTTTATTTCAAAGATTAAATAATTCAAATGCACATTACTTAGATATTCAAGATTTTGATTGCGCTAGGTATACTGATACTGTCTTTTTAATGATTCATCTAGTACCCTCGTATGTCGATCTCATCCTTGTGGCAACTGGATTAATTTTATACAACAATGGACATTGTTTATCAGGCAAATATTCCATACCAACAATCGCCTCAAGACATCTGCAACACATCAAACTTTTGTATAAAAACATCTTACTACTCATATACTGTACAACTTACCACTAAAACTGGGGTGCTCGTAGAACTTAGACCGCTGATAGCTAAAATTGAAATATTCACGTTATATGTACTTTTGGCAGTATTTTAAACCTTGATGGAATTTTTATGCAAACTATTGTATATAAGGAAACAAATTAAATTAAAACAATACAAAACATGTATATAATTATTGCAATTATTGTCTACTTTTAAAAAGCCTTGCCTACCTGTATCAACGCTGTCATAACAGCATTCGTCTCATTCTCGTTGTTTCATCCTTCTGTTATCTTTACTAAAAAAAAAATCTTGTTAATGTACTGCATCGTGTAACCCATTCTCTTACCATCAATTGCTGTTTTTGCTATATTTGCAATATCCCCAATATGTTTCACCGATATTTTGATATTTGTTATGCATATCTCCATTCTGTAGGCTGCTAATTTCATATTTTTTAAGTGTGTGTTTGACCCAAATGATAACTAGGACAATTTCGAGTTGGACGACATACCTCTATCTGTAACATTATTTTTTGTAAACATGCAGTTAAACACCGCGTGTAACAATTCAACCTATTAAAATTTATAATTACCAGTTGGCAATTATAACCCAGTGCAATGTTATTCACGACTGCTGTTCTATAACCCCACAATCGTGGACCACAAAACTACACACCACTGCTATGACTCCACTTCACCACTCACGTGATGCACACGTGCTTGTCGCTTGTTTAACGATACGATATATGCACTAACTCACGTGACTCAAACAGCAAGTAGGATTGGACAACCGCAGATGAAAATTTGTAAAACCTAAACCAGTAATTTAATATTTCAAATACAAATTAAAATAATAAGAGAAAGATATTAATTTTTGTTAAAATAGAGTATATTTTGTACATGCGTTTATTCTACTTAAAAATATATTATTAATTCTTTCAATATTGGACAACGAATATATATAAATGTTTAAGATATTCGATTAAAATGCTTGTTAGAAGCCATGAATTAAAATTTTTAATAGATAACCGAATTATGACCAACCCAATCTGTGCTTTGTTTTTTACATGAATATCCCAAAAGTATAACAAAACACTACTTTGGTGGTAAGTAAAACCTGATAATATTTATCATGTATGTAATATAATAGAGTGTTAAATATTAAATTCATGTTGTATAAATATTGTGTGCTATACATGAATTATATTCCCATAATAAAATAATATTAAATAAAATATTTCGTAAAACCAAAATAAGATTATTGGAAAACGATTATAAAAATAAATATTCAAAAAATATTTTGCAATCAATATTAACTCGCAATATTTATAAAATATGCCTTATATGTGAAATGTTAACTTTGGGTTTGGAATGTGTGATATAAATATTGTTTCCAGGTATAATAAATATGATTTTTAAATATATATGCACAGTTATAAACAAATATTATATAAATGTGTTGTTTATGTTGGAAATATTTCTCATACATATAATATTTGTAAAATATAAAATAGATATTTTATAAATATTGTGTGCTACCTGGGTAGTTAGTACCTTTTTAGGGGGTATTTGCGTTGAGTTGTTTGTAAGTTGTTAAAATCACAGTAGTATATTGAGGCCAAATCACAAATGTGACTGGTGCGGTATATTCGGTATATTACCTAACCTTGCAGTTTAATTGTTTTGTTAATTTACTTTTTTTTGTTTTTTGCTTTTACGGACTATTTCTAATACGTATATATATTATTCATATTTCTATTATACGAGTAAGCCTTGTGTAAGTATTCATGTTATAGCATTAATAAGCCAGTAAGCCAAGTTCAAATTTCCCGCAATTATATTTAGTAACTTCAACTTAAAGGTATTCAAATAACTATTAATCTAATACAAAATCGTAGGTAATTTCATGCTTTAATGTTGAAGTTACTAAAAATAATTGCGGGAAATTTGAATTTGGTTCACTGGGAATAAAGACACAAAGATAATCAATAAGAAAGGAATTAAATATAAACTAATATTATTTAATCATCAGTAAATAGGACAGCAAACACTCTAGTTGATTACGTACTCCTGAAGAACACATCCATTACATTGTTACGGCAGATTCAGATTCCATTTTCAAAGAACTTTCATTAGATTTTATCTTGCGTCGTATTTTTATATGGCGTTAAAAGAATGCGTGTCTTTTTATTATTTCTATTATCCCCTATGGATAGTAAGTTAAGTAATGGTTTTAGAACACTACTTGTGTTATCTTTGTTGATTAAAGTATGCACAAAAAAGTTGACGTCTGTGTACCAATATGGCGCATTTCAATTGATGGCAGTTTTGAGTTCAATATCAGTACTCTATGATTTTACGCCACTGCATCTGACGGGCCTTGACGAATTTGAGATTCAAATTGAGCATAATATGTTATTTGCACAGTTTTAAGCAAATGTTCAGGACCCTCTATATAATTTTATCGATTTTAGTTCCACTGTTCTGTCAAAATAAATATGTATATATGAGAGTATATGATAAAATACCCAAAAACAAATGGTCTTCAGTGGGACCCTGTATATTCAAAAATGTTTAACAACCTTCAACAGAATCACTGTGCATGCATATATGATAAAATGAAACAATAAATTGACATGAATATCGGTAAAAAAAAAGAGAAAATACCTGGACGATTTTCTCTCTGATATAAACATTCCTGTGCTATATGCAACGGTCCCTCCAAGTCCAAAATGGCCTTTTCTAGCGTCCTCCTCGAGTTTTGCAACATTTCAATTTCCGTTATGAGCTTCTCCAACTCGGGTTTTCACCTCATTCCGCCAGAAAGTGGTGTCCGTAATGCGTTCACCTAAACGCCTACCTGCATCGCGTTGTCCTTGACTCGTTCTTTCGTCTGTTTCTCTGTAAAAAATTCACCAACCAATCAGAAGTACAAAATTCAAAATCAAATAACCAATCAGGAGTCGATAATTCGAATTCGAAGCAAACCACCAATCAGAAGTGGACAATTCAAAATAGTAGATTTTGATTGGGCGAAAAAAGCATTTCATTACCTCATTACCCTAACAGCGTCACCTCTCAGCCTTTCCGAATAATTCCTATTCGTATCCGCTTCGTTGTATTGTTTCAGGTTATTTTGCGTCCATTCCAAAGGTGTGTATCTGGTATACAATGCGGCCCTGGCAGCATGGGCCGGATTTCTCTCGAAACCGGTCACTAAATTAGGGAATTTTAACGGTTCCGTGGCCATACCGTAAGGAGTGTAACATGGATCCACCAGGGCATTGGTGACAGGTTGACTAGGTCTAAAATGATAATTATTTAAACCAGAAAAAGCATTCCTTCGAGTTTAAATTCTAATACAATGGCGTCACTTCGATGTTTTCGAAGCCCAATGTTGGTCTCCACGGATGCGGACGTGGGGTCTCGTAATACTGTCCTATACGAGACGGTATGGGACTCCCCGAAATTTGCTCCATGCACGGAGTCGCTGCTACGGTACTCATGGTTGGAGTTGCTAAGTTTAAATGGTTTGAAATGAAATTTGTGTCGATCGAGACAATTAATTTATTAGGCAGACGAGAGATTACTTACGGAATACATTACAGTTTCTTGTTTAGACATTTTGTTAAGAATTTTTCGAAAACCACAAATTTATAATAATATCAATATCATTTGACATTTGCTATTAATTTATTTCAATTAAATGTAAGAAAAAACGTTACTATAGCAATGATATATGTATGTGTATATCATAAAAATGTTTTTAGCCAAGGAACTGCAGGAACATCTCAACAAGAACGCTATTGGCTAGAACAAACTCAAAGAAGATGGCGATTGTACGCGCAGATTTAACATTTGCCAACTGTCAGGTTGGCATGTTCCTTTAGCTGTTACTCGCTTGAGCGTTCGTCAGAAACCTTCAAATAACTGTCAAGTACTGTTTTAACAAGAGCCAATTAAGCTTGACTTCCCGTTGGTAGAACGAACTCAGAAAATATGACGATTCTGTGCACAGAACATATGATTCTACGCAGTTAAAATCTGCTAACTGTCCGTTCTTGTTTACATATTCTTTGGTATAACTATATAAAAATAATTATTTTTTTGAGGACACCAACTTACTTTAGCTTTCTTTCCAATTTCCTTAGAAAATGAATAAAAACATATTTTTTAACGTTTTGGTATCTTTAGTAGTCTCTTCACAATAATCTTCTCTTTTTGTAAAATAACATTATAACAAATAAATACTATGTTATATTACAATTACAAAAAAAAATATATCTGCGCAAAACAATTGTTTCAATATATATATATTTGTTGTAATGTTATTTTTACGAAAGGAAGAGAATTTTACACTAAATATGCCAATTACGTTAAACAATATGTTTTTATTAATTGCGTAAGGAAATAAAAAAAGTTGTTAAATTATTAAGAAAATTAATAAATAAGCAAACAAAAAAAATCATTACGAAGAAGCATTATTTAAAAAAAAAAATATGTTTAAGATACTTTACCCTGTTGTAACGAGCTCGTCTTTCTTTAGACGCACCAAATATCATTTGCAGCTACTTAAATGAACTGTTGTTGGTTTTGCAAGTTGTATCGCTATTTTAGCCGCGGAGCATTCCAGCGAATTCATCTTTTGTACCTGGTACAGAATTGAACAGTGTCCCATTAATTTTATGCCCTATATATTACAAATCGATATTTACAAATTATTTTGACTTAAATTACGCGGGTAAAATTAATAGGGATATTCGTTGGCCGTGCTGCAAAACGCCTTAAAGATGTAAATCCAAAATTATCATTAACGATTTTTAAATACGTTATTTACATATATTTTGCGAATATCTGCGAATTCTTTACCTTGTAATGAGTAACAATAAAAGCAAAAATTGTCATTGCCAGAAAACCGCTAACTTCACGTTTGTTATAATCGAGGAGGGTGTTGGAGGTTATGTTTTTTTTTTATTGAGGTTATGAAATTTTGACAATTAGTCCTCTGAGAATAATTTTATTGTAGTAATCGGAGAATTAATTTTGCACACAACATGGCACTACGACTGCCAATAAAAACTAATATTTGGCGATGCTATTCTACCACCAGAAGGATTGCTTTAACAAACGATGAAAGTACATATGTAGTGTGGCATCCAAAGCAAGATTTTCCTTACGAATGTACAAAACCCCTTCCCGAATCAAACGCCAGTGCAAGTGACACGGTTCTAAAGACAGAATTGACGCCACAATTAAAGGAAGTTTTTAATAAAAAATCACCGGAATTAGCTCGACAAGAACTGATGCAAATTACGTACACCACGAAACATAGATGGTTCCCTCGAGCTAGAGATAAGAAAGCCAAAAATACTCCTATGGATAGAGAATACTTATAGTTATGATAGTTTTTTTTTTTGTAATACGTATATAATTTAAATTTGAAATAAAGACGATATTCCTTTATAAAATGTTTTAATTACCATAAATTACAGTTTCTACTAATCAGTTAAAGCTATTAGCGCATTCACAACGTTCGCGTGATGTTCCCTGAGCGTCCTTTCGGCGAGTATTCTCGTAATTTCCATTTCCCTAACTATCAAATCGACATCTTCCTTCTTAATCGATACCTTCATCAGCTCCTTCTCCCTGGCTTGCTTCTCTAAGGCTTCTTTATTCCGTCTGACGCCGATGGCCGAAATCGCACCCGCGACGTTCTGGGTGGATATTTCTTTTTCTTCTGCGTAATCGGTAACTTTTTCCAAATCTGCGGCCCCGCTGTCATATTTGGCTCCTTTTTTCTGTGACTTTTCGGATTCTTCAGAATTTCCGTTTACATTTTCTTCTTCCGTCATCTTCAAACGTGTTTAAATTAACGTTTAAAAAGTAGAAAATAATCGTCGCATGTATAATACTCTAGTTCTATTTGAAATCAAATCCGCACTTTTGTTCGCCGATTAAAAGTGGAGTGAAGTTGGCTTGGCTCCATGTTGATATTCGTTGACAGCTCATTCGGAAGCATAGAAATAGAGTGCGGTCAGGGTAGGTTTTAACCACATTTTAAAGAGTAGTGGTAGCCATTTTAAGAACTTGAAGCTTTAGATTAGTTGAATATGCTTCCAAGTATTTCTCTTATCGTAATGTTTTCTTTCTCAATTTTAGCAATATTTAAAAATAGTTTTCTAAAAATATCATTTGATAGTAAAAACTAAATAAAGCTACTGTAAGGAGATGAATATTTTTGTGTATATGTGTGATTGTACAATAGGCTTTTTTTTGCGATGCAGCTATACGAAAGCGCTGTGTAGTGTTTCAAAACATGCCATTTTTTGTGACAAATGCGGTTTCAGTAGTTCAGTTCCTATAATTATAACTGCGGTGCATACTTGGAATGCGTTTTCCTTCACACTATGTTTATGATCGGGAGAAATGAATTGAAAATATTTATTATGGGGTAAGAGCCGTTTTACACGTACGAGAATTTTTACATAAATCATAACAAAAATTATCTCGAAAATTTTGGTGATAATTTTCCTAAGAAATTTTGTCGCGACACTTTCAGGTCGTTTTACACAGGAATAAGGTACTTCCATTTGCACTTCTAAGTTGTAACCTAAATCTCAACAATTATGATCCATATTTTGCTAGTATATCGGTTAACTGTTGCAAATAACAATTTAATTTAACAAATGTGCCTGCTTATAACAACAAATATCGTGAAAATTCTGTGTAAAATGACCTGAAAGTGTCGCGACAAAATTTCTCAGGAACATTCTCACCAAAATTTTCGGGATAATTTTTGTTATGATTAATGTAAAAATTCTCGTACGTGTAAAACGGCTCTAAAGGTAAAATTTAAATTAAAGTTTTGTGAATATTTTGAATATCTTGACATATAAAAAATTATATATTCAAATTTCTTTTAAAAAAAAACTACATGTGCTGCCATCTGTAGATATTTCTTAATATCTAGAATATACAGAAATCTGTAATACCTTTTAAGGGTAATTGCCAGTAGAGATCGCTTCATATTCCTAGTTAATAAAAAATGTTCCGTGCAGATAACAGCCCATGCGATAATCAAAAAAAAATCCGAATAACCCAATAATAATATGATAAATGCTAGAGATGATTTATTTCAATAGTTTGTGTAAAAGAAACAGCAATTGATGTTTAAATATTTTTAATAATTAGTGCTTCTAAGTTGTTGCATGTGCTGCCATCTGTACGCATTTCTTATTAACTAAATATTGTAAAGGTATCTGTAAAGCAGTTTTGGTGATTACAGATTGCTTCTTAATTTTAATTAATATGTCAGTCTAATAGATAGCAGCACATGGAGCCTATTTGTAGTACAGAATTGCGAACAAGTAAATATATTATATGAATAAATTGTAATTAACATACAAATAATAAATAATTTTAGTTCTGGTAGTGGAAATAGCTAAAGGAAATAAATAACCTTCTGGCTTAACATAATTTATTTAAAATAAGTTATTTACATTTATGTTCTAATCCGGAACGATATACTTTACTTAAAAAAAAAAAAACAATGCTATGAGATTACTAATAGACACAAAATTCTCTTAGAGATTAGACGCTGCCTGCAAAATTACCACCATCTAGTTGATCGTCCCATCTTTCTACCCAAGCGTTGGGGCAGAGGGAGCTGTAAGCTTTCTTGAAGTACTCGCAAGGTTTGAAATCTTCACCCTTCACCTTCTTACAACGATGGTAGTCCAAATAACTTTGGTAGCAATATCTAGTTTGATTAGTGTTCGGGAAGCGTGGATCGAAGGGGGCGGTCTGCATGACGTCTGCAGGTTTTACAGCGGCCGGCATCGTGTCTGAAATCCAAAAAAAGAAAATAATTGCGCTAAACGGTTAAAAGATCGCCAGGGGTGCGTTAAAAGGTGTGTGAATTTACATGCAATATCGCAATTGGATGATCAAATAGGATTTTTGCCCTTTGTCCGTATATATATAAAAAATAAAATAAAATAATGATTTTGAATTTGCTTATTATAAGTGTGTACAAAATTCGATTTTTACCTATTCGTAATCTTATTAAATCACACGAATCCAATTTGTTTTTTTTTTTGTGTTTGTCTGTATATTAAATTACAAAGAACTCATTTAACAAGAGGCCTCGTTTTGGAATCGTCATCGCAACACGCTTCCTTATAACGTTTCACCTCCTTTAAATAAATCGACCACGGATCCTGCGGTTCGACACCGTCATTCTCCTCCTCCATTTTACTCTTAACAACAACACCCGTCTTCAGTACCCGGCCTCCTCTGCGTTTCCCGTAAGTCGGCACTTTCACCTCGCTCGCGCTGGCCTCCGCCTTCTGGGCTTCGGCCTTTTGCTGCTCCTGTTCCTCCTGCATCTTCCGGAACAATTCGAGGAAGGAGCCGTCATTTTTAAACGCGTTCTGATTGGCTGATTCCGCTTCCTCCTCGTCGAACTTATCCTCGTCTTTATTGTTCTCGTTCTCCGAGTATTCGTTCTTATCCGAGGTCGGCGAGTGCGAGTAAGTTCTGGATTTGCGCGATATCTTGGAATATTGCCGTTTGTGGTTTCTAGAGCGGCTACGACTGCGCGACCTGGAATGTCTTCTCGAACGCGATCTTCGTCTGCGCTTCTTCTCTTTGTGTCGCCTGTTTCGATCGTGCGAGGGACTACGACTGCGTGAGACGCTCCTGTGCCTATGATGTCCCCTCGATCGCTTGCTGCGACTACGACGTTTCTTATCGCGATCTCTCGATCGTGTTCTAGATCTGTATCTGTCGTACGATCTACTCCTAGATCGTCTACGGTGTCCGTGCCTGCCACTTTCGCGGTGTTTGTGAGTCTCGTAATCTAGATAATGGGGACTTTTAATATAGGGATCGACGTTGTGTTGTTTGTCATTTTTATCCACGTACTTCTCGTCTTCAATGCCGGGAGGAGGCGGGTCATTCCATAAACCCGTTGAGGGCGGATTCATCTCAGTGTTTATAAGACCTACAAGAGAACTTGCAGGTATAATTAACTGAATCGGACGGTAGACATTTCTAAATTGAGATCTTGAGAATAGTCGAGTAATGTTCTAAACTAGATACCGAATACAAATATAAATATGTATAACAGCATGAGAGATGTAGTGTCGATAACATTTCATTTGTATTAGTTCTTCAATAATCATTGAATAGAAATTAAATTAATTAAATAAAACGTTTAGTTTTATCACTGAACAGTGGACAGTTGAAATCCTATTTGTTGCAAATACGTGCGTAAAAAAAAAAACTTTCATTATTGATTCTATAAAAAATAAAATAAAAGTACTACCCATGAAAACATATTATTTTATTAAATAGAAAGTAAATCGAGATATACTAGAGATAACTAACACGAAATACCAATAAACTTTCTGTCTCACAAATTCTTTAATCTTCAAACACAATGTACATACCCTCGTAACCAAAATTCAAATTTTCCGCAATTATATTTAGTAACTTCAACTTAAAGGTATTCAAATAACTGTTAATGTAATACAAAATCGTAGGTAACTTCATGCTTTAATGTTGAAGTCACTAAAAACAATTGTGCGAAATTTGAATTTAGTTTACTGATGGGTATTTATATAGTATATTGTGTTTGAAGATTAAAGAATTTGTGAGATAGAAGTTTATTGGTATTTCATGTTAGTTATATTATTGTATGTTTAAAATCATTTTACTTATTATATATAACATTTCAACATATTTATAAAGTAAAAATATATACTAATAACATAACCCTCAATCTGCAACTGACATAATCCCCTTTAATTTCTATCAAAACTATCAGTTGAAAAGCCTAAGCAAATTTCCATTTTACCCCGAGTTAAAAAAAAAACCAAGAATAAAATAACACATTTCCGAAATAAGCATCAACTTCTATTTCATAAAATCGTTAATAAAAGCTTTCCCATATTTATCTCAACACGGGGACGCATCGTAATTAATAGAAGGGTATCTATACCATAAACGCAATCATCCTACACCGTCGCGTTAAATGTTAGATAATCGACAATAAGAAAACTCATTACGGTGTGTGTTATAACTGTGGACACGTCGATATTCCCATACGCTCGCACGGGGTTACGTGAAATATCGACGATAACAAAGAGCACACAATAAGATGGAAATAAATAAAAGTTCGTTTATATAATTACGTGTTACAATACCTGTATCTCTGTAAAATGCCGATTTATCAGTAACAAGATGGCTACCACTTCTCTAAAATATCGGATGGCTGGCGTAACTTTTTCTGGTGCGTTCTTCTTTCGACGTGAATAATTATGAAAGAAAATCGATCGGATGACGTTTCGCGTTGAAATAGGCGAGGATAGATGGCGCTCGTTAGGTACGTATTAGGTCTGTTTGATTTGTACGAAAACGTTATTTTACCGACGGTAAGAGCGTTTTCTGAGGAAACTGATGCTGTTACGATAAATACAAGTTACTTTACAACATATTCTTGTTAAATTACTATTATTACCAACGTATCGGTAAGTAATGAATTTATTCATACAATTTTAATTCACCACATAACCATTGTTCAAATCGAACAGAGTTTTAGGAAAGTAATTCACGGATAGATGCCAGCACTCAGTTAGGAAACTTTAATGAAATTAATACTGGTTTGAATAATATATAAATTTATTTATTTTAATATCAAGTACTGACAGTAATAGTAACATATAATATTGTAAATATGAAGGGCTTTTTTTGTAATAATGTGATACGTTACAAATCACAAAAAAAAAATGAGTTATCAAGCTTTACAGTTTTAGAAAAGTGCATAAAATTGTCTATTATTCAATTTAAAATTGAAGTATTTTGGTGAGGCTTATCATGTTATTACAAGCCCTTCATATATACGTCCAATTTTATCAATAAAAAAGTCGAATAACACATGGTATTATAAAAGCAGGGATAGATGGCGGCTACAACGTTATTATTAAAAAAACTATTTAGATTTATTTTACTGTTACTTTAAGATTATTAATCTTAAAGTAATATAATGTAATCATTTATTTAAGTTACCACTACCTGCTCATATTCAATATTATGTTTCAAATTATATTTCATATAATTAGAAACATTTCACCTTATTTGACTATAGATGGCAGCACTGAATTAATTATAAATTTAATTTCATTTAATTTTATTACTTATAGGTGAATTTTACCCTATTTTATGTATTCTCTTAACTACAAACTTCAATTAGTTAGCAATTAAAATCGCAACGTTAAGTAGGAAGCGTTTTAAATTCCTTAATCTTCCCGATAAAGGTTATAAATGATTTCGCCGCAATTTTACTTTTATATGGTCATAAAATTCCTAAATATACTACCGAAAATAATTACTGTGTTACCTCCTGCAACCTTCTCTTTGATTTCGACGCTGGCTTTATCACCCTCATCTTCTTGAACGTCCGTTTACATCGGCGTGGTTCACTTACTTCCGCCATTCTCGTTAAATTTAATAACTTCTTATTGACCTCGTGGCGCATGTAATCTTATACGTATTGATATACCGAACGACTAATAGTAATTGTTGGGAACTGGTATAATGAAGATCTTTAGACATTGACCGTTTGATTGAATAATTTCGAGATAATAATCTAATTTTACATATGTATAAACATCTAATATATATTAAATTTGTGTGTAAACTGTAAATACGCGTAAAATCGAAAAAAAGTGAATGAGAAAGATAATATAGTGTAAATTACACAAGGTCATTTCAAAGGAAAATGTTAGTGGTAAATAAGGTTCAGGTTTATGGTGCGGGCTGGTCACATAAAATACACTAAAACTTTAAGACCTATATTTCCTCAGTATAAAACAACGGACATAACATGTATCGCTACGTCACTACTATCTTTTTTTGATTTCTAACCTTATGTCAATGTGTATACCAACCTATGCTAAATTACTATACAATGAATTGTTTTTATGTAGTTTATGTAGGAAAACGATTTTTTGATTCTTACGTTTTTCTTAAATTAGATAACTGCTTACGCAATGCAATGCGAAGGATTGCATACGTAGACGGCGTAATTACGAATAATAAGACATATGAAACCTATGTAGATTTCACATTAACTATATAAATAAGCATTATTTCAATTTTTATATTATCAGATTTATAAGAAAGTTGATAGAGGAGTTCCTTGTATTCCTATATTTATTGTTCTCGCTTAAAGGCTTGAAATGTGATGTGTTGATCTTCATGAACTATTGGGGCCGTATGATTTTATTACATTATTGTTAATAGTTGGTTTTAATCTTTTTTAATGGATGGAAGTTATAGATAGCCTTTTGCCATAGAATAAAATCGGCACAATAACTATTGTGCATCGTTGAGGTACCTCAAGATTCGATATCAGGACCTACACTCTTTTAAAATTTATATGAATGAATTTCTGTGATGCTTTTTTTCATCACTCATTAATTTACTGTTTATGCAGATGATATTATTATACCATGTGATTCAAAATGATTGTCGTAAGAAAAAAACTGTTTTTCGGAAAAATTTATCTATACTTCTTACCAATTTAATGAGCGAAGTTAGCTACATACAAATTTCATACATTAAATGAATTTTCTTGACATTTAGCGACATTGGCGTGCGTGTTGTAGTATCTTTCGATTATTTATCTTATAATTTTTTTCAAATCGTTTATATTTACATCTAATATCACCAGCAATAGTATTTCTGAACACTGTAAGAAAATAAGGGAATTTATCTGTGGTAATATGCTCAACAACAGGTAAAAAATCAATATTAACATAAGTGAAATAGTTTATTTACATTTTATAATTTATAGGCTCATCATACACTTCAGCGCAATGAGCTGTCAAAAAGAAGAGTTACATTTTCATCCCTATAAGTTTCTAACGGTACAGGAATTACTTAGCATTAGATCACGATAGGCGATTAGAATATGTTCATTGGGTTATATAACAATTTAAGAGACGATGACTTGCTAAACAAATCATTTTTTGTCGGATTGAAGCCTGGTTTTATCTAAACAGACTAATCAAAAATATATTTACAAAATCTATGGATCTGGTCTGCAGAAAATCCACACGAATTTCGAGAAACGCAATTGCATCCTGTAAAAGTTGGAGTTGGTTAGCTATGTCCCAGGCAACGAATAATAGGGCCAATTTTCTTCGAGGAAACTGTAACAGCCATATGTTACCAAAGATGTTGGAATTGTTTATTGCAGAGTTACAAGAAAATGAAGCTTGAAGCAGGTTATTTTCAGCACGAATAATGCTCCAGCACATACTGCTCGACAAACCTGCCAATATCTTCAACAGTTTTTTGCTGACAGGTTCGTTAGAGCACAAAGATGGCCAGCCAAGATCGCCTGATCTAACCCCATTAGATTACTTCATGTTGGCTATCTAAAAAATGGATCTATAGAAACCGCAATGCATACCATAAAGAACTGAGAGATGCAGTTTTGTCACTTAATAATTATACTAATTGTATGTTATAATTTAAAGTAATAAATAAATTTAGGTAAACACCAGTTAGTACTGAATTGTAAAATCATAAATTTAGTAAAATTAAATTAATTACATTTCATTTTTACAAGCAGAAACACCAATTCATAGTCGTTTATATAATGCGAGTTCAAAATATAGTTACGTTTCCTTATTTTATGACAGATCTGTTTACTTTCTTATGTTCCAGAACACTGACTTAGTTCAAACCTTCATTACCATAACAACGCGCAAATCACCTAACACCCTGTTTACTATCTATATGGAAGCGGAATTGACACAATCATTTTGATCTCTGTGTATAGTCTTATTTTGACTAGCAATAATGTAGACAATTTAATAGATGTGACCAGTTTAACTATTATGGTTAACACAATTGGATGTCTTTAAATACATTAAAAGTAAGTTGCATTCTATTTAAAAATAATACTAAATAACAATATTTAGTTTTCGAGGTTCAAATAACT
Organism: Protaetia brevitarsis; assembly: GCA_004143645.1. Classification (NCBI taxonomy): domain Eukaryota; kingdom Metazoa; phylum Arthropoda; class Insecta; order Coleoptera; family Scarabaeidae; genus Protaetia; species Protaetia brevitarsis. The sequence goes on along the minus strand of RXPK01000083.1, from coordinate 2,096,278 downwards.
AACACAGATGATATATTATATAAAAAGTATTTTATTTTTACACTTTACATCGAATTAAAACAATATAACATTAATATAAACACTATAATAACAAATAACTATAAAGCACTACCAAAACACTAATAAATTTAAATACTACTTATTTATATCATAATTTATATACACTATTTATTTTAACATTGGCTGTTTCTGCAGAATTCTCCAATAAAACTGTCATGTCCAGTAGTGCCAATTTAATATTTATATTTTCAGTATTTTGCATTTGAAAATTCAATAGAAATCAGTAGATTAGTAATAAAATACTCAAATAAATCCTGCAGATATTGATACAATGTTATACCTATGAATATATGTATACCATATGCACTCTCCTTAATGTCAAAAACTATATTTTATGACGGTGAGGGAGTGTGATACTGACAATAACTAAAAAAAAAACTCTCTAAATTATAGATCAAGTGAACTTCTATAATATTATCTTCTATATTATTAATGGAAGATACATAGAATATTTTGTCAATATGTACAAGGAGATACACATTTTCAGTGGATTAATGGCACATAGATCAGGGAAAAGTTAATAGATTTAGATTTACCTCTCCCAGTAAACCAAATTCAAATTTCCCACAATTATTTTTAGTAACTTCAACATTAAAGCATGAAGATACTACGATTTTGTATTACATTAACAGTTACTTGAATACTTCTTAAGTTGAAGATACTAAATATAATTGCGGGAAATTTGAATTTGGTTTACTGGGCTGGTTCTAGAGCTGCTTTTTTCCTGAATACATTCGAACTGAAAACTTCGATTGCTTTTCAATGAAGAATGAATAATGAATCTAAATGATCTCCGTTTTATACAGGCTGCGCCATCTGTTGGCAGTTGGAAATTTTAATTTTGAAAGAAGGCGCACTTAAAATATAAAATCAATGGATAGTTTCTAAACAAATTTTTTTGACATTGACATTTACATCATCATTACGATCATCTAAAGTGTTAGAGGTGAGGTTAGTGTCAGTATTGATTAAGTTTAAAGAATTTCCGTACATACTGATAACTGGTGTATTGTAAAATAACATTCTTCTACTAAAACAATATTTTTTAAATATTTAAAATATTTTCTGTAAATGAATTATATTATAATTTCTGGATTATTTTGACTGTTAAAATAGTATTTTCGGTTTTACTCACACTTATAATTATTTGTTATTGTTTTGCTTTTAAATTTACACGCACTTAGTTGTTGCCCATTATTTCTTTTGTTCTAAATAAAGTGAAAATTTAACAATAGCGTGAAAGGAATATGCATAAATTTGTTTATAGTGAAAGGAATGGATTTGTAGAATTGAGTAAATTATTTTTTTTTAAGTAAATAGTTACAATTATTTTTTTTTGGTATCACTAGAGAAGGGGTATTTAGTGGAAAAGGTAATGTTCTACACACACCTAAAAAGAATCCTTTTTTCTTCATATTCCAAACAATTTACACATAGTTTTCTACACTCCCCAATAGAGGCGAATTGAAACAGCCTTCATTTCTTCTCTACTGTTAATTTTTTTGATACTAAAAATGATAAGAGATTTTTTCAACAGGCTCGACTAAATAATAAAAAATAAGAGACTAATAAATAAAAATGAAAAAAAAAATAAGTATTTTGGCGTGTATGACAACTAAGGATTTCAAAAAAAAAAAAAACATCGAATCATCTTAAAACAGTCTTTTAAATAAATAATTAACATATTTTGTTTATTTTTTTTGTAATAACTCAGTTGAAGTAAACTCTTGGAATTTTGTTGATATAAATAATTCTGTGCCAATTAAATTTAATCATTCATTTCAAGAACCAACAAGAATTATTTATTCTAAAACCTAAACCAATATCAGAAAAATCCTAATATCTAAATTACTTTTATTTACAAATAGGCTGTAGTAATTTTCAAAGGATGCCGACTGCGAAAGGATTGCATAACATAAAGACAGCATTGTAATAAAATAAATATGAATGTTTCTAAAAATTAATCAACATTCTTATTACCTGATGCTTTCGTTCATGCTAGTGAATATAATCAGGATTCCCGTAACTACCAATAAGCGAAGAGAATTTTAAAAATACGTAAATTCTATTGAATAACAAGTAATCGTGATTTTATATAGTACTTACATGTATTATTGTCGATATCAACTTTATCAAAAATATACACCTTCATGTCAATAACTTTCATTGTGTAGCGGCTGTACATTTATCATTCGAGACAAGTTATAACTTATAACCTAGAAAAAATATTGTTTATTTGCTTTGTTACTTTGAATTTCTTACGTTATAATTATATTATCATACAACGATTACAAGAATAGTATCGTTTAAATTATCTAATATATTATTCCAGCGAGCATTAACAGATTAAACATAAAAAGTAAGCACTGCTTTACAAATTAGTGCTAATCCTTTTATATTTGCTCATATACTAAAAAAAATACATACATTTTTGGAGTCGCACATTTGTTCTTTGCCCGTAGCGATTTTGGTTGAAATTCTCTCCTGGTTTTCCTGGTCTATCCTATTGTAGAATAATATCTCTGTAATCGGGTTTATCATAAAGTGTGAGATCCTGAAATGTAGCCAAATATTAGTTTAAGGCGGTATAAACACGAACTCGCGATGGATGAAATTAAGCCGTTTGATCTAAAAATAACAAATATGGAACACAGAGTATTACTAAAATTTCACGTCATCCGTATATCAAAATACATATTCCGTGATTTACTTTCCGAAATGGATCGCCCAAATATCCGGGGGCGCACTGCACCTATTTATTATTCCAGAATTACTTGTCGGAAAAGCGGTATTACCGGCAACCTCGGCTCGCTTAAATTATTTGCCAAAATCTAAAACGGTCGTGGCGGATTAAATTTCAATTTCGTAATGCGAAACTTCAGCTGAAATATAATGTCGCTCGTGAAATTACAAAAAAAAAAAACGGACGGCAATCATCGAGGTTTGATTTTTTTATAACGCTTTTACTCAAATCTACGTCATTTCGTAGTAGATTATTTATTACCTCGTAAATTGAGATATATTTGATATTCAGTGTTGTTTATCGCAGTCAGTAACACCCAAAATATTTAGATTCTACGAGCGGCATGTTGAAATCGTCGCTGGTGCATTTATGGTTGTGTAAAAGATATAATTCATCGGTGTGTGTGTACAAACCACCCTAAAGGACTTAATGAACGTTTGTATCTACTACAAAGGCAAGTACAACGATATTTTATTTGAAAATTTGCAAGTGTAGCCACGTAACCTAAAAATGATTATCGTTTCGTCCATTCTTGTGATTCGTGACACTTTCCGCTCCGTTTCGATTTGAGACAATTCGGATGCGCGCGTATAATTCTGAACCTTGCGTTCCCGTTTATGCGCAAAGTGTTTATTTACACTTAAATCTATAAATAAAGGCGACAGGACGTTGTGTGAACTTGTGCAACAGCCTCTTACCCTCTGCTGGCGATTCAAATTCAACGGCAGCAAAGCGGAAAAAGACAAATCCACAAGTGGATAAAAGATCCTGCTTTCCTCCACTCGCAAACTTTCATTTTAATTCTTTATCTAATGTTGTCGCGTTCGTAAAGTATTTATAATATATCATGCATTGTATAAGAGCGTGTAATATGGAAAAAAAGATGCACGGAATACGGGATTATTAATACATAAGTTACATAACTTTATGTACCTATGCTATGTACAACATGTGGTAATTGTATACCTATCGTTAATTATATTCATGAAATTCTTGTTATGAACGTACATCTGCTTGTTTTTAACCGTCTTGTTTAATTATCAAGGTCTGTAAATATTCTAATGGATAATTTCAAAGGAAATTTCATTCATGTTCATTATAGCTATTGAAACTTTTTACTTAAAAGATTACGTATCGATTTTCCCGCTCGAAACGTTAAACATTCAAATTGGTTTTAAGAGAATACAAATAAGCTTGTAATAAATTACAATGATTAAGTTACAACACACCGATATTTAAGGTGATAAT